>OY796852.1:3015000-3403843 GCA_963680765.1 Agrochola lychnidis | reverse complement strand
GGCGGGCTAAGGAAACTTTTGTCTATTTGTGAGAAATACGCGGAGGCGCATGGGTTACAATATAACTCTAAAAAGAGTGAAATTTTAGTATTTAAATCAGGCAAACAACAGCCTACCCATGTGCCTCCTGTATTTCTCAATGGAATAGCCCTAAAGCAAGTTCAAACTTTTAAATATCTGGGTCACATTGTGACAGGTGACCTCAGGGACGATGAAGATATTGAGCGGGAGCGCAGGGCTCTGGCGGTGAAAGCTAATATGCTTACACGCAGGTTCGCGCGATGCACGAGAGAAGTGAAGGTTACGCTATTCAAAGCGTATTGCCAGTCCTTCTACTCGAGCGGCCTGTGGGTGAGACATACGCAGCGAGCCTACAGAGCCCTGCGCACTCAGTACAATAATGCGTTCAGGATGTTGTTGGGTCTGCCGTGCCGATGCAGCGCGTCTGGGATGTTTGCTGAAGCGCGCACTGATGGTTTCCAGGCCATCATGCGCAAAAAAAGCAGCTTCCCTGCTGGCCCGTACACGGGATAGCAAAAACAGCATTCTGAACGCAATAGCTGTACGTTTTGACTGTCCCATTTAAAATCAGTGGGTCATGACTTGTGTAGGTGTGGCGAGTCATGGCAAATAAAATAAAATGTATGTATTAGGTTAAGGTTACTATGGGTCTATGCCACCCGAAATAAAGTTTTATATTATTATTATAGACGTAAATTATTATTTTTTTACAAAAATAACAGGATAGGTTATATCGGAAATATTCTATACGGTATTAATACCGGTAGGTATTAATACCGTATAGAATATTTCCAATACCGGGATACAGGGATCCCGGTATTGAAATTTTTAATTTTAGAATTCAGACTCTATTTTTTTACTTTAATAAGTTTTTTTATTCAACAACGAATAAATTTCACAAAAAAATAAATCACTGTGTTATACGCGTATTTTTTTTTTTTTTTACAAAAATAACAGGATAGGTGTCCTATTATTTTTGGAAAAAATATGAATTGATATGAGAAAAGTACCTAGATAAAATAAAACGTTAAAATTTTAATAATCAGTGTCTAAGTAATTACAATTTAGCGGTCTATTTATCTTTGTTTTTACAATTTATAATAACACAATCCCATGCATCCTCAATATTAATTTTCAGCACTTTAAGGCATTAAATTCGTATATCGAAGTATTGAAACAATATGAAAAAAATAGTATATACCTATATATAATGTAATATATTTATTTATCCATGGCTTGCTTTTTCACGAAAAGCGGTTCTAAAATATTATGAGTTAGAATTAATGGGATATTAATTTGTTATTTTTGATAACAACACATTTAACTTGTCTGTCACCGAACAGTCAGGGTTAACCTGATCAATACACAACACTATTAAATACAACACTACCTAATATCTTTATCTTTCAAAGGTAAAAGTACTTCAACTGCACCGCGCTTTCTAAAGAGTACGTGCATAATTATTATTAAGTATTAGAACAACTGGAAGTAAATAAAGAGCCAATTTGTTAAACACAAATGGAAGAATCATGGTGTAGTAGCTGTTACAATAGTAGGACAGTGAACAAAGCCAAGCGACCGAGTTTTCTACTCACTAGATGGCGTTGAACATTTTCGACACGTTTCTGAATCGCGGTGTTAAGATTCTCCGCCATTGAACGACCCTCTCTAAATTATGTAAAAAAATTAAAATTACCGATCACTTACATTGTGTTCTCAACTCATTTATAGAATTCGTATTTGATTTGATGGATTGTTCGCGGGAAGTTCCAGCGATGGCCAACCATCGCATGAAATTACCGGATGACGTGCGTGCACTGATGACCGAGAGGAACGCGGCCACTCGTGCCTGCAGCAAATTTCCCTGTGCCGCGAACATAGCCTTCATGCGTCATTTACAGCGTGCTGTTAAAAGACGCATAAAAAGAGCTACGTGCCCAAGGCTCGATCCCTGCGATTATCCCTAATGTGGATAACTCGGATGCGTAATGTTTGATACTGGGGACTGCGTACGCGCTGTCCCCCAGATTTGTAAATGCACGTGTAAGCGAAGTAGCTTCCCACAATTTGGCTAATAACGTTCATTTAAGTACCGAGTATAGTATGCAAAGTAGATAATAGGTAGACGAACCAGCGGCGTCTCACGAATTTGATTAAGCGTTGAAAAGTGACAACCTAGGATCGTGGTAATCAGGATCCAAAAAGCTTGTGGTGATTTTAAATAATGCATGTGTTGGCATCCATCTTTACTTTTCAATATTATCGTGCTATGCATTATACAGGCTGTTAGGCAGACGGTTGAACATATGAAAATGGCGGATCCGTGGGGCCATCTGCTACGTCTTTAAATGGATTCTTTTTAATGACTTTTTAAATTTTATTCATCTTTCGTCGTTGTTAAAACTTCAAACGTCAATAATTTTATTTAAAAATAATAAAACTGGCAACTTTTTTTTTCATCTGGAATAACTGTAGAATCTTATAAAATTCTAAATATAAAATAAGATTCCTAAAAAAAATTATACGAGCCCTTAAACTACACACAAATTAAAAATAAATACCGAAAGTCGAATTTGGACTACGTTAAAAAAAAAGTAAGTGAGATAGAGCAGTTCTAATTCTAGGAAAACATCTTTGGTCCATGTCCGTTCTAACGATATGCAACATGTACAATTTCTTTTAAAACAACTAGAATAATTCGTCAATTTTAACTGCCTGGGCTTTTTTTCACGAAACTCTACATTTGCCAAAAGTGTAATTAATACAAGCAAACATTTTTTTTAGATGTTAGATTCTACAAGAAAATAAAAATAAAATGTTGCCGGTTTTGTTATTTTTAAAAGATAAAGATAAAAGATGAAGATAATTAATTTGTGTCAAACTTACGCACGTTGACACCCCGTAATTCCTCTGTGAGGGGTTGTTTAAGGCGATTGGCACACTGCCACGCACCACGCTGCATGTTGCGTGACTGCGTGTTTTAACGTTACTTGTAAGTATCTCCGTTTGTATAGAAAACACGCACAGTCCAACACACTGAAAACGCAACCACGCGCGTTCATGCGGATCACGCGCATAATCGCGGAGAAACATGCACCCCGCGCGTAGGTGCGGGGCGAGACGCAAGGTATGGCACACCGAATCCCGCAGTGCCGCGCGTGATTTTGAACTACTGCACGACCACCACAGAGAACGGCGAATAAATGAGAGCCGCCGTGCGTGAATCTACAGAACGCACCTACGCGCGTGAGTGCGCAAAAAACCCGCACGATGATGCAGATCTGCACTCCCGCAGGAACGCGCGTAGGTGCGTCGACACGCAATATGCAGCATGATGCGGGGCAGTGTGAAAATCGCCTAAAAACTAAAAGTGACAATCTTTCTTTTTTACTGAGGCAAGTATTGTCAAGTTTCAAGTTAACTAAAGGAATAAGATTTTTTATATAGACTGTATCCCCTCTTTTCACTCCAAATGGGGGGGAATTTTGATAAATGGGGATAAAAACTGCCACTTGCTCACTTCAGATGGCGCTGATCTCCAGCGTCTTATAATTTGACAGCTAGTCATTCATCACCATTTTCTCAAACTAGGCTGAGAATCAGCACTTTTCGAACGTCAAAATTACATAAGACAGTCAGTCAGTGCTAGAAGGGCTATCTCTGAGGTTTTTCAGGCAGGAAGATCAAGCCCGAGTTGGTTTTCAACTTTGATCAGGTTAGTTCTATCGTACGCCTCCAGTCTTTTAATAAGAAACGAACTTAAAGTCAACAAACACAAAATAACCTATAAATTATAAAACGTTCATAATTTATTGACTCTTCCACTAAAGGTGCTTTTTTACCGGTGGTAGACGCTTCACGTGTCCTTACCTCGTCTATTAATAGTGCTACACTCTAAGTCTCATACTTATCTAGTTTTCGTATAATTTGTGATCGACACAAAAGTAAACAAACACAACAATGGCGGTTTATAAAGACGTACAACTGTGCTGCTATCTGCTATGAGCTTTTAGTTTTTAACCTCATTGATTGAGTTGTTTGTATAATTTGACTCACAGATTATTTATACCAATTTATTAGTTAATCAAGCCACGCAGTAAAATCCTCCCTGTAAAAGTTTAATTTCCCCTTTTTGATCCGTCAAGGGCCGAGGAACCCAAAAACTTATAACTGAATAGTTTACTTAGATAAGTATTCGTGCCAAGTTTCAAGTTTATTAACCAAATTAATAAGATCTTTCTTATAAACTGTATCCCCTCTTTTTACTTTCACAGGGATGGAATTTTGAAAAATCGTTTGGTAACCATAACGTGACTCAAAGATTATTTAAACCAATTTTCAAGTTAATCAATCTCTTGACTTGCGACGAGACTACACCACGACACTTTGTCGCCATATTGATTGGAGGATTTTTCCAGCTATTTATCTACATTTTATTAATATTAAACTCTAGGTTTATGTTTTCTTTTAATTATTACCTATTCAAGTTCGTACCATGACCACGGTACAACTTAGGGCCGTCTTGTAAACGTTAAAGACGTTATATTTAACGTGCGCGTTGTTAAAACTGGTTGCAATCAGGCTCTAGGGACGTTGCGACGTGCGAATACTAGACTGAAGGTGTTATCAATCTCGTGCGCCTAAGTTTTTCTCGTGTGATTCTTTTATATTTAATTATGTATGAGCACCGATTTCTCCGTAATTTGTGGACCGATTAAAAAAAAAATTGGTTGAAAGGGTATGCTCTCGAAGTGGTCTAATATAAATTTTGTTACCTTTGATGGATAATTTTTGAGTTAGCTTCATTAAAACTTATTTTTCCCACTTAGTCTATGTGGATGATATGATGATATGTTCCTGATATTATTAATTTACATACCACAATTAAAAAGTGAAAAATAAAAACTTTTTACAAAAAACGAAAATTCAAAACCAAAGACACCGACTTCCGAACTTAAAGTTATTTTTCAGTTTGTAGTGTTTTTTATGGAAGGCGGTTGTTTTTTTTGTTTTTTTATGGAACCATTGACAACCCTTTCTGCAATTTGTTTTATTCTACAATCCCTATTCCTTGAAATTTTTTGATTACCTTTTTTATTTTTCGGTGTACTTTTTATCTATTACAAATCAATATACGTGAAAATGTGTTTATATTTGAGTTTCATTTTCGTCTCACAGCGTTCGGTTTCGATTCCTCGTCGCTATTTAACACGATCACCACAATTGTGGTGAAGCAAGTCTTTTGTTCCGCCACATTTACAAAAGCAGTTCTACAACACACGAAAGCAAATTTTGCCAGACTGAAGCAGAGACGCTTCGCTCGCTCGGTCAATGAAGCAAAGACGTTTCGCTCACTTGGTCAATTATGAGTTAGACCTAATGAGATATTCATTCGTTATGTTTCCTAACGCATTTTAATTTGTCTCTCGCATAACAGTCACTTAGGGTTAACCTGGGGGCCTACCACCAGCTCAAAAGCAGTATTATTTTAATATTACTTCAGTGGGAGAAAGAGATTGAGTTATGCGTCCTGTAGAGCTTCATCTCTTTCCCACACTGAATTAATATTAAAATAATACTGCTTTATGAGCTGGTGGTAGGCCCCCTGATCAATGTAACACTATTTACCTATATCTTTTACTCTCAAAGATAACAGTACAGTTATAGTAGGACGGTGAACAAAGCCATGCGACCTAGTTTTCTACTCACTAGATGGCGTTGAAAATTTTCGTCACGTTTCTGAATCGCGGTGTTAAGATTCTCCGCCATTGAACGACCCTCTCTAAATTCTGTAAAAATTTAAAATTCTCGATCACTCACATTGGTCATTGTGTTCACATCTCATTTATACAATTCGTGTAATAAGTAATTCGTATTTGATTTGATGGATTGTTCTCGGGAAGTTCCAGCGATGGCCAACCATCGCATGAAATTACCGGATGACGTGCGTGCACTGATGACCGAGAAGAACGCGGCCACTCGTGCGTACAACAGTTTTCCCTGTGCCGCGAACAAAGCCTTCATGCGATATTTACAGCGTGCTGTAAAGAAACGCATAATGGAGCTACGTGCCCAAGGCTCGATCCCTGCGATTATCCCTAATGTGGATAACTCGGATGCGTAATTTTTGATACTGGGGACTGCGTACGCGCTGTCCCCCCAGAATTGTAAATGCACGTGTAAGCCAAATAGCTTCCCACAATTTGGCTAATAAGTACCTAGTATAGTATGCAAAGTAGATAATAGGTAGACGAACCAGTGGCGTCTCGCGACTTTGATTAAGCGTTAAAAAGTGACGACCTAGGATCGTGGTAATCAGGATCCAAAAAGCTTGTGGTGATTATAAATAATGCATGTGTTGGTATCCATCTTTACATTTAAATATTATTATGCTATGCATTATACAGGGTGTTAGGCAGACGGTTGAACTTATGAAAATGGCGGATCCGTGGGGCCGTCTGCTACGTGTTTAAATGGATTTTTTTTAATGGTTTTTTTAAATTTTATTCGGCTTTCGTTGTTGTTCAAACTTCAAACGTCAATAATTTCATTTAAAAATAATAAAACTGGCAACTTTTTTAAAATTTAGTATAACTGTAGAATCTTATAAAATTCGTATTTGATGCAGATGATTGCTAGAAAATTAAATACGAGCCCTTAAACTACAAACAAATTAAAAATAAATACCAAAACTCAGATTTTGAACTACGTTAAAAGAAAGAAAGAAAATAAATTTTTCTGACCCACTGGCTGCGACAATTAGCCCAGTTCAGCATAAATGCCAGACAACTAGTGCCTGACGCTGGTTTTGAACTGAACCTTATGTAACGAGTACGTCTTACGGATGTAAATCAGTTTTATAGTGTGTGTAAATATTTAAATAGAAAATAAATAGATATGTGTAGCAAATAATAATAAAACCAATATGATACAATTAAGTTAAAAAGTAATTAAAGATTTGTATAATAAAAAAGTAAGTGAGATAGAGCAGTTCTAATTCTAGAAAAACATCTTTGGTCCATGTCCGTTCTAACGATATGCAATATGCACAATTTCTTTTAAAACAACCAGAATAATTCGTCAATTTTAACTGCCTGGGCCTTTTTTTCACGAAACTTTTTGCCAAAAGTGAATTACACTTTTGTAGAGTTTAGAGAATATAACATGTAAAAAAAAATTTACTTCTAAGTAGAAGCAAACATTTTTTTTAACATGTTAGTTTCTACAAGAAAATAAAAATAAAATGTTGCCGGTTTTGTTATTTTTAAAAGATGAAGATAATTTATTTGTGTAAAACTTGTATACTTACTTTGACACCCCGTAATTCCTCTGTGAGGGGTTATTTAAAAAATTAAAAGCGACAACCTTTATTTTTTACTGAGGCAAGTATTGCCAAGTTTCAAGTTAACCAAAGGAATAAGATTTTTTATATAGACTATCCCTCTTTTCACCCCACAGGGGTGGAAATTTGATAAATTGATTGAGATGTTTGCATAATTTGACTCACAGATTATTTATACTAATTTATTAGTTAAGCCACGCAGTAAAATCCTCCCTGTAAAAGTTTGATAACCCCTTTTTGATCCGTCAAGGGCCGATGAACCCAAAAACTTATAACTTTATAATTTACTTAGATAAGTATTCGTGCCAAGTTTCAAGTTTATTAACCAAATTAATAAGATTTTTCTTATAAACTGTTTCCCCTTCTTTTTACTTCCACAGGGATGGAATTTTTAAAAATCGTTTGGTACCTATGTTACCAAATTTTACCAGACTTTAAGCAGAGATGCTTCGCTCACTCGGTCAGTGAAGCAACAACGCATCGCTCGCTCGGTCAATGAAGCAAAGATGCTCAGCTTGCTCGGTCAATAATAATCATGAGTTAGACCTAATGGGATATTCATTTATTATGATTCATAACGCATTTAATTTGTCTCTCACAGAACAGTCACTTAGGGTTAACCTGATCAATGCAATACTATCTAATATCTTTTACTTTCAAAGGTAAAAGCACTTGGACTGCGCCGCCTTCTAAAGAATACGTACATAATTATTGTTAAGTATTACAACAACTGGAAGTAAATAAAGAGCCACTTGTTAAACACAAATGGAAGAATCATGGTGTAGTAGCATAATACAGTTATAGTAGGATGGTGAACAAAACTATGCAACCGAGTTTTTTACTCACTAGATGGCGTTGACCATTTACGACACGTTTTTGAATCGCGGTGTTAAGATTCTCCGCCGTTGAATGACCCTCGCTAAATTCTGTAAAAATCTTTAAATCGCCGATCACATTGTGATCTCAACTCATTTATAGAAAACGTACGATTCGTATTTGATTTGATGGATTGTTCTCAGGAAGTTCCAGCGATGGCCAACCATCGCATGAAATTACCGGATGACTTGCGTGCACTGATGACCGAGAAGAACGCGGCCACTCGTGCCTGCAGCAAATTTCCCTGTGCCGCGAACAAAGCCTTCATGCGCCATTTACAGCGTGCTGTAAAGAGACGCGTAATGGAGCTACGTGCCCTAGGCTCGATCCCTGCGGTTATCCCTAATGTGGATAACTCTGATGCGTAATTTTTGATACTGGGGACTGCGTACGCGCTGTCCCCCCAGAATTGTAAATACACGTGTAAGCCAAATAGCTTCCTACAATTTGGCTAATAACGTTCATTTAAGTACCTAGTATAGGATGCAAAGTAGATAATAGGTAGACGAATCAGCGGCGTCTCGCGACTTTGATTAAGCATTGAAAACTGACGAGCTAGGATCGTGATAATTAGGATCCAAAAAGCTTGTGGTGATTTTAAATAATGCATGTGTTGGCATCCATCTTTACTTTTCAATATTATCATGCTATGCATTATACAGTGTGTTAGGCAGACGGTTGAACATACGAAAATGGTGGATCCGTGGGGCCGTCTGCTACGTGTTTAAATGGATTTTTTTAAATGACTTTTTTAAATGTTATTCGTCTTTCGTCGTTGTTCAAACTTCAAACGTCAATAATTTTATTTAAAAATAATAAAACTGTCAACTTTTTTTTTCATCTGGAATAACTGTAGAATCTTATAAAATTCTAAGTATATAATAAGATTATATTATAAATTAAAAATAAATACCGAAAGTCGAATTTAAACTACGTTAAAAAAAAAGTAAGTGAGATAGAGCAGTTCTAATTCTAGGAAAACATCTTTGGTCCATGTCCGTTCTAACGATATGCAATATGTACAATTTCTTTTAAAACAACTAGAATAATTCGTCAATTTTAACTGCCTGGGCCTTTTTTCACGAAACTCTACATTTGCCAAAAGTGTAATTAAGTAGGTACTTACAAGAAAATATTTTTTTACATGTTAGATTCTATAATTATTCTAGGTGAAAATAAAAATAAAATGTTGCCGGTTTTGTTATTTTTAAAAGATAAAGATAAAAGACGAAGATAATTTATTTGTGTCAAACTTATATACACACGTTGACACCCCGTAATTCCTCTGTGAGGGGTTGTTTAAAAAACTAAAAGTGACAATCTTTATTTTTTACTGAGGCAAGTATTGTCAAGTTTCAAGTTAATCAAAGGAATAAGATTTTTTATATAGACTGTATCTCCTTTTCACCCCACAGGGGTGGAATTTTGATAAATTGATTGAGTTGTTTGTATAATTTGACTCACAGATTATTTATACTAATTTATTAGTTAATCAAGCAACGCAGTAAAATCCTCCCTGTAAAAGTTTAATTACCCCTTTTTGATCCGTCAAGGGCCGATAAACCCAAAAACTCATAACTTTATAATTTACTTAGAAAAGTATTCGTGCCAAGTTTCACGTTTATTAACCAAATCATTATGATTTTTCTTAAAATAATCCCTTCTGTTTACTTTCACAGGGATGGAATTTTGAAAAATCGTTTGGTATGTTACCATAACTTGTCAAAGTCAAATAATTTATTTCAATTAGGCACAAAAAGGCACTTTTGAACGTCAAAAACAAAAAATAGAATTGATTCTAGTCGCCCCTTCCAAAAGGTAGTTTTCGTATGGAGAAGAATGGGCAACAAACTCCACCGTTACTCTTTTAAAATGTTTTACAATATTTTGTATACATTAATTATATAATTATATGTGAAGACGATGCTAATATATAATAATATTACTATACCACAATAGGTAAAAATTATTAAAAATGAAGCAATGACAGAAAAAATAATAATTATGTAATGGATACATGGTGTTCACATATTTACAAGCATTGTAAAAGTAGGTACCTATACGATATTCCTAAAAAATTACAAGTGATACTTATTAGTCAGTGTGTGAGTAATCACAGAAGGTGAAAAAAAATAAAAAAATGTTATAATATTTAATTACACAATTAAATTAGCAACCAGTTTGATTTTGTCTAGACGTGACTCAAAGATTATAACCAATTTTCAAGTTAATCAATCTCTTGACTTGCGACGAGACTACACGTCGACACGTTTGTCACCATATTGATTGGAGAATTTTTCCAGCTATTTACATTTTATGAATACTAGGTTTGTTTTTCCTTTTAATTATTATTTAATTTCGTACCATGACCACGGTTCAACTTAGCGCCGCCTTCTAGACGTTAGAGACCTTATATTTAACGTGCGCATTGTTAAAACTGGTTGCAATCAGGCTCTAGGGACGTTGCGACGTGCGAATACTAGACTGAAGGTGTTACCAATTTTGTGCGCCTAAGTTTTTCTCGTGTGATTCTTTTTTATATAATGTATGTGCACCGACTTCTCCGTCAATTGTGGACCGATTTAAAAAATTCTTTTTTTTGGTTGAAAGGGTATGCTCTCGAAGTGGTCTAATATATATTTTGTTAACTTTGCTTGGATAATTTTTGAGTTAGCTTCATTAAAACGTATTTTCCCACTTAGTCTATGTGGATGATATGATGATATGTACAACTAAAAAGTGAAAAATAAAAACTTTACAAAATACGAAAATTCAAAACCGACTTCCGAAATTAAAAGTTATTTTTCACTTTGTCGTGTTTTTTATGGAAGGCGCTTGTTTTTTTTGTTTTTTATGGAACCATTGACAACACTTTCTGTGATTTGTTTTATTCTACAATTACTTTTTTTATTTTTCGGTGTACTTTTTATCTATTACAAATCAATATACGTGAAAATGTGTTGATATTTGAGTTTCATTTTCGTCTCACAGCGTTCGGTGTTCGATTACTCGTCGCTATTCAACACGATCACCACAATTGTGGTGAAGCAAGTCTTTTGTTTCGCCACATTTACAAAAGCAGTTCTAATACACACGAAAGCTAATTTTGCCAGACTGAAGCAGAGACGCTTCGCTCGCTCGGTCAATGAAGCAAAGACGTTTCGCTCACTTGGTCAATTATGAGTTAGACCTAATGAGATATTCATTCGTTATGCTTCCTAACGCATTTTAATTTGTCTCTCGCAAAACAGTCACTTAGGGTTAACCTGATCAATGCAACACTATTTACCTATATCTTTTACTCTCAAAGGTAACACAGTACAGTTACAGTAGGACGGTGAACAAAGCCATGCGACCGAGTTTTCTACTCACTAGATGGCGTTGAACATTTTCGTCACGTTTCTGAATCGCGGTGTTAAGATTCTCCGCCATTGAACGACCCTCTCTAAATTCCGTAAAAAATTTAAAATTCGCGATCACTCACATTGTGTTCACAACTCATTTATAGAATTCGTGTAATAAGTAATTCGTATTTGATTTGATGGATTGTTCTCGGGAAGTTCCAGGGATGGCCAAACATCGCATGAAATTACCTGATGACGTGCGTGCACTGTTGACCGAGAAGAACGCGGCCACTCGTGCGTACAACAGTTTTCCCTGTGCCGCGAACAAAGCCTTCATGCGCTATTTACAGCGTGCTGTAAAGAGACGCATAATGGAGCTACGTGCCCAGGGCTCGATCCCTGCGGTTATCCCTAATGTGGATAACTCTGATGCGTAATTTTTGATACTGGGGACTGCGTACGCGCTGTCCCCCCAGAATTGTAAATACACGTGTAAGCCAAATAGCTTCCCACAATTTGGCTAATAACGTTCATTTAAGTACCTAGTATAGTATGCAAAGTAGATAATAGGTAGCCAAACCAGCGGCATTTCGCGACTTTGATTAAGCGTTGAAAACTGACGAGCTAGGATCGTGGTAATCAGGATCTAAAAAGCTTTGTGGTGATTTTAAATAATGCATGTGTTGGCATCCATCTTTACTTTTCAATATTGTCATGCTATGCATTATACAGGATGTTAGGCAGACTGTTGAACATACGAAAATGGCGGATCCGTGGGGCCGTCTACTACGTGTTTAAATGGATTTTTTTAAATGACCTTTTTAAAATTTTATTCTTCTTTCCTAGTTGTTCAAACTCCAAACGTCAATAATTTTATTTAAAAATAATAAAACCGCCAACTTTTTTTTCATCTGGAATAACTGTAGAATCTTATAAAATTCTAAATATAAAATAAGATTCCTAAAAAAAATTATACGAGCCCTTAAACTACACACAAATTAAAAATAAATACCAAAAGTCAAAGAACAATGTTAAAAAAAAAGTAAGTGAGATAGAGCAGTTCTAATTCTAGGAAAACATCTTTGGTCCATGTCCGTTCTAACGATATGCAATATGTACAATTTCTTTTAAAACAACTAGAATAATTCGTCAATTTTAACTGCCTGGGCCTTTTTTCACGAAACTCTACATTTGCAAAAAGTGTAATTAAGTAGGTACTTACAAGAAAATATTTTTTTACATGTTAGATTCTACAATTATTCTAGATGAAAATAAAAATAAAATGTTGCCGGTTTTGTTATTTTTAAAAGATAAGGATAAAAGATGAAGATAATTTATTTGTGTAAAACTTACATACGCACGTTGACACCCTGTAATTCCTCTGTGAGGGGTTGTTTAAATACTAAAAGTGACAATCTTTATTTTTTACTGAGGTAAGTATTGTCAAGTTTCAAGTTAACCAAAGGAGTAAGATTTTTATATAGACTGTCTCTGACCTCTTTTCATCCCAAGGGGGTGAAATTTTGATAAATGGGGATAAAAACTGCCACTTGCTCACTTCAGATGGCGCTGATCTCCAGCGTCTTATAATTTGACAGTTAGCCATACATTTTTTGTAGACAGACAATGTGCTATCCTTTAAGCCTTTTATGGGAGAAAGTGGTTTATAGGTGACGCCTCCAAGAGAACTAAGTCTGCTTTTATTACGTACAGGCACTTGTGATGTGTTATTATGTAAATTATAGTGAAGTATGTGTGTGTTTGTATTATCATATTAGATCAGTGCTAGAAGTGCTATCTCTGAGGTTTTTAGGCAGGAAGATCAAGCCCGAGTTGGTTTTCAACTTTGATCAGGTTAGTTCTATCGTACGCCTCCAGTCTTTAACAACAAACGAACTTAAAGTCAACAAACACAAATTAACCTATAAATTATAAAACGTTCATAATTTATTGACTTTTCCATTAAAGCTGCTTTTTTACCAGTGGTAGATACCATACCACCTTACCTCGTCTATTAATAGTGCTACACTCCAAGTCTCATACTTATTTATCTAGTTTTTGTAGAATTTGTGATCGACACAAAAGTAAACAAACACCACAATGGCGGTTTATAAAGAAGTACTACTGTGATGATGTCATCTGCCATGAGCTTTTAGTTTTTAACCTCATTGATTGAGTTGTTTGCATAATTTGACTCACAAATTATTTATACCAATTTATTAGTTAATCAAGCCACGCAGTAAAATCCTCCCTGTAAAAGTTTAATTAACCCTTTTTGATCCGTCAAGGGCCGATGAACCCAAAAACTTAATAATTTACTTAGATAAGTATTCGTGCCAAGTTTCAAGTTTATTAACCAAATTAATAACATTTTTCTTATAAACGGTATCCCCTCTTTTTACTTTCATAGGGATGGAATTTTGAAAAATCGTTTGGTATGTTACCATTACGTGACGCAAAGATTATTTAAACCAATTTTCAAGTTAATCAATCTCTCGACTTGCGACGAGACTACACCACGACACGTTTTTCGTCATATTGATTGGAAGATTTTTCTAGCAATTTATCTACATTTTATTAATACTAAACTCTAGGTTTATTTTTCCTTTTAATTATTCTTTAAGTTCGTACCATTACCACGGTTCAACTTAGCGCCGTCTTTTAGGCCTCTGCCTCGAATCTTGCAGGCAGCGGGGCGGCGCACAGTGGGAAAATCGCGTATGTTTCGTCTCAAAACTCCGTATCTCAGTTGTTTCAAAACTAAATGAGCTGTAATTTTGCACACATATACTTGAATGTATAAAGTTTAATGGAAATAATTTTGATTTTGATAATTCTGTTTATTAATTAATTATAAAATTAAACTTAAAAAAATACATGCATTTTATGAGAAAAAAATACAAAATATGTTTGTTTTTTACATAAAACGGAATATATATAGTACCAAACGATAAAACAAAATATCTACACAATTCAGCAAGCTCCTTCATTGACAGCAAAAAGGGCTTTGGCTTCATCTAAAAGTTCTTTCGATATTGTTTCTGAGATATTTCTCAAAGTTGATATATATGGATCAGAAGTGTACAATAAAGTATGGAACACGTCTTCATTGGTAGCCGCTCTTGAACACTTTCTAGAATGATGAAGTCTAAATTTTTTGTAATCCTTATTTCGGGATTCTTGCGCGTCTTCGGACAATTGTCCGATAGGTAAAATAGCATAGTACTCAATGATTTTTTCGCCGTGAATAAGTATTTTATGCACGGAGGAAGGCATATAATACCAGTTATAATTATTTACGTACAGTTGGGCTGTACTATATGCGTATTCACCGAACTTTTTTGAATCAATAGCCATTCCAGATGACATAGTTTGTAGTATTATGTACATTCGTTTTATAAGTTCTACGTCTACTTCTGTAATGTCTACAGAGCAAGAGTAATTCTGAAAAAATGTCCGAGCTGTGTTTCCGTCATTACTATTTCCAGTGCCTTGTCGAGGTTTATCGACATGCAGTCCCATTTCTTCTCTAAACCGCTTTTGCACCAGTTTTTTCTTTTCTTCTTGGTTTTTTTTTTCAGGTGTAGTAGCTGACCACTTTTCAAAAGACAAGTTATAGGAAATGTGTAAGATCATCTCCATACTCCTAATCCAAGCATGTAGTGTTGAAAGTCCGTATTGAAATGAAATTTCGTTCACATCTCGTGTCCTAACATCTCGTGTCTTCTACATTATGCCCATTTATCAACAAATTACACAACTCTCGTTTGCTACAAACAAATTCACCCATTTTTCAAATCAGTCAACTTCGGCGAATATTTGAAAAAAAGTAATAACTGCTTTTTAGGGCAACTGAATATCTCACCAACAACTGTGAATGTTTCAGGGTTCGCCTTCCTTTTATTGGCCAATGAAATAGTGCTATGTGTAAATAGATAAGAAACTAATCATTTGCACTCTTCCCATAACCAACTTGTTTTTAATTCGACCCTAATAGATAATTGGCCATATTTTATCAAGTAAGGTGGTCAAAACTGTATCAAAACCACAAAAAACTATTAATAATACTCATCACTGTAATGAACTTTTTATCAAATTGACCTTAATATAAAAAAATAATTTTATGATAAATAAAACGAAATTGAAAAAATCATATTTTGTCTCGCGATATGTTTTGATCCCGTGTCAGAAAAAGCGCAAATATGCGCAAATTTTTATTTTCTCCTTGCATATACTAAGTATAAAGATCTTAATACAACAAATATCTCGACAGCGGCAAGCAGCGGTAAAGGGTAAAAGTCTCGTTAAAAAAAAACTTAAACTATATTGGTTAATTTTATTTTATTAAACCAATGTATATAATATTAATTACTTAACGTTATGAGGACATTATAAGCATTTCAAAACTGTGTAATACTTGTACATTTATACCAAAAACTTTTGAGTAATGTTGCATTGAATTGTAGTAACGTATTGCGTTTAATTTACGTTATTGAACATGAGTTAGCTTTGATGCCTATTTATATACATTACGATTAAATAAAATAATAAAAAAACATTGCGAAAAGAAAGCTTATTTATTATACTATATTAATTTATTAATTTTATTCCATTACAACGACTTTCACGTGAAACGGTTTTGAGACGGCTTTGTATGGGGCTTTCCCACAGTGCGGCGGCGCGGCGGCGCCGGCGGCGCGGGAGCGGCGCGGGCAACGCAGACCCGTTTTCGAAACCAGCGGGCAGATCGTGCGGCACTATAGCGGCGTAGTGTTGTGTTCATGGTTGTGTCGTCGAGATATTTGTTTTTATTCGCGAACGAAATGCCTGAACAACGGCGACAGCTTCTTTTTGATTCAAAAGATTCGTAACTTTCGATTTATTGTGGGCAAATGAAGAAGTGAATCCCTACTATAGGGCAAGGAAAAGAAAAGGCGAGTTTTATCGAAATTATGAAGAACAGAGACAATGTCCTGACAAATTCTATGACTAAACCAGAATGAGTGTAGAAACTTTTGACTACATTCTTGAAGCTATCAAGGGCGATTTAGAGTCCAAAACGATATAGAAGTATATTATTATTATTTCTTCCGGTATTTAATTTTTTCTCATAACTGGTTAATTACTCTTCTATTTTTAACCGACTTCCAAAAAGGAGGAGGTTATTAAAAAAAACAAAAAAAAATAACATACGCGACGAACATCGTCGCGTATGTTATTTTTTTTTGTTTTTTTTTTATGTATGTCCATCGATTTCTCCGTCAATTGTGGACCGATTTTGAAAATTCTTTTTTTGTTTGAAAGGGTGTGCTCTCGAATTGGTCCCATATTAATTTTATTAACTTTGCTTTGATAGTTTTTGAGTTAGCCACAAAATACGTATTTTTTTCCCACTTAGTATGTAGATGATATGATAAGTTTCTGTCACTGGTAGCAGGCAGTGGTATTCGAATGTGTGTGGGGTAGGTACCACAACTAAAAAGTGAAAAATAAAAACTTTTTACAAAAAAAACAACCGACCTCCAAAAAAAAAACACTACAAAGTTTCGGAAGTCGGTGGCAAAAAACGAAAGTACAAAACACAAGACACCGACTTCCGAAATTAAAGTTATTTTTCACTTTGTAGTGTTTTTTTTGGAGGTCGGTTGTTTTTTTTTATAAAAAGTTTTTTTATGGTTCACATCTTTGCTGTTCCATATCGGTATCCTGTCAAAAATTGCTGAAATAATTTGCTCTAGCACGTCCGAGGACATTTCGACACGTCACAAAAATAAATTGCACAACACTGCAATGCAGACGCGTGGGCGGTCACCGCTTGACTGGAGTGCACCGCTCGTTGCCCGCTTCCGCGCCGCTGTGTTCGAGGGCCGGTCCATTTGATTTTACGCATTAGATCCTGCCGCTCCCGCGCCGCCGCCGCCCGCCGCCGCCCCGCTGCCCGCAAGATTCGAGGTAGAGGCCTTAGACCATAGATATAAGAATTTCTATGCCTTAGACGTTAGAGACCTAACGTGCGCGTTGTCAAAACTGGTTGCAATCAGGCTCTAGGGACGTTGCGACGTTTCTCGTGTGATTCTTTTTAAGCTATTGCATAGCTTTTATCGCGGACTTTGAGCGCGGCGACCGAATTAAGAAATTCCGTAACGTAACGAAAATAAAACCTAACACCCCCCACTCCGCCTACCATGTAATGACGGTTCCCATGACAACGTGATGTTGTCATGGAGGTTACAAATGCTATGCAATAGCTTTACCGCGGCAGTCCCCGAGTGCCACACGTTTTTTTTATTTAAGGCGCCTCCCCGACCAAAACGCCGCGCTAGCCGTTTTTTGTGCAGTTTTTAGGAGCTATCTACCTATTATTCAAAAAGAAATATCAACTTAATAAAAATACATTAAATTTCTACATATTCTTGATTCCAAAACTGTACAATTTATTTATTTTTAATGGCGTGTATATTTCATTAAATCTCCTTCCAACGAAACCATAAAAATGAGAAATAATGATTGATAACATGCGTCTCCTCGTAAAGTAAACATTATTTAATTTTGCTACTAACACTAATGATAATAACTTATTTATATTATATTCAAATGATGAATGATGGACATCTAATAACTATGTAAAATTAGTATTAGGTAATTGATTAAGCACAGTGGTTTTAATATTGTAACACTGTAGCACATTAAACTTATATTGCTGTGCCCTAGCAGGGTTCATGTATGAAACCAATTTAAACTTGTAATAACTTTTAAACTACATGAATGCAATAAATTATGATTATGATTATGATAGACAATTTAATAACGAACATTTTGTAACAATTTTTTTTTTGAAAAGGCCAAATTCTGATTTTATTCAGATTTTATCCTAAAATATGGGCATATTTACCAGTGTAACTCATACATTCCGTACCGAGATTCAGTATGCCGCAAGGTCTCGAGGGGGAAACACGTATCGTTTGTTACCGCGTCGGTCACGTGATCGGACAAGTGCACACAGTCACATTATCAGATGTGAAACATCTATAGCGGCGGGTCAGACCGAATGTTGGCTGTTGGCGCCCCATATTTATTGCCTGTCGTAAACTATCCTTTTTTTTTGTTACTTTATTTACTGCGAAAGGAAATGTTTGCATTTAGAACTACAGAGTTTTGCGAAAAGACGCTACTGTTTTGTAAACACACAAATGCAAGAAAATTGAATAAATTTGGTCAAAATCAAAATCCAAGATGGCGGCTGCATTTTTTTTTAATTTTTGACATTTTGTGTCATTTTCATAGTATTCGAGGGTGATAAAGCTGATAATGACGTCAAAATGTAAATCCAAGAAGGCGGCTGTTTTTTTTATTTTTTTTAAGAAAATACTCGAAGTATTTTCTTTCTGAATCGAAAATAGATTCGTAAATTCATACAAATAAGGAGTACAATCGCGTATGCAAAAAAGGATACTTCCAACTTCCAAGCCTTGGTAGAAGAAAAATACTTGCACAGAATATTGGTCTCTAATGTTAAATAAATAAAGAGCACAATCGCGTTTACAAAAAAAAAAACCAAAACCTAAGTAAAAATACTTGCATGGAACATTGATCCGTAACGTAATATAAATAAGGAGCACAATCGCGTTTACAAAAAAATACGCTTTCAAAATATATCAGATCGTGACAACATTTGTGAATGCCGTGTTGTTCAGTGGTTTCTTATCTCATCTGTTACGATGCCTCATTGAGGTGGATAACAATTAAAATTCTGTTGTGTCTCGTTAATGACAGTTGAAAGGTTATAAAAATCGAAGCCAAACTAGAAATTTTATAAACAGAACCGCTTATCATATATCAGCACAAGTAGTTACTACATTTGTGTTGAAAACCAAAAACAAAAAATCGTATAATTTTTCTTGCCTTTACTACGTTATTTTTGTTTTCATATATCACAGCGACTATACTATTTTTGCAGAAAATAGGTACATTGCTTCTTAACCACTACCTAAGTATGTCGCTTACTGACTGGACAAGCAATGTAAAAGTTACAAAACGATATTTTAGTTATGCGGTTGCATCATGCGGTTGGATGTGGTTGTGCAGATCCACTAACGTAGGCTATCGACAACAATGTCGATTGTCGTATGAATATAAATAACTGTTAAAGTTTATTGTTCAATTTGTCAACCGTACGATAGCCCGGTTGGAAGACTAATGTGAAATCTTATTTTAGTAATTTTGATTTCCTCATGTTGTTTAAATTTTTTGACTTACTTATTATTATTATTATTTTGTTACGTATATTGTTTATTTATATCACGTTATTATAATGTTTTTCGTTTCTATATATTTTATTTTCAGGAACCCCCAAAATTTTTAATACAATATTAATTGGGAGAATCGATAACTTTCCGATTTAGTCAATCACTAGCGTAGTAAAATAAATCGTTTCTGCAAAGCTAAACAATAGTGATTGATGTTTTAGTGTGAGTAAGTTGTGCGGTGCATGGTAAATGTACGCTGTGATTCATGGAATAAGGTTTATAATTGACTAAACTGAGTGAAGTGATTCGTAAGTTGTTCGCCAGACGGCGCTAGTAATATTTTACGAAGTATTGTAGAGGTGAGGTGCGGCAAAGAGGGACCGATTGCTCAAGGTCTCTTGGTCAGGGCCCAGCCTTAATGTATGTGCACCGACTTCTCCGTCAATTGTGGACCGATTTAAAAAATTATTATTTTTTTGGTTGAAAGGGTATGCTCTCGAAGTGGTCTGATATAAATTTTGTTAACTTCGCTTGGATAATTTTTGAGTTAGCTTCATTAAAACGTATTTTTCCCACTTAGTCTATGTGGATGATATGTATGATGATATGTTCCTGACATTGTTAATTTACATACCACAACTAAAAAGTGAAAAATAAAAACTTTTTACAAAAAACGAAAATTCAGTACCAAAGACACCGACTTCCGAAATTAAAGTTATTTTTCAGTTTGTAGTGTTTTTTATGGAAGGCGGTTGTTTATTTTGTTTTTTATGGAACCATTGACAACCCTTTCTACAATTTGTTTTATTCTACAATCCCTATTCCTTGAAATTTTTTGATTACCTTTTTTAATTTTCGGTTTACCATTTATCTATTATAAATCAATGTACGTAAAACAGTGTTGATATTTGAGTTTCATTTTCGTCTCACAGCGTTCGGTGTTCGATTCCTCGTCGCTATTCAACACGATCACCACAATTGTGGTGAAGCAAGTCTTTTGTTTCGCCACATTTACAAAAGCAGTTCTAATACACACGAAAGCAAATTTTGCCAGACTGAAGCAGAGACGCTTCGCTCGCTCGGTCAATGAAGCAAAGACGTTTCGCTCACTCGGTCAATAATGAGTTAGACCTAATGAGATATTCATTCGTTATGTTTCCTAAAGCATTTTAATTTGTCTCTCGCAAAACAGTCACTTAGGGTTAACCTGATCAATGCAACACTATCTACCTATATCTTTTACTCTCAAAGGTAACAGAGTACAGTTATAGTAGGACGGTGAACAAAGCCATGCGACCGAGTTTTCTACTCACTAGATGGCGTTGAACATTTTCGTCATGTTTCTAAATCGCGGTGTTAAGATTCTCCGCCATTGAACGACCCTCTCTGAATTCTGTAAAAAGTTTAATGTTCTCAATCACTGACGTTGTGTTCACAACTCATTTATAGAATTCGTGGAATAAGTAATTCTTATTTGATTTGATGGATGGCTAACCATCGCTTGAAATTACCGGATGACTTGCGTGCACTGATGACCGAGAAGAACGCGGCCACTCGTGCCTGCAGCAAATTTCCCTGTGCCGCGAACAAAACCTTCATGCGCCATTTACAGCGTGCTGTAAAGAGACGCGTAATGGAGCTACGTGCCCAGGGCTCGATCCCTGCGATTATCCCTAATGTGGATAACTCTGATGCGTAATTTTTGATACTGGGGACTGCGTACGCGCTGTCCCCCCAGAATTGTAAATGCACGTGTAAGCCAAATAGCTTCCCACAATTTAGCTAATAACGTTCATTTAAGTACTTATACTCCATTTGAAATAAGATTAGACATTTAAACAAACCTTTTTACAGTCCGTTCAACCGATTTTGACTTCTATACCGTAGGTGTAAGGATGGCATTAAAAGCAAAAAAGTGATTACAATACCAACTGTTTACTGCAGCTGCCATTTGTCATGCCACCAACGCAATAGAAGTCAAAATCGGTTGAACGGACTGTAAAAAAGGTTTATTTAAATGTCTAATCTTATTTCAAATGGAGTATAGTATAGTATGCAAAGTAGATAATAGGTAGGCGAACCAGCGGCGTCTCGCGACTTTGATTAAGCGTTGAAAAGTGACGAGCTAGGATCGTGGTAATCAGGATCCAAAAAGCTTGTGGTGATTTTAAATAATGCATGTGTTGGCATCCATCTTTACTTTTCAATATTATCATGCTATGCATTATACAGTGTGTTAGGCAGACGGTTGAACATACGAAAATGGTGGATCCGAGGGGCCGTCTGCTACGTGTTTAAATGGATTTTTTTAAATGACTTTTTTTAAATGTTATTCGTCTTTCGTCGTTGTTCAAACTTCAACCGTCAATAATTTTATTTAAAAATAACAAAACTGTCAACTTTTTTTTTTCATCTGGAATAACTGTAGAATCTTATAAAATTCTAAATATAAAATAAGATTCCTAAAAAAAATTATACGAGCCCTTAAACTACACACAAATTAAAAATGAATATCGAAAGTCGAATTTAAACTACGTTAAAAAAAAAGTAAGTGAGTGAGAGCAGTTCTAATTCTAGGAAAACATCTTTGGTCCATGTCCGTTCTAACGATATGCAACATGTACAATTTCTTTTAAAACAACTAGAATAATTCGTCAATTTTAACTGCCTGGGCTTTTTTTCACGAAACTCTACATTTGCCAAAAGTGTAATTAAGTAGGTACTTACAAGAAAATATTTTTTTACATGTTAGATTCTACAATTATTCTAGATGAAAATAAAAATAAAATGTTGCCGGTTTTGTTATTTTTAAAAGATAAGGATAAAAGATGAAGATAATTTATTTGTGTAAAACTTACATACGCACGTTGACACCCTGTAATTCCTCTGTGAGGGGTTGTTTAAATACTAAAAGTGACAATCTTTATTTTTTACTGAGGTAAGTATTGTCAAGTTTCAAGTTAACCAAAGGTGTAAGATTTTTATATAGACTGTCTCTGACCTCTTTTCATCCCAAGGGGGTTGAAATTTTGATTGAATGGGGATAAAAACTGCCACTTGCTCACTTCAGATGGCGCTGATCTCCAGCGTCTTATAATTTGACAGTTAGCCATACATTTTTTGTAGACAGACAATGTGCTATCCTTTAAGCCTTTTATGGGAGAAAGTGGTTTATAGGTGACGCATCCAAGAGAACTAAGTCTGCTTTTATTACGTACAGGCACTTGTGATGTGTTATTATGTAAATTATAGTGAAGTATGTGTGTGTTTGTATTATCATATTAGATCAGTGCTAGAAGTGCTATCTCTGAGGTTTTTCAGGCAGGAAGATCAAGCCCGAGTTGGTTTTCAACTTTGATCAGGTTAGTTCTATCGTACGCCTCCAGTCTTTAACAACAAACGAACTTAAAGTCAACAAACACAAATTAACCTATAAATTATAAAACGTTCATAATTTATTGACTTTTCCATTAAAGCTGCTTTTTTACCAGTGGTAGATACCATACCACCTTACCTCGTCTATTAATAGTGCTACACTCCAAGTCTCATACTTATTTATCTAGTTTTTGTAGAATTTGTGATCGACACAAAAGTAAACAAACACCACAATGGCGGTTTATAAAGAAGTACTACTGTGATGATGTCATCTGCCATGAGCTTTTAGTTTTTAACCTCATTGATTGAGTTGTTTGCATAATTTGACTCACAAATTATTTATACCAATTTATTAGTTAATCAAGCCACGCAGTAAAATCCTCCCTGTAAAAGTTTAATTAACCCTTTTTGATCCGTCAAGGGCCGATGAACCCAAAAACTTAATAATTTACTTAGATAAGTATTCGTGCCAAGTTTCAAGTTTATTAACCAAATTAATAACATTTTTCTTATAAACGGTATCCCCTCTTTTTACTTTCATAGGGATGGAATTTTGAAAAATCGTTTGGTATGTTACCATAACGTGACGCAAAGATTATTTAAACCAATTTTCAAGTTAATCAATCTCTCGACTTGCGACGAGACTACACCACGACACGTTTTTCGTCATATTGATTGGAAGATTTTTCTAGCAATTTATCTACATTTTATTAATACTAAACTCTAGGTTTATTTTTCCTTTTAATTATTCTTTAAGTTCGTACCATTACCACGGTTCAACTTAGCGCCGTCTTTTAGGCCTCTGCCTCGAATCTTGCAGGCAGCGGGGCGGCGGCGCGGTGGCGGCGCGGGAGCGGCGCGGGCAACGCAGACCCGTTTTCGAAACCAGCGGGCAGATCGTGCGGCACTATAGCGGCGTAGTGTTGTGTTCATGGTTGTGTCGTCGAGATATTTGTTTTTATTCGCGAACGAAATGTCTGAACAACGGGGACAGCTTCTTTTTGATTCAAAAGATTCGTAACTTTCGATTTATTGTGGGCAAATGAAGAAGTGAATCCCTACTATAGGGCAAGGAAAAGATTAGGCGAGTTTTATCGAAATTATGAAGAACAGAGACAATGTCCTGACAAATTCTATGACTAAACCAGTATGAGTGTAGAAACTTTTGACTACATTCTTGAAGCTATCAAGGGCGATTTAGAGTCCAAAACGATATAGAAGTATATTGATTTCCTTTATTTCATTAAAATACTTATAAATTACATTTTTAAATATTAGAATATAAAAAATATAGGAACATTTAAAAATATAAAAAAATAGTAGCCCACCGGTATCGGGAACAGGGTCCAAGCTACCGGCGGTCAGGGCTCCAGAGAGAGGAACCTCCTGACAATGCGAGCCGTGTCCAGGAGTACCGCTTTCTGAATCAAGCCCTTGATCCAGCTGCCCAACGAGAGCCTCCTTAGGTGCTTAGGTCGAGGCTCTTGGCAATTAAGCCATTGGCTGATACGACTATCGGCACAATGATCGCTGAGTCCACATCCCACATGTCGACAATCTCGTGAGCCAAGTCAAGATACTTGATTTGTTTGTCTTTCTCGGCTTTCACGAGGTTCCCGTCATGCGGGACTGTTATGTCAATAATCATTGTGCGCCGCTCTACTCGATCCACCACCACTATATCAGGTTTATTGGCAACAATAGTCCTGTCAGTGATGATGGATCGATCCCAGTACAATGTGATATTTCCATTTTCGAGAACTGGGTCGGGCACATACCTGTAGTATGGCACTTCCGATTCCACAAGGCCGTATTTCAGAGCAAGTTGCTGATGGATAATCCTGGCTACAAGGTTGTGTCTATGCAAATACTCTTCGTTAGCTAGACGAGAACACCCGGAGATAATGTGTCGGATTGATTCTCCCAGACGGTGGCATGCCCGACAGATGTCAACCGTGCCATCCTTCACAATAAATCTCCGGTAATTGTTCGTCATGATAACTTCATCCATAATTGCACAGATAAAACCTTCGGTCTCCCCGAAGAGGTCACCAAAACGTAGCCAGGTCACAGACGCCAGTAAATCTACATCGGGTCCATGTAGGGCCCGGAAAAAGCGTCCATGAAGCTCCTTACTCTGCCATACCTCCCTGCGATCGTTAGTGTCAAGCACTACAGGCTTGTGCCAGTTCTCTTTAGCCAAGGAGAGCGGGGTAAGACCCTTGTCCACCGCGACCACATCTCGATGCATCCTCACGTCGGCTTCTAAGAAATATTCCTTGGGAGAGGTGAGATATAACCTGACCACCTCTCCTCAACCGATAGCCATGACCTGAATCCTTCAGCAGTGTGCTTAGGGGATTCAGGGCTAAGCAGAACCAGAGCGGACTCAAACTGTCTCCCTGGAATATACCTCGCTCAATCCTTATCGGCTCACTATTCCTCTGGATATTTCGACATCCTGGATAGCGAAGGACCGTCCTCCATTGCCTCATACACGACATCAGGAAGGTGCGCAGAGTTGTATCTACCTTCTACAACTCCAGCACCCTCATGAGCCATGTATGTGGCACCGAGTCATAGACCTTCTTGTAGTCTATCCAGCATGTTGACAGATCCTTTCGGGAACGGCGAACTTGTTGGCTAATGGCCATATCAATGAGGAGTTGCTCCTTAGTACCGCGGGACCCATTCCTACATCCATTTTGAGAGGCAGACATGATGGAGTTGGTGTCTATATGTTTGGTGATTTTAGCTCTCAAAATGGATGTAAGAACTTTATAGACCGTCGGTAAACACGTGATCGGCCTATAATTCTTGGGTTCCGCGGTGCTACTAGATTTATGGAGCAGGTGGGTAACACCTGTCGTTAGGAACTGGGGTAGCGAACCAGACTCTAAAGCAGTCTGGTACTGAGCCGCCAAGCGAGCGTGCGATCTTACAAACCATTTAATCCAGAAATTGTACAGCCCGTCCGGCCCTGGAGACTTCCAGTTAGACAACGGACGGACTGCACGAGCCACATCTTGGGGGCAGATGGTAATGGCCCCCATTTCTGGTATTGGATCGCAGGCTCGCTCGACTTCCCGAGTCCAATCACCTTCGGTGTGACTGACAGGCACCGACCAAATGCTGCGCCAGAAAGAGCACATGGCATCATCGTCTGGCAGATGCGTGTCAGCCACACCTTGGTTCGGTCGCTCCCAAGCCCTATAAACCCACCTTTCATCGTTCTGGAAGGTGCGATTCTGAGTGTATCGATCTACTCGCCGCTTGTATCTACGAATACGGTTTGCCCATGCATACACTTTCTGCTTCAGGAAGTCGATGCGCTCTGTGACACGGGACATATAGTCCTCAGGGCTGATATCAGTCCCTGAGAACGCCCGCCTCACAAAGCGCATCACTCTAGGGCGAGTATTGCCCTCCCTGAAGCAGATTAGTTTGCCGATGAGCGCTCTGGCCTCACCAATACGGCGCTCAATTCTGCACTGCCAAGCTGGTACGGCTGGTTTTGGTCGTGTAGCTCTAGAACTATTAGCAAATTTGACGTGAGCTACACGACATGCCGCTACAGCCGCGCAGTACAAAATTGAGTGAGTATCAGTGAGGTCTTCGCAGTCATCAAAATAGTTTGATAACTGCGAATCCAGAACCGCCACCAGCGCCCTATTTTTGTTATGCATGGGCAAACGAGGTAAGCGTGGCCTAAGTTCGGGCGACACATATCGATATTCCTGAATCGCACTTTCCAAAGCACTCCTCAATTCCTCATATTATTATTATTTCTTCCGGTATTTAATTTTTTCTCATAACTGGTTAATTACTCTTCTATTTTTATAGTTCACATCTTTGCTGTTCCATATCGGTATCCTCTTAAAAATTGCTGAAATAATCTGCTCCTGCACGTCCGAGGACATTTCGACACGTCACAAAAATAAATTGCACAACACTGCAATGTAGACGCGTGGGCGGTCACCGCTTGACTGGAGTGCACCGCTCGTTGCCCGCTTCCGCGCCGCTGTTTTCGAGGGCCGGTCCATTTGATTTTACGCATTAGATCCTGCCGCTCCCGCGCTGCCGCCGCCCCACTGCCCGCAAGATTCGAGGCAGAGGCCTTAGACGTTAGAGACTTAACGTGCGCGTTGTCAAAACTGGTTGCAATCAGGCTCTAGGGACGTTGCGACGTTTCTCGTGTGATTCTTTTTAAGCTATTGCATAACTTTTATCGCGGGCTTTGAGCGCGGCGACCGAATCAAGAAATTCCGTAACGTAACGAAAATAAAACAGTAACGAAAATAAAACCTAACACCCCCCACTCCGCCTACCATGTAATGACGGTTCCCATGACAACGTGATGTTGTCATGGAGGTTACAAATGCTATGCAATAGCTTTACCGCGGCAGTCCCCGAGTGCCACACGTTTTTTTTATTTAATGTATGTGCACCGACTTCTCCGTCAATTGTGGACCGATTTAAAAAATTCTTATTTTTTTGGTTGAAAGGGTATGCTCTCGAAGTGGTCTAATATAAATTTTGTTAACTTCGCTTGGATAATTTTTGAGTTAGCTTCATTAAAACGTGTTTTTCCCACTTAGTCTATGTGGATGATATGATGATATGTTCCTGACATTGTTAATTTACATACCGCAACTAAAAAGTGAAAAATAAAAACTTTTTACACAAAACGAAAATTCAATACCAAAGACACCGACTTCCGAAATTAAAGTTATTTTTCACTTTGTCGTGTTTTTTATGGAAGGCGGTAGTTTTTTTTGTTTTTTTATGGAACCATTGACAACCCTTTCTGCAATTAGTTTTATTCTACAATCCCTATTCTTTGAAATTTTTGGATTACCTTTTTTAATTTTCGGTTTACCATTTATCTATTATAAATCAATGTACGTAAAAATGTGCTGATATTTGAGTTTCATTTTTGTCTCACAGCGTTCGGTGTTCGATTCCTTGTCGCTATTCAACACGATCACCACAATTGTGGTGAAGCAAGTCTTTTGTTTCGCCACATTTACAAAAGCAGTTCTAATACACACGAAAGCAAATTTTGCCAGACTGAAGCAGAGACGCTTCGCTCGCTCGGACAATGAAGCAAAGACGTTTCGCTCACTCGGTCAATTATGAGTTAGACCTAATGAGATATTCAATCGTTATGCTTCCTAACGCATTTTAATTTGTCTCTCGCAAAACAGTCACTTAGGGTTAACCTGATCAATGCAACACTATCTATATCTTTTACTCTCAAAGGTAAAAGTAGAGTTACAGTAGGACGGTGAACAAAGCCATGCGACCGAGTTTTCTACTCACTAGATGGCGTTGAACATTTCCGTCACGTTTCTGAATCGCGGTGTTAAGATTCTCCGCCATTGAACGACCCTCACTAAATTCCCTAAAAAAATTAAAATTGTCAATCACGTCCCCCCAGAATTGTAAATGCACGTGTAAGCCAAATAGCTTCCCACAATTTGCATGCAAAGCACATTTGTATGCAAAGTAGATAATAGGTAGGCGAACCAGCGACGTCTCGCGACTTTGATTAAGCGTTGAAAACTGACGAGCTAGGATCGTGGTAATCAGGATCCAAAAAGCTTGTGGTGATTTTAAATAATGCATGTGTTGGCATCCATCTTTACTTTTCAATATTGTCATGCTATGCATTATAGGTACAGGGTGTTAGGCAGACGGTTGAACCTACGAAAATGGCGGATCAGTGGGGCCGTCTGCTACGTCTTTAAATGGATTTTTTAAATGACTTTTTAAAATTTTATTCTTCTTTCGTCGTTGTTCAAGCTTCAAACGTCAATAATTTCATTTAAAAATAATAAATCTGTTTTCTTTTTCATCTAGAATAGCTAACTGTAAAATCTTATAAAATCGTATTTGATGCAGATGATTCCTAGAAAATTGAATCCGAACCCTTAAACTACAAACAAATTAAAAATAAATACTGAAAGTCAGATTTTGAACTGCGTTAAAAAAAAGTAAGTCAGATAGAGCAGTTCTAATTCTAGGTGAACATCTTTGGTCCATGTCCGTTTCAACGATACACAATATGCACAAATTATTTAAAAACAACTATAGTAATTCGTCAATTTTAATTGCCTGGGCCTTTTTTCATGGAACTCTACATTTGCGAAAAGTGTAATTGAATATATACATAGAAGTAAAAATTTTTTACATGTTAGATTCTACAGTTATTCTAGATGAAAATAAAAATGAAATGTTGCCGGTAGTTATGTTTTGGAGAACGGGAATTTAGTTTTAAAAAAACTTTATTTATTACAATTATTTTAATTACAGAAAAACAGTGTATTAAGTTGAAGGCCGATATAACAACTAACTTCACAAACAATTATATGGAATAACATGTAATTGATCTTATTGCTAGGTTGCACTTTAATACATAGGTTGGCGACTGCGTACTCAGCGTAAACGGTTTTTACGATGAGTTAACTCGGTTTTGTTATTTTAAATAAAATTATTAACGATTTAAGTTTGAGCAACGACGAATTTCGAATATTTTGACGTGACAACGTCTTATAAATTGGTTTGCCGGGTGACACTTCAAGAAACTGCGTTACGCTCCGCTCACGTTATGCGCTCACAATGAGAGCGAGTGAGAGGCACGCGTCCCTTCCACTCGGGCATGGTTAGCCCGCCTAAGAGCGAGAGAGACAGACATAAAAAGTGAAAGGCACGCGTTGTCACGTAAAACTTTCGCCCGTATACCGACTTTACAGGCAACCAATTTTTTCTAATCTGTGTGATCTGGGTCTTGTTATTGGGCCTAAACATGTAGCAGATGGCCCCACGAATCCGCCATTTTCGTATGTTCAACCGTCTGCCTAACACCCTGTTTAAAAAATAGGAATTTCGTGGGTAAAATATTAAAATAACACTGAACTTCTAGTATTTAGGTGCTGATAAACTTGAGCATTAACTTTTAACAGAACATCGAGCATGTCAGATTTGACGGCTCGATCAGAAAAAAGTTCGAAGCTGTCCTTTTGTTAGAATTCTCCCTAGAACGCTCGCTAGAACGCTCGCTAGAATGCTCGCTAAAACTGTCCTATTGTTAGAATGCTCCCTAGAACGGTCGCTAGAATGCTCGCTAAAACACTCCCATAAATTTTTCTGTAATGTAACATTCACTAGAATGCTCATTACAAGTGAATGCTCAAGTTATCAGCACCTGTATAAGATGTTCCGATGTAAATAATAACACGAATCGCCCTACAAAATACCGTTTCTCTGTCATAATACTACTACCTCCGCCACCTAGTGGTAAACTTCTAAACTAAAATAGGGAAGACAGCATTGTGTTACTCATGCAGTAAGGTTTTAAGACTCACAATACTCGAGTGTATTTTATGGAAGTTTTACTGATACTGCCCAGATGGCGCTTTCGTAAAATACATTTTTAGAGGAAGAATCTTTGGTTCAAATTCTCGTCTTTTCCGATAGGTTAAGTCAAACTCGTAATTATTTTATCACTACTGGCCGCCATTACATTTTTGTACTTAAGTAACTTATGACTGCGTAAGATGTAAGATGAAGTTACGTTAAGGTAAAAGGTTAAGGTACAAGAGAGTTTACATTTGCAAAATCGTAAGTTAATTACGTAAGCGACCTACGTGAGGAAAACTTACAAGTGTAATGGTGGCCTGGTAATTTTCATTTTTTATAATAAGTATTTAAAATTGAAACTTTGCTAAGGTTAAAACTATCTTACTGTTACATTGGTCATAAAAGTTAACCTTTACGTTTTATGACGTGCAAGTATTAATCGGTTGAAGTTCTGTGTACAGTCAGCTGCAGAGAAATCTCACCCCCTGGCAATGTAAAAATGTATCGCTAGGGGGTGAGATTTCTCTGCAGCTGACTGTACACATGGCCACACATCAACTATACATAACCAGTTTATGTTGATCTCGCATTGTATAGGATTTCCGTACAATGCAAGGTCAGTTTATACTAGAAATGTATAGCTTGATGTGTAGCCGTGTGTACCAAGGCGGTAAAACGATGAGTTCGACTATACTTGAGTCGTTAGGTAGTTTGGCTACAAGATAAAAAGTATCATAAACTAGCTGCGCCCCGCGGTTATACCCGCATAAGTCTCGATGCTGTGGTAATATTGGGATAAAAAGTATCCTATGTCCTACCTTAGGTCATAGTCTATCCATGTGCTAAATTTTATCCAAATCTGTTTAGCCGTTTTAGCCTGAAAGGGTAACAAATAAACAAACTCACGTTTGTATTTATTACTAGCTGCGCCCCGCGGGTTCACCCGCATAAGTATCGATCCCGTGGGAAAAAAAGTATCCTATGTTCTTTTCCAGGGCATCATCTATATATGTGCCAAATTTCATCCAAATCCGTTCAGCCGTTTTAGCGTGAAGGCGTAACAAACAAACTTACTTTCGCATTTATGATATTAAGGATAGTAATAATAAAAACTTAAAAAAAAAACAACCGTCTTCCAAAAAAACTAATACTAAAGCTACTAAGCGAGAATAAAAACTAATTTTTCATTTTGTAGTGTTTTTTTGGAAGTCGGTTGTTTTTTTTTTGTAAAAAAGTTTTTATTTCTCGCTTTTTAGTGGGTCAGTTTGTAATTTATCTAAGTTACAATAGCCTAATGTCAACTACTCATCACCTTTCACAAAATATTGCTTTTCCCGATGCAGGGACGTTAATCTTGAGGAGTTCTCGTGGTACTTTACCATCAGCTCCACTTCTCCATATGCATTGTAACGAACATAAATTACTTGGCAACTGTATTAAAGTAATCGAATCGCAACCCGTGGAATACTTAGTATTGACTATTGAGAAGTTCCAGTGGCCATCTGTGGTCTTCATCATCAGTTCCACTTCACCAAATGATGCTTTTCGAGAGCAACTGCACGAGTTACTATAAAAAATACCCAAATTGCTATAGGTGTGCTTATAATATTTGAAGAATTCCCTTGAATTCTCTGGGATACCATCATCAGATCCTGGTTTCCTGGTACCACCCTTGGGAAATCTTCTTTCCAACAAAAAAAGAATAATTAAAATCGGTTTCTAAACGACGAAGTTATCCGCGAACACACATAAAAATAAAATAAAAATATAGGTAGTACGGTCGAATTGAGTAACCTCCTCCTTTTTTTGAAGTCGGTTAAAAATATCTGGGAATACAATGTCCTTTACGACAATTGAAATTTTCGGTATCGATATCGACACTGGAATTTCAAATGTCGTAAAGGACAAGAATGTCCTTTACGACAGTTGAAATTTCCAGTATCCATATAGTTACGACCTTCATGTTTCGCCATGGCATACAAATATTTAAACACTTTAAATGTAGGTATAAATTTTATACAACATATTTTTTGATTATAGTTATAATTATGTCTATAGGGTTTCGTATCTATTTAAACACTTAACAATAATAGATTTTTAAAGTTATGTAATTAATTTAATTTTTAATTTAATTTTATTTATTTATTTAAATCAGATACAGTGATCCATATTTAAATTAGTATACCTACTTAAAAATTACGTTAGTACTTAATCAAAAATACATGCCACAATAATAATTATAATTATAACCAAAATAAATAACTACATAGAAATTAATTAAAACTCATTGCACATCTTATATTTATCTGTTACTTTTTTTATCAAAAAAAATATTGTACACTATAAAAACAATTACCAATAAGCCATTTGTGTAGTTTGGATTCAAAGTGTTTTAGAGGGAGTTCCCTTATTTCTTTTGGAATATTGTTGAAGATTTTAATTGCTGTGATAAAGCTATTTCATTCATTACTTAGCTGTCTGTTATATCTTACCAGCAATAATATGGCCTGGCAATGTCTTCTTTAGCGGAGAGGTTGAGCTGGAATTTGTAAGAATACTGAAGTAGAACGTGTAATATTTGGCTATTGCGGCCGGACTATGCTGAAAATGTTGCTAACATCCAACTATTGTAATAATCTAGAAGCGCCGAAAGCATTGATTTCTAAGAATATTTACTAAAAGTAGGGTTGCCATCACCTAAATTACGGGCCCCGGACAAAAATTTCAAATACCCCGGACATTTGGGTGAAATGAAGTTTTTTTACCAGACGCCCTCGGACTTTTTTACAAGAAATTAAACCATCGTTAAATAATACCGCAATATATATGTATAATATCGCAAACATAAATAATTTATATGGCAAAACAACGTTTGCCGGGTCAGCTAGTTACAAATAAGAAAAAAAAATCGAAATATATGAATATTAGCATACTACTAAATAAATTAAGTATATAAAAGGTTACCACGAAATTTAGGTAGGTACAATTAGTTATTAACACACTAACATAATAAAAAAATATTATTATTTCTAAATTTATGTCTGTAATTTTTATGGTGTACATAATAAAGAATATTCTGTCTATCTAACATTTTATGATTTTGTGATATTTTGACTATGGAACCACGGAGTTTCTCTCAAATTAAATAATAAGTAAGTTAAACAGGCTGTGAAGGCTAAAATACAAGACAAATAGTTATTTCTCAAAACAAGCTGCGAACAATTGTGTAATTATGTATTATTGCAGTACATTATAGCAAACTTAGGATCGCATCACATTGTTTAAGTATTTTTAGGGAATTCTAAGGGGACGGCGCGTACGCAGTCCCCTTTACAAAAAATCGTATTATCCACATTATGGATAATCGTAGGAAGGTGGCTCTGGACCGCTGCGATATGCTCGGTGTCGTCAGTAGAAGGCGCACTGGGGGAAGGGAGGGGAGGGAGGGGTTTTGACAGCTGCCGGCACAGTGTGTATATCGACAACTACTCAGTGTCTCCGAAGTAAGCTACTATATGCGTCTCCCAGGTGTTGGAGTCGCGGTAGGCTTGTAGCTGGACTTTAATCTTTTCGCCGAGACGGTTGATTTCGGCCTTCATGGTCGGGCATCGAGTCTCTTGCCACTTTTTACGTAAGCGTCTCTTCTTGGCTATCATTTCTTTAAGGTGGGCTGGAATGGGATAAAGCACTGGTTTCTCCTGCGGCAGCCTCACTGGTATTGTGTCCATGATTATCCAAGATGATAAGCTTACTGCAGTACAACAGTATCGCGGGAGGGTCAATCAATGGCGTAGTATCTTAACACCGCGATTCAGAAATGAGACGTAGATGTTCAACGCCATCTAACGAGTAGATTGTCAAACTGTAAGTGTAAAACGATCATTCGATGGTGACACTGACAGCTACCTATACTGACTTACTAAGCTGTCCCAGCATTATTATCGATATGGAAGAGATTGAGCTGGAATCTGCCAGAATATCGAAGCAATATTTGCACAATCTGTAACTATTAAGCAGTCAACGTAAACATAAATAAATAACCCTTTAAAGCATTCGCAAAATACTCTTTCCACAATTTCCCCGTATTATATCACAAAATAGAATTATTAAGGCATTGTGCATCACCGTATTACTTTCGATTCTTCCTCGTTCTCAAACTCTGACACACAGAACTTTCCGTGTCGTCTGTGCAAGTTCCCATTGGACAAAACTGTGCAGTGTGTGACGATAATTCTCTAGCTGGAAAACGTAGCTCGTAAGATACGACACGCTATGTATCGTGCGACACGCGAAGAAGGTCGGAATAAAGACAGTGTTCGCATTTCCATTGGTCGTGATAAACGGAGTGCTTGCAAGGAATGATCGCGTTTCGCACCACCCATTGATATGGCGTTAAAACTGTATAAATTAGCTGTTGAAAGCAATTTGTAACCCTTTACTGATTGTGAGTAATTCATCAAGTTTGTTACTCTGTTGGACGTTGATTTTTGGTATTGTCGTGTAGAAACATCAATAAAGAGATTAACCCTTCTTTACCCACTGGATGTAGTCAAGGGTGATGATAATGTCAAGAGGATGAAGAACAGCGTTGTTCTGTCTGCTAATGTTAACCGATCCGTCTGTCTCACGTGGTAATAATACACTGTTCTGTAGCTAAATATTTATTGATAGTTTTTTTTATTTTACTTTTTTTTTATTCTTCAGCATTTCTTTGAACATTTAGTTAAAACGTGGACATTCATGTCGTATGGGTTACATGTCTTAAATCTTAGTTTAATTATTTATCTGTATTTTGTAGCACGTAACTGTTTTTTGTCCCTAATAAATATATAAATAATTCAGCGATCATTGTGCCGATAGTCGTATCAGCCAATGGCTTAATTGCCAAGAGCCTCGACCAACACCTAAGGAGGCTCTCGTTGGGCAGCTGGATCAAGGGTTTGATTCAGAAAGCGGTACTCCTGGACACGGCTCGTATTGTCAGGAGGTTCCTCTCTCTGGAGCCCTGACTTGTAGCTTGGACCCTGTTCCCGATACCGGTGGGCTACTATTTTTTTAAATTTTTAAATATATATATTCTAATATTTAAAAATGTAATTTATAAGTATTTAAATGAAATAATCATCTGCCTAGCCTTTTCCCAACTATGTTGGGGTCGGCTTCCAGTCTAACCGGATGCAGCTGAATACCAGTATTTTACATGGAGCGACTGCCTATCTGACCTCCACAACCTAGTGACACGATACCCCTTGGTAAGACTGGTTGTCAGACTTTAAAAGAAAGTCTTCAAGTCAAGTTTTCAAGTCTTTTTTTTAAAGTATTTAAATGAAATAAAGGAATATAAATAAATTATGTATAATAAACCTTATTACCTGATTGCGCTACAGCAAAGATAGGGTTTGTTACAGTTGGTGGCATCACATCTGAAATTGAATTAAAATAACTGCCATCAATTGTATCAGCATGTTTGAAAGGTGATCTTGTTTTGAACTTTTCAGTTGTTGTTTCATTTTTTTAAATGTTCTTAGGACTGTTATACCGCAATTAGATTATGAATAATTTTGAGTAAAAAAGCGGGGTTCTTTCGTCGAAAGCGGGACATCATAAGAAAACATAAATTATTAAGCTATTGCATAGCTTTCATCGCGGGCTTTGAGCGCGGCGACCGAATCAAGAAATTCCGTAACGTAACGAAAATAAAACCTAACAACCCCCACTCCGCCTACCATGTAATGACGGTTCCCATGACAACGTGATGTTGTCATGGGAACGTAATTTTTGTTTTATGTCATCACGTCATCATCCCAAGTGTAGCGTTGACAAATAGGAAGTATGGAGGTTACAAATGCTATGCAATAGCTTTACCGCGGCAGTCCCCGAGTGCCACACGTTTTTTTTATTATTACTTATTTGTATTATTTTTTACTACTTATCCTTTTATTTGTGTTTCAAATTAAGTTTACAATGGTGATATAAAGCAGTAGAAAATGTATTTTAATGAAAATACGTTACTTTACTATACTAATAACCAATAACTATTAGTTTGCCCTGTAAGGCAGTTAAATCTTCAGAGGAATATAATATTAAATAAGTTATACATTACTTGGAAATTACTTATTTATTTTTCTATCCCCAAAAATCGGGATTGAGCCTGTCCCGCGCGGGATATTTAATTTTGGGCAAAAACTTGGGACGTCCCGCCGAAATCGGGATGTCTGGCAACGCTGACCGCAATGCGTATGACAGTTCCACCATACCCTAAACACATCATACTGCTTCAGAACAGGGATGATGCGGATATTCATATCCGCATCCGCATCCGCAATTGTGGAGATTCCGCATTTATTTAGACTTCCACATCCGCATCCGTATGAACCAATGCGGAACTCATGTAACCCAAATATAATGTGAACTTCAGATTATATTTGAGCCATGAACCTGAACTGGCATTTCGCATCATTAGCGTTTCAATTAATTTATTGTTCAAACAGTGAAAATGTGCAATGGGATGTAGACGGATGCAATAAGAACAAAAAGCGTCAGGGTAGCCCGCGAAATTCAATTTTTCTTAATTTTTTAAAGTGAAATTTCTTTAGGCACGTTGGGCATTTTTCAGATGGGACTATACCATTGATTTCGCGACACTGTAACGCAATTTACAGACACCGTGGAGTAAAAGATTACCGCGGTTCGTAGAGTAAAAGACATCAATGCGTTGATTACCGCGGTGCCGATTTCTTTTCAGGTTTCCACTTCTGTCGGCACTCCCGGAGTGCCAGTGCTTTTTTTTTGCAATTCGCTGGCCAGTATCAGGTTGTATGTTGATCAAAATATGATACGCGACCGTACCAAAAATGTATTTACAGAATTATAATGAGCAGAATAATTAACAATAAAACTCTCTCTGAATTTCGCGAGCTAGTTTAGTGTATCCCCTTTAATGAGGAAGCGTCAGGGTAGCCCGCGAAATTCAAATTTTCTTACGTTTTTTGCATTTTGCAGGTCAGTGTCAGGTTTTATGTTGATTAAAATATGATTCGCGGCTGTAACAAATATGGCTTTACTCAATTATAATCATTACAATCAGCAATACAACTCCATAAGTTAGCAAAGGTGTCAAATGTCATGATTTCACGACACTTGACACCTTTGCTAATTGCAAAAAACATAAGAAAATTTGAATTTCGTGGTTTACCCTGACGGTTTCGCCTTAAGCTAAAATGCTACAACGTGAAAAGATCCTCAATCCACCGGTAAACACACTCCAGCGGGCATTATGTAAATCTTACAGTTCTGTGCTTATAATCTATGTATTAACAAGTTTCCCTGTAAGTTAGCAAGTCGCACGAGTTCCCCTATATAGATGGTAATGAAGTCGGCTCGGGCAGGAATCCAGTTTTTTATGTGGTGTTTTTCAATTTATCCCATACTTTTATACTGCATAATAAAAGTTTTCCTGTTTAAATAACTGCGATCTAACGATTTTGTTTGAGAACTGTGAGTCTCAGGTGGTTTTATTATGGCTGCTTGAGATTTTATAGAAAGCCGTTTGATTAAGGATTTTTTTGTGTGGTTTGTGATTATGCAAAAATTTATAATGACCCATCAAAAAAATAACATGTAAAAAAATGCAAGTCTCGCAATGCAGTTCTTCTATCGCAAAAAGATGTGAGATCTAATGTAAAACCAAGTCTGTTAATTTATTCAGTACAACAACAACACAACAACAAACAACACACACACAATAAGATAAACAAATACACAAATTTATTTGTTTAACATGTTTGTAATAAACTGATTTGATTTTTTTTAAGCTATTGCATAGCTTTTATCGCGGGCTTTGAGCGCGGCGACCAAATCAAGAAATTCCGTAACGTAACGAAAATAAAACCTAACACCCCCACTCCGCCTACCATGTAATGACGATTCCCATGACAATGTGATGTTGTCATGGAGGTTACAAATGCTATGCAATAGCTTTACCGCGGCAGTCGCCGAGTGCCACACGTTTTTTTTTTTTATCTATCTATTTGTCATCTTTATTTCTTTAATAAATAGAACGACTTGGCCTTGAATTTTTTTATACTCATTAACTTTGAAGTCAGCTTTGTGAAGAGAGAATGAATGTTTGTTGAATTGAATTGAATTTGAAGCTTGTGTGTCTGCTAGAAGTACCTTAGAATTTTGATGACCGGTGACTGAGTCAGTGAGTGTCAGTGACAAAATTAAGGAACTTTGACCTGCAACAGTTCTTAAGAGGGCTTATACAAAAATTTGGCAAAGTCGCAAATAGCTGTCAAATATTTATAATACTTGTTTTGATTAATTTGGCAATATTCATCATCTGCCTAGCCTTTTCCCAACTATGTTGGGGTCGGCTTCCAGTCTAACCGGATGCAGCTGAATACCAGTATTTTACATGGAGCGACTGCCTATCTGACCTCCACAACCTAGTGACTAGGTAACACGATACCCCTTGGTAAGACTGGTTGTCAGACTTTTTGGGCTTCTAACTACCCGTAACGACTGTCAAAGATCTACAAATGACAGCCGGGACCAACGGCTTAACGTGCTTTCCGAGGCACGGAGGGGACTTGGTATGTAAAGATGGTCACCCATCCACGGACCAACCGCGGCAAGCGTAGCTTAACCTGATCGATCGACCCGTGCAGCTGTTATTACTTAGCCACAATCCCCTTATTAATTTGGCAATATTACTGTATGGAAATATGAAATGTGGCTAAGTAGCGAACTAAAATATTGATTATATAGAAATATAGAAATATTGATTATTGGAGTATTTAGTTTTAGATATAAAAAAAGTATTTGGATACTTTCTAAATGCCTCTTTTACACCTAAAACGGTTACAACATCAAATTCAGTGTTATAATTGTAATTCATTATTAATATTCTAGTGCGCTAGTTAGCCATATTTCATATTTCCATACTGTAATATTGCCAAATTAATCAAAACAGCAAAATATTTGACATCGATTTGCGACGTTGCCAAATTTTTGTATAAGCCCTCTTAAACTACAGTTTCAAATTGAATGTAATTTGGAAATATACTTAGTAATACTAAGCTCTCTTGGTTACTGGAAAGTCAGGCTTCTAGCTTTAACCACAACGCAGTTACAGGGGTTTGAAAATGTCCTGAATGGCTTCGAGAAAAGATGGTACGGCTGTGGCTTTGTGTTTGTTTTGCTCGACTTGGCGGGGGCACTGCTCGGCCTCCCAATGTTGAGTAGGTGTAGATACTTGTGGGTGATATTAATATTCCCCTGTGTTAGATGATAACCTATCATCATCAGCCTATAGCAGTCCACTGCTGGACTTAGGCCTTTCCAATTGCATGCCATTCAACTCGATTCTCGGCAACTCTCATTCAGCTACCACCAGTCACCTTGCGAAGATCGTCGCTCGAGTAAAAAGCTCATGGCCTGCAACTCATTTGATGGTAAGTGATGATCAAGCCGAAGGTGGAAGCGAGCTTCACCCGGAATCCTCAACCACAGGCAACACAGAACTGGCTATCTTACTTCTAACTGCCGAAACACAACAATGCTGTTAACATTGTTGTTATGACGACAGACTTAGATAAGATAGTGGTAGCTAGTCAGGCGGACTTGGAACAAGCCCTACCACCATCCAAAGAAATATAAGAAATTGCTGTAAGAAATAAGCCATCACATAACCTCTCAAACGACTTTCGGTAGGTACCTACTCGTGACAATAAGGATGATAACAGGGTAAAAAATAAAAAAATAACCCGTCAGTCAGATAATAAAACAATACTTAGACACAAATATTCTTTGCTTTATCATATTAAAAAAAATACTTAGATAAATCGCATTAAAGTTGGGAAGTGGGGGTCGCTATGTCACAAGTATAAAATCTACATAATCGTGACATCATGGCACATTTTAACTCAATGTATCGCGTAATCATTTGATTACGTAAAAAAAGAAAAAAAAACGTGTTCAATATTTTTTAATAATCTACCTGACAGATAAAAAAAATTTGAAGTGAAAACTTCTTAAGGCGCGTTGGGCATTTTTGAGATGGAAAAAACAATTGAACTCGCGACACCGTTACCGATACCTCATTTTTGTAAACGCGATTGTGCTCTTTATTTATACTACGTTACGTATCAATGTTCTATCTATGCGAGTATTTTTACTTTAAAGGTTTTTGGTCTTCCAACAAGGCGATCTTGTTCAAGTTTTTACTTCTGTCAGCACTCCCGGAGTGCCACTGTATTTTGTTTTTTTTTTGTCATGATCCATATTGGGCTTTTGATACTCGCCTACCTTGATAAAGTCTATATTACATCCCTATAATATGAAATAAGGTTTGGATCTAGTAACTACCATGCAGTAAACAGTAAGGTGCGGCGCCCACTATCGGTGGACATCGGTGCGGCTCGGTACAGCTCGGGTGCTTAACGGCGGCTTCGGGCACCTGAGGGCTGCTTGGGGCGGCTTCGGCCGCCTGAGAGCTACCTCGGCAGTCGTAAGCATACCTAAGGATGCCGAGGTTGATTTTGGGTAGCTTCGGCAAAACTAAGAATAGTTCAGGTGGCAGATACGTCGCAGAGCAGTCGCCCCAAGCAGCCCTCGGGCGTCCGAAGTCGCCGTAAAGCGCCCGAGCTGTACCGAACCGCACCGATGCCCACCGATAGTGGGCGCTGCGCCTTATACTAGTGGTGTTGTAATATATGCAACAATTTTAATGAAACAAGTTAAAAGATCACGCGGAAGCTGTAGGGTCGTATCGTGGGAATCTAATGCAAACATCGATCGTTTAACTGCCTTTAACCCGTTTAAAACCTAGTAATCATTAGAGGTTATTACCGTGTTATGTTAGTCGCCGTAGAAATGCTTATTACTAGAATTTTATGATTACTGATATTTGAATTGGAGATCCTGTATTATTTGTTTCAAGGTGTTTGAATGCAGTTAATATCATCATCATCATCATTTTAGCCGAAAGACGTCCACTGCTGAACATAGGCCTCCCCCAAGCACCTCCACTTCGACCGATTCTGTGCTTTCCGCATCCAGCGGATTCCTGCGGCCTTCACAAGGTCATCGGTCCATCTTGTGGGAGGCCTTCCAACGCTACGTCTTCTGGTACGCGGTCGCCACTCCAGAACCTTTCGGCGCCATCCGTTCTGCGAGCAATGTGCCCTGCCCATTGCCACTTAAGTTTGGCAATTCTTCGGGCAATGTCGGTTACCTTGGTTCTCCTGCGGATCTCCTCATTTCTGATTCGATTACGTAGGGAAACTCCAAGCATAGCCCTCTCCATTGCCCTTTAGGTGACTTTAGCCTTCTGATAAGGCCCATTGTGAACGACCACGTTTCAGTACCATAGGTCATCACTGGCAACACGCACTGGTCAAAGACTTTTGTCTAGAGACACTGTGGTATGTGGGACGAAAAGATATTGCGTAGCTTCCCGAACGCTACCCAGCCGAGTCAGGTTCGACGATTGACCTCTTTTTCGAAGTTGGGCCTACCTAGCCTGCTAGTTAATATGTTTCTTATTAATCTGCTCACGATGTGTATATTTTGTTCATGCTAGCAAAAAGTTGGCTACGGTGTACTCACTGCCCTTTGTTAGTTGTTGTTCTTCTAAATGATTTCCTATATGCAAATAAAGCAAGCTTGTCTCGTGTTCGTGTTTGTTGATTCCTAATCAACAAACACGAACATTTAATTTAATTTTGTGAATTTGCACTACGCTTATTCTTTCCTCTGTCAAGGTGGTTTTACACCGGCGAGGCGAGGCATGGATGAAATGAGCGAAAATTGAAATCACGTTTACCCTTTTACACCGAAAGATGTTCATCGCTATATCGCGCCGTCTCGAGAGGTCAGTGCGAGATTTGTATATCCGTTTTACAACTTACAAATATTTAAATTCTCGCCTCGCACATCCTCGCGTATACCTTTTACACCAAAGATGGGTAGGGCGTGGATATAAATTTTGCCATACAAATTTAAATTCTCGCCCATCTCATCTACGCCTCGCCTCGCTGGTGTAAAACCACCTTTAGTCCTAAGGCGACAAAATAGGAATCGAAGTAGATGGGATGATTCCTACCACCACACCAAACTATCTAGAACAGTGTTGCCAACACTACTGTTTTAACAGTAGATCTACCTACTGTTTTTTCAATGGCATCCCAGTTTTTCTGTTTTAGTTCATATTTCTACTGTTTTTTGTGCTTTCTCAGGCGCCATCTGAAATAAAATATGCAAAAAGGTTGTATCTTGCTTTTTCTGAGGGTACAAACAAGGTCTAACGTTTACTGATTCTGGTGTTTAACGACAAATTTATAAAAAAGTAAGTGCTGAAGGTATGCATTTTCAGATTTTCAATTGCTAGAAACCTATGCTTATATTTTTGCTTATGTTTTTATGGTTGACTAGCAGCACCCCGTGGTTTCACTCGCATAAGTCTCGATCCTGTGAGAATATCGGGATAAAAAGTATTTTATGTGTTAATACAGATTATAAACTATCTGTGTGCCAAACTTCATCCAAATCTGTTAAGTAGTTTTTGCGTGAAAGAGTAACAAACATCCATCCACCCATCCTCACAAACTTTTACATTTATAAGTACATAACATAACATCACGCCTTGTTTCCCCGAAGGGTTGGGCAGAGGTGACCCTGTAGTAGGTACACCCACATTTCGCCAGTTATGTTTTAAGTCCCATGTAATAGGGGGCGAGCCTATTGCCATCAACCGGGCACAAATCCAGATTCCGAGCCGCTACTGAGAAATTCCAAGTAGAAAAATCCAATAACACTTTGCCCGACCCGGAAATTGAACCCAGGACCTCATATTCAGCAGTAGTGTATGTGTGTTACTACACAACACTACTGTGTTTATAAGTAGGAAGTAGGATTTCCTTTTTTTTTAGATTGGCAGTATTGGCAACACTGATCTAGAACATCATCATACATAATTAGTCAAATACATCACCATTAACGTAACAAACGTGTAACATGTCAATTGAACATAACATTTAAACAGAATTTACCGTACTAAATAAAAGTGTTAATTTTCGACAAAATCTTGCACCAAAATTGTTTAAATTCACACTTGTGTGCAGTGTTTGGCGCGTGAACCAGCAAGGGTGTGCGCAATTATTATGAATACAACTATTATGAACAGTTTATGAATAAAATTCACATACACGCGCCATTATTTGCTCATCTTCCGTTTCGTTCTACGACAAACTTTAGTTTTGTACGCGAAGAGCTACAAATGCTAGGTACAAAGATTTAGGGGACGCTAGAAATGGTAATGGTGCGCACCGAAGTAACGTAGTGTGAAGGCGACGATATTTCTTGGAGCAAAAAAGTTTTGTAACTAAGCCATTCTTTGAGTACCTACCACCAATACTTTTAGGAAATTACGAATGACATATATACAGTTATTGACGTGGTATTTATTTATGCGATCAAACTTGCTTGAGCAAAAATTACTCGCGTTAAATAAAATAAAATTAATAACGCAATAATGCCAACATCGTTTTACTAAAAAAGTTTTATATTTAATAACTGACCGAAGACCCTAGAAAAGAGGCAAACGCTTTGCAAGCGTTTCGTATTTCTACCATGACTTTCAACAGGATTGAAATAGGCTTTTCGGTAGCTTATGTCAGTCCAATACAGTTTTGACTTATCCATCATCTTATTTTTTAGGTGGGGCATCTCGTAGTTGACCTCTGAGATCATGACTACTTAACCGGGCTTTCCTGTGGGTGCCTTAAGCTACTACACTTAAAACCTCCAGCCAGAGGTTATTCAACTATGGTAATTAAAACTAGGTGAACGCTCGCTAAGGGCACCCCCTGTGGGGTACGAACCTCGGCTTAGGGCGTCAACCGGAGGGAGGACATTAAGGATGGGACGGGCTGGATCAAAGTTTTGATCATGATTATTAGTCGGGGATTTAAAGCTACGTGCTCAGCTGCAACAACTGCTGGCACCTCGTTATCGAGCAAGTTTATACCGTCTAGATACTGAACCAACCACAAATTCTATGCGTCTTATCACTCACGCATCGTACTACACTCACCACATCTCTGCCCCCTATAGAAAAAAAGACGCATCTAACATTTTTTTCCAGATTTGAATTATAAATATCAGGCAGATGCACCTTTTTTTCTGATTCCAGCAATGTATATAACTCAAATCTGGAAAAAATGTTAGATGCGTCTTTTTTTCTATCGGGGGCAGATCTAGTCACCACACCTCCTTTCCCCGCACAGGGATGAGTTTTCTAAAACTTGCCCGACTGTTTGTAATTTTAAAGTAGAGAGTTACACGTACACCGGCTTTTATGAGTTTTGTTGTTGGTGAGTCTGAATGCCGGATCATTACGAGCGAGCGTGGTCGTTCGACACGATTGATGGCACTTCCAGACTTTGTGATCGTTGTGGAATTGATGGTTATGGCATTGTTTTAATCTTGGATGGTTTAAGAGGTTATGATGAGATCTGGTGAAGGAAAACATCGTGAGGAAACTGGGTCCTAGAACCGAAAATTCGAAGACATGTGACATGTACCAACCCGCGCTGGGCCCGCGTGGTGGATTACGGCCCACTCCCTCTCACAGAGAGGAGGCCTGTGTCCCAGCAGTGGGAACATTTATAGGCTGATGATGATGATGAATTGATTTACGTATTGAGTCCGTATTGGATTCTTTCTTACTGCCGACAATTTCTGAAAGAGACTTGGATTGTTTTGCTTAGCTGTTTTTGTTTTTAAGGCAGCAAGATATAGTAATAAATGCTATGTACGCCGTAATTGTCATGTGCATTAGTCCTTTGATTTTTCATTTATTCATTTTTTTTCATATTAAATACATTTTTAAATATTTTTATAAAGATCATTAAAAAACATTTCTCATTAGTCCTTTAGTTATTAAGATTATTTCTGTGTGCTGTGCATTTTTTAACCAACTTCCAAAAAGGAGGAGGTTATATGTTCGTCGCGTATGTTTGTTTATTTTTTCTTTTGTATGTCCACCGATTTCTCCGTCAATTGTGGACCGATTTTAAAAATTCTTTTTTTGTTTGAAAGGGTGTGCTCTGGAATTGGTCCCATATAAATTTTATTAACTTTACTTGGATAGTTTTTGAGTTAGCTACAAAATACATTTTTTTTCCCACTTAGTATGTAGATGATATGATAAGTTTCTGTCACTGGTAGCAGGTAGTGGTATTCGAATGTGTGTGGGGTAGGTACCACAACTAAAAAGTGAAAAATAAAAACTTTTTACAAAAAAAAAAACAACCGACCTCCAAAAAAAAAACACTACAAAGTGAAAAATAACTTTAATTTCGGAAGTCGGTGACAAAAAACGAAAATACAAAACCCAAGACACCGACTTCCGAAATTAAAGTTATTTTTCACTTTGTAGTGTTTTTTTTTTGGAAGTCGGTTGTTTTTTTTTTTGTAAAACGTTTTTTTAGAATAAATAAATGAAAGTGAAAAGCTTAGGTATACTATAGCAGCCTCGAAGGATACCCAATCAATTTGCCTCGCCTTTTCCCAACTATGTTGGAGTCGACTTCCAGTCTAACCAGATGCAGCTAATTACTAGTATTTTACATGGAGCGACTGCCTATCTGATCTCAACAACCCAGTAACTAGGTAAATAATACGATACCTCTTGGTAAGACTGGTTGTCAGACTTTCGGGCTTCTGACGACCCGTAACGACTGTCAAAGATCTACAAATGACAGCCGAGACCAATGGCTTAGCGTGCTTTCCGAGGCACGGAGGAGTCTCGGTATGTAAAGATGGTTAACCATCCACGGACCGACCCCGGCAAGCGTAGCTTAACCTGATGGATCGACTCGTCCGGCTGTTATTATTTAGCCACGATCTCCTCGTCCTCGAAGGACACCCATTTAAAAAGTATTAACCGTTGTTTTTGTAATTTAACCAGGAATGGGCTGTACTTTGTGTTGCCGAAACATTAATATTTTTTAGCATTATATCATTATTATGACACTAATTTATTAGCATACAAAACCCTGAATCTCGGACTTAAGAAAAGCCAGTACAAAATAAATAAAAAAACTTTGAAACCTGTTAGTTTCAAGTGACAAGATAGCATAAAGAAAAATATAATACGCGTAAAGTTCTAAACTGCCATCTTGATTTACGATGTAGCCAATTAGCTACGCCGTGCTACGATGCGCTACGAGACGCTACGAACACGCTACACAGTGCTACGCAGCCGAGCTTTAGAATGCGTAGTTGTATAGTTTGTAGGTATGTACAGACTTGGAGACTGTGGTTTGAATGAATGGGTTTAATTGATAGTGTTAATTATTTTAACGAGGATCAAAATTAAATATGCGCGGTGTAAAGGACATCGACGCGCAAACTGATGCATTTTATACAAAAATGCAATATACTACATGGTCAGATATATGGAACAACAGATTTTTTTTATAACCTACGATACATTTCTGCTCTTATGAGTCTAGAATCATGTGCAATTTGCGCGTCGATGGGGACATAAACTCTGTGTAATATGTCAGTAACGAGAATAGAAAAAAAGTTGAATGATTAACCGTCATGTATCAAACGGCTTTTGAAATGTATGTCTCTTTTTCTTCTATGTTTGGCGGATAAAATCCTTTTGCATAACGGCCAATATTTTGTAATAAACAAAACCAGAAGTGGCACTCCGGTAGTGCCGATAGAAGTGAAAACTTGAACAAGATCGCCTTGGTGGAAGAAAAATACTTGTATTGAACATTGGTCCGTAACCTTATCTAAATAAAGAGCAAAATCGCTTTTACAAAACCTTTAAAGTAAAAATACTTGCATAGAACATTGATCCGTAACGTAATATAAATAAAGAGCACAATCGCGTTTACAAAAATGAGGTGTCGTTACAGGTGTCGCAGAATCAATGGTTTAGTCCCATCTCAAAAATGCCCAACGCGCCTAAAGAAGTTTTCAGTTCGACAAGGTTTTTCTTTTGACATGGTCTAAACCATCGAACCAGTTTGTGTCATTTGAACGCAACTATAATTGAAATAGTTATTTTTTAGTAATACAGAACTAACAACTTAGCACCGCACAACGTTGTCAGTTTTGTATTAAACACTTCACCTTAGTCGGAATAAAGTTCTAAATTAAAAAAACCTGGGTCTGTAGATAATCCTTGTTTTGCAATAAAACCGTTGAGAATTTCTTTCTCAAGCGAAACATTGTTCAAAGCTTTTCAAATTACACATTTGACTTTAAAATGATAATCCCTCGTCTAACCAAATATCCGTGCTATTCAAACACACATTCTTACCATCGTAGGAGCGGCGGCAAACAGCCCGCCGCGTCAGCCGGACATCCGGTCTGCGTCCCCCCCCGGCTTCCTGCCCCCTCCACCCCGCCGCCCCCTTCCGCTGCTGACGTCACAATTAATCTTGGGCCCATCTTCCGGTGCGGACTGTTTTTCTGTTTTATGCGTGCCTGGTCCTGTTTGTGGAAAGATTGAAGGTTTCATGTGGATGTAAGCCTTTAGTTTCGTTGGTAGTACTGAACAAGCATGTAGTAATAGTAATAATTTGTTATTTCTCACTTCAAAAACGTTCACATAGTTATAAACATAGAGACAAGAATTATAGCGTTTTGACAAAAATGTATAAAATATGATCCTTTGCGAGAGACTGGCGTCCATACAAGGATACCCTGTGTGACGGATCACCAGGCTCTCACCCCGAATTTAATCGAATTAACATAAACACCACTGCACCACTGCTTTCAAAACGGTGAAGGAAAACATCGTGAGGAAACCGGCATGTCCTAGAACCGAAAATTCGAAGACACCACGCGGGCCCAGTGCGGGTCGCGAGTTCAATTGTTTGTTGTTTTTTACCATCTCAAAAATGCCCAACGCGCCTAAAGAAGTTTTCACTTAAAAAAACTGTCGATAAAATTAGGCATAGGTTTCCTCATTTCGATATGTGCACACTAAGAATATAATAATTAATACAAATCAATAAAATATAATAATTAATATATAAAAATAAAATAATTTAATAACCTCATGACATTAATTAAAATAACTATAAATAAAATAAATACTAGAAATATCATCGAAAATTTATATTTGTTTAACAAACTTGCAATCCAGTACATGTACCTACTGACTGGATGCTTGTTTTGTTCCAATTTACTACCTACCTATTATGTTGCCGTGCCCTAACCGGGTTTCGTGTTGGAACTTACTAACTTAAATGTAACAACTAAATGTACACATGAATGCAATAAAGAGTTTGAGTTTGAGTGAGTTTGAGTTATGAAGACTTACACTGTATTTTCATCAATAGGTACGCTCTACTCTTACGAATTAAATATAACTTAGACACCATTTACTAAAAAGCCAAGGAGAAAAGTTCCGCTAAATATTGCAAGCAGTACTTTAGGAATTTTGGCTCCGAGCCCGTAACACCAAATGTTAGCTACGTTTAAAACGTTTTTCCTTGTTAGCGTTTTTAGTTTATTTATTCTTGACTCGATGGTGCTTTGCTGAGGTAACATAGCCATATAGTGAGGTTAGACAAAATTTGTGAGAGGTAGGTTTTTATTTGCAAAAGTTGAAGTTTTTTTTTTCTTTTATAAAGTTTCACAATTGATGATACTTTATTCACATTACAATCTAGCCTATTAGCTAATAAGAAATTTAAATATAACTTAAACTGCTAAGTCACTATAAAATTAAGAAGTCGTCCAATAACGTCTTTTTTATTCACTATAAGTCAAGCATTAAGCACTTGCACTACAGTTTAAGATCACTTACTCTGCACTAAACTAACTTAAAAGGTTTTACCCTTTTTAATCTTCGCACTAATTCAGTGTTGTCAAGGAGTTGGATCGCCTCAACATTCACGTGATGATGAAGTCTTTGTTCATGAGCTTCTGCATATTTTTGTATTACCTACTATGTTTACGACATCCATCTTGAGGTCCCGGTGGAGGGCAATTCTATTTTTTGTAAATGACGTTCAAAAGTGCCTTTTTGTGCCTAATTGAAATAAATTTGACTTTGACTTTGGTCACTATTTCTAATGTACCAGGGCGCGTTGACTATATCCCTTAGTACTTTGTTTTGAAGTTGAGAAATTTGCAAAAGTTGAAGTTAATGGTGCTGATCCTTTTAGACATCTTATGCTGGGAAGTTTGTTGCGCCACTTCATCCCAGCTAAAGCACTAGGAAGTGGTGAAGGTTGGGCGTTTTGGGGGACTGTCTTAGGCAATTTTCACGTTCAAAAAGTGCTGATTCTCAGCCTAATCTGAAAAAAAAAATTGTTTTTATATATTTTAAAATATTGCAATCATTCATTAAAGAGTTAAATATTAATGATGTAAAAAAAAATTCTTTAACCTTAGTTTACTTTCAAACGGTATTTTCTTGGGTTTCTTTTGAAGTTTTAATTAAACTTAATTTGCAAGCTCAATTTTTTTCCGTTCCTATTTTATCTGCCCGTATTTCTTGCCTCCGATTCGGGAGACAAAGCAAAATCGGGCCGCTCTCATTAAACAAAAAGTTACATTAAACCTACTAACTTCAAAGGTCCCCTTTTCCTGTGTCTTATCCGCTGAATTTAGTATCAATATTACCCGTACCGCCCCTGCGGAGACTGATCACTTTTCCTTATCTCCCCCGATTTCCCATCATTAATTTTTTGCCGTGCCTCCTCTCAAACGTTTCCTCTCGGCGATTGATTGTGGCCAATCAGGGCGATGACACTCATTTATTTCGCGTTGCTAGCAATTTATTGTTATTATCGTGATAATTTTTTGTATGAGATAAGATTTCTGGTGTAAGGAATAAATGGAGGTAAGGATTTGGGTGAAACTTCATGGAAACCAACAGTTTCTGAGAAAGCGAATGTCAAGTTTTTTAGCATACTTGTTATACCAGGTCTAAAGGATGATTTCCACCAAACAGCTCGCATCGGATCAGATTGGAAAGGATACGAACGGATGCGGCGTCAGCCGATCGCGTCCGGCAGGATGTCGACGCATATGATCGGCTTCGTACTGTCGCTTGCGAACGTATCCGTTTCTGCGCCTAGTCAAATAGTTTAATTCCTACCGTATTGACGTGTTCCAATTTTTTAAAATGGTTGAAGTTGACGTGGTATTGGTAGCTATTGCATTAGAAGAACAAGAAAATAATCATAAAACATAGAAGAGGAAAAGATAAATGTGGATTGATGATTTATGGCAAAAACCGAAAGCCGAAAGGATCCGATCAGATACGATGACAGGCGCACGGAGCCGATCGCGCGTCGCAGCATACTTTCGGCTATGATCGCGTGTCGCGGGAGTCGCCCGCGGTTAAGCAGCTGTGGGCGGCTTATTAATGTAGACTTTAAATACTGTGTATATGATTTAATATCGTTTAAAGATTTTTTTCAGTTATTTCAATTACTCCTTGTATACCTTCGATCAACAGTTGGTATTGTTGATCGAAGTTGTATACTCTCTACATCGAAATGAAGAGAGAAACTGGTCAAGTGAAAACTAAAGTGTCGATTATGCAGCAATTTTTTTAATACAAAGCACGAACCGTAACTCGTATTTGTTTACATGTTTGGAAACTAAATCGCGAACGCAATTGTTAGGTAAGTGCTTATTAAAAACTATAAAAGTCACCGCGTTAAGAACTGAGTCGTCGGGCCATAAATCATTGTTATTAGTCAGTCTCGCTCGCACTTATGGAGGTTATGGAGCAGGTAGCAAACAATCTATAAGACGCAACACGTTGCACATTTTTATTGCTACTGACATATTATCGTCCGACGACTCGGTACATAACGCGCGTACTATAGCAACCCACCCTGCATCGCACGGGTCGCACCGTAATGTGGCGACATGTAAAAACATAGATATTTCTGTACTAAATGTACTTTACATATGAACCTCCTGGAATTAGAAGTGTGGTTGTGTGGTTTAGAAGAAAGCGCACACAGAAAGACAAGAAAAGCGACTTTATTTTATGCTATTTAGTACTAACATTGTTTAGTCGGCATCGTAATTGCTGTATCACCCTAAGTTTGAATGTCACTTGCACGTCACAAAACGACAAGGTCTATTTAAATTGTCTATGTCACAGTTAGATAATTTCAACCTTAGTGAAGTTTTAATTTAGTGTGAATTGTTGTCAATCTTATCATAAGTGCTAGTAACTCATCATGTTTTTAACTAAAGAAGCAAACTGGTACAGTACAAGACTGCAAGCCAATGCCCGGCGGCATGCGTTGCAATGAAATTTGCTTGGCGTAAGTTTGCGCATAATGAGTGTCTGTAGCTGCCTTGTTCTGCCAAATGAGATGGTGTTGTAGTCTGTGTTTATATCAGGCTTTGGTATGTTCAGTTGAAGGGTAATGGGGTGAAAGTGAGACAATTTGGTAATCAGGAGCAGAAAAAGTTGAGTGTTGATCATAAAATGGTAATATTTATGTTTATAGAAACTTCTCATGTGGCTAAATCAAACGATACCGCCGGAATAATAGTAATACCTCTCTTGGACATGCTGACAGAGAGTACAGAAATTAATTTCGACGAACGTTAGTAGGTAATGGTGCCGATTCCCTTGTTCACAAACTAAACTAAATTTAAGTTCAGTGCATCTTTTTCTTTCTATTTCATTAAGAAAAGGACAGAAGATAAATTTAAGTTTAGTCCTGTCAAATTAATCAGCGCCTGTCACCACTCTCCATAAAAGTTTAGACGTGATTAGAAACATGCCGACTAAAATTACGTCAATTTACGTCAAGCGCTGATTAATTTGACAAGACTAAACTAAAATGTATCTTCTGCCCTTTTCTTAATGAAATAGAAAGAAAAAGATGAACTTAAATTTAGTTTAGTTTGTGAACAAGGGAATCGGCACCATTAACTATTATTTTTTATATTATTAATAATTGTCTGAAGAACACTGAATGAGACACAATAGAAATTTTATTGTTATTACGTCTGGGGTTTGGTGTCCCTCAAGTTGTTAATTTTATTTGAAAATACAAGACTGTTAGAACCCTGACAAAAGTTAACATTTCCCACGAAAAGTAAGTACCAACGGTTTAAAGCTCTTGACCCCGCAGTTCTCCCAGGAAATAGGCATTAAAATAAATATAAAATCCGTATACGACACTTAACTGCCTGTTGACAGTTTGCCAATCTTATACAGCTTTTATACCACCAACTTATACCCGCTTATACCCGTACGTCGTCCAGACGTATAAATATCCAGCATTTGAGAGAGCCAGCATTTGTTAGGAATGAATAAATTCTCCCGAACTGAATGGTCGGCGTGGTAACTTCTAAAGCGAAGTCGTTAGAGCAAAAGCGATCGCATAAAGTACTCGAAGAAAAGCATCGAGACCTCGGAATGTTTCAAATTCGGAAATACCGGGAAATAACTATCGTATCCACAGACGATTGTAGAAAAGTTAGTTATTTCAAGGATTTTTAAATGGTGGTGCTTGATTTTATGTCTTTCTCTCCTTTTGATTGTTGTCGGCAATGGTCGTTGGAACAGAAAATATTACGTCATTGAAAAGATTTAATATGTGGGGTCTATGAATAACAGCATCTTTCCAGACATGGTCATAAATGAGAGTCGACTTTAACTTTACAATCATTCGCAATTTGTATCTGACAGTGCCTTTATTGCGTAGCAGTAAGGACGATTTTCGAAGTACAACATGTTAATACAGACATGCGTTTGACCGTAGTTTGAACCTCAAGATAATCGCCAATATAAAAGTATTAAAAGACTATTTTAGCAGTGAGTAGTGTCATTTACGGGGTGGTCTATACAAGCAGAGATCGCTTACAAACTCATTTCTATCTTTGACTGAGTTTGTAAGCGAAAAGAGATTGTGACCTCTGAGTGTTTTACCCACACTGAGAACGAAGTGAAACGAGTAGAGAGAGAGAAGTCGGAAGTCGTAGAGAGTAGTCGGATAGAAAACACCAACCACAAAAAGTTTTTGAAGCGAAAACTTCTTTAGGCGCGTTGGGTATTTTTGAGATTAGAAAAAACAATTGAACTCGCGACACCGTTACCGACACTTCATTTTTGTAAATGCGATTGTGCTCTTTACTTATATTACGTTACGGATCAATGTTCTATGCAAGTATTTTTACTTTAAAGGTTTTGGAAGTATTTTTTTAAATTGTTCAAGATTTCACTTCTGTCGGGGAGTGCCTATTAAGTGTGAAAGCATTTATATAAACCTTCTTACAGAAATAACAATCATCTATAATCATCATTTATCATTGGAACTACATTTTTTCGAGAGACAACATCAATAGCGCTTATTTTAAGAGCTTAAGGTTTGTGGTTCCCATTTATCTCAGCATTTCTGACGAAAAACGCAGACATTGCAAACAGAGATTAATGGTTGGAACTGTAAACTGCATCATTTTGACAAACGACAGCCGAGGTATCTGATTTGAAGCCAGACGCGAACTAATCACGTCCCGCGGCCACCAGGTGGCGCAGTGTGTGTTTTAGGAGGTGGACATACAAGGATAACAAACATGCGTGAAGCGTGATGGTGGTTCACGGTAATTGCTTTGAATATTGCGCTTTTGTGCTGCGATGGATATATCTACTATGGGAACAAATGTGCCGTCAAAGAGTAATTGCGTAACAGACATCTATTAAACATTGTAACAGCGAATGAATTTTCACGACTCCCTCTTTGGACCTAGACCAAATATTTTTTATAATATAACCTAAAGGAATCATCATTTTAACCGAAAGACGTCCACTGCTGGACATAGGCCTTCCCCAAGCACCGCCACTTCGACCGATTCTGTGCTTTCCGCATCCAGCGGATCCCTGCGGCCTTCACAAGGTCATCGGTCCATCTTGTGGGAGGCCTTCCAACGCTACGTCTTCCGGTACGTGGTCGCCACTCCAGAACCTTTCGACCCCATCGGCCATCCGTTCTGCGAGCAATGTGCCCTGCCCATTGCCACTTAAGTTTGGCAATTCTTCGGGCTATGTCGGTTACCTTGGTTTTCCTGCGGATCTCTTCATTTCTGATTCGATCACGTAGGGAAACTCCAAGCATAGCCCTCTCCATTGCCCTTTGGGTGACTTTTAGCCTTCTGATAAGGCCCATTGTGAGCGACCACGTTTCAGTACCATAGGTCATACTTAAAGGAATGCCATAAAGAAAATTAATTAAAAAACTCAAAAAAAAAAATACCACGGACGCGGGTGTTCTGGTAAAATGATAATCGATCATCTTCTTTCCTTTTGACAGTTTAGCCATGTTCATTGCGTTATTTACGTTGTTGAGCAGATTAATTTTTCAAACTTATGAAGCAATGGATTTGGAATATCCTTAAAAACTCGCGGATTGAGACTGTAAATGTGTTACGCAATAGGGTGCTGGTCTGCAAGGCGTGGTTATGACGACATAAGTATTTACAGTGCAAAACTGTAAATACTTATGTCGTCATTACAATATCTTTGTAAGCTAAGCTAGAAATAAAAGAACCAAATTTTTACATGTTTAGGATGTTGTATCCGAAAAAGACAAGACTATGTGGAGAAAGAAGACAGGAGAAGCTGCAGAACCAAATATAGGTAAAACAGAAATGTTTGGAGGAGGAAGATGTCGGGTTTAAATTGACACATAACGAGAATCTATTTAAGTACTTTTTATTCAATTTATCAGCCCTTTAACGTAAACGCATTCAACCCACTAAACAGATAACGAAACCAGATGACACATTTCAATCTCAAATTGCGCTGAAAATTTAAAAAGAATTGCGATCCATTAAAGCCCCTTCAGGAACCCATTTGCAATCGTTTGGGACAATGTTGTTAGATGCAGATGCGTCGTAATTGCATTCCCCAGTGTGTTATCTCCCTAAGCGCTGCCGGTGGAGTGAAAAACACGCTTGTCAAACTGTCTGCCGGACCGATGTCGGAAACGTTGGTCTGCGCCGGATATACGGGCCGTGGAACATGACAGCACGGTGTAAGATATTGTTTTGATTGTGTTTAATATTTTATGCTGGGTGAAATTTTTACTGTGTGAAATGGCGAATATAGCGTTAGAAGAAATAGATGCAATTTAGATTGATTAGACAGGGATTTTTAGTAAATATTGCAGATCTTACAATTCACAAAAAAAAAGTTAATGAGAAAAAGGATTTTATGAAACCACGGTAAAAGTGAAACTTCTATAGGCGCCGCCATATTGGCCTTGGCTGCTCTGACGAGCGCCTTTCACTTTATCCCTACTCCGTGGCCGACCGTCACGCGACATACAACACACAGACGAAAAAGTCTGAGACGATGTAATAAAAGTTTCACTTTAAAAAAATACAATAAAGTGGCACAAAACACATACATAAACTCACACCTTTGTTCTCTTGCACTATAAAATCATCAATAGGATCCGAGAAAAAATAACCACATGATCATTCTCACCACAGTCAGAATTGTAAAAATACAATTATTATGTGGTTATTTTTTTCTTGATTTACGAGACGTGAGTGATTTTTATCAAATAGATATCGCTCCGTGTTTGAGAATACAGTTTTCGGAGTGTAATCATTTCATCATACCTTCAAAATCTTCACTAAGGAATGGAAAATTAAACACTTTTACTTTGCTTCTGTCGTTTCATACATGCCTATGTACCATCGTGGACACTGGCGGTGGAGCACTTTTCAACCTTATGACTAAGAGCATAAGGATCAAGAGTGGTTCGCCGCAAATGTCCGCAGTTGTACCTATAGCTGTATAAGGTTCTTTTTGCGTGTTGCTTAAATCGGAACTAACGCTACCATCTTGTATTTTCAATACATTTCATAAAAATGACCAGTATGCATGTATTTACCAATAGCTCACCCTTGTCAACGTCATTCGACCGCCTAAATATCTATTGTAGCAGTGTAGGTTTATGTGACATAAAAACTTTTTTACAAAACAAAAAAACAACCGACTTCCAAAAAAACACTACAAAGTGAAAAATAACTTAAATTTCGGAAGTCGGTGTATTTGGTTTTGTATTTTCGTTATTTGCCACCGACTTCCGAAATTTAAGTTATTTTTCACTTTGTAGTGTTTTTTTGGAAGTCGGTTTTTTTTTTTGTAAAAAAGTTTTTATTTCTCGCTTTTTAGTGGGTCAGTTTGTAATTTATCTAAGTTACAATAGCCTAATGCCAACTGCTCATCACCTTACACAAAATATTGCTTTTCCCGATGCAGGGACGTTCATCGTTGAGGAGTTCTCCTGGTACTTCACCATCAGCTCCACTTCTCCATATGCATTGTGACGAGCATAAATTGCATTGCAACCATATTAAAGTAATCGAATCGCAACCCGTGAAATACTTATTATTTAGTCATTCCGGTGGCCATTTGTGGTCTTCATGATCAGTTCTACTTCACCAAATGGTGCTTTTCAAGAGCAACTGCACGAGTTACTATTAAAATATCCGAATCGCTATAGGTTTGCTTATAATATTTGAAGAGTTCCCTCAATTTCTCCAGGATTCCATCATAAGATCCTGACTTGATTGCAATGGGACCACTTCGAAAGTATACCCTTTCAAACAAAAAAAGAATTTTGCAAATTCGTCTATATATGATTGAGTTATGCCCAAACATACATAAAAAAAATATAAACAACCGAATTGATAACCTCCTCCTTTTAGAAGTCGGTTAAAAATATTTTGCACTGCATACTTTTCAAACCCAGCGGCTCACCATTTTTCCCAGCAGTGTGTCCCCTTGGCTGGCGGCTGCAGTAGCACGTAGCATGCACGTGACAGCTCAGCTTGACGCGGGGTGATATTTTTCTCAAACTACCCGCCGCCTCTACACCTGCCAAACTGACGTCCAATTCAGATACACTTCTACTAAGAGCAGGTTTAAAGGGATTTTTTGGTGTTACACTGGCTAGCTTAAATAGTTAACAACGGAATTTGATCGGCCATTTTCAAATTTTCAGTGGCAACCCTAAATCTGAAATTTTTCCTGGTTAACAACAATAGACTGACCCTTTATACCTTCTATAATTAAATTAATCTATTAATCTAAATAAAATGGAGGTATCTGTTTATATTGTACATACATAATATATATATATGAACATACCTACAAATAGATATTTATATTATATACAAAGTTTGTAATGTCAAAATAACAGCTTTTTACTTAATACATAAGAAAGTATACAGGGTGGACATCGACGCGAAAACTGAAACTATGGATTCTGTACATGATACTGATCCCCCTGCGTTGAAATTTTTCGTCGGTTATTAAAAAAATTTGCTCTTTCATAGAAAAGTGCAATACCCTACGCGGTCAAAATGTATGGAACAGCAGATTTAAAAAAAATAACCGACGAAAAGTTTCAATACAGGGGGGTTTAGAATCATGTACTGAGTCCATGGTTTCAGTTTTGCGTCGATGTCCCTGCCACCCCGTATATGGTACCTACTTATAACAAAAACACAATTTTTGTGTCTGTCTGCTTGTTCCGGCTAATCTCCAAAACGGCTACACCTATTTTTACGGGACTTTCACTGGCAGATAGCTGATATTATAATGAGTAACTTAGACTTATTTTATTTTAGAAAAATAATTAGGGTTCACGCGGGCGAAGCCGTGGGCAGAAGCTAGTCAATAATATTTTTGATGATTTTATGACGAATGTTTAAAATTATGGTTTACGATGTAATAGAATTAATCTTGCAATTATAACTTTAAGTTTATGTTACATAATAGACGTTGTTTGTATGCATCCTAATTCAATCGATATATCTCAATCACAACACGAGTTTGTTCTTGTGGCACTTTAGCAAACAATGTAACAAAACGAGCGAGCCTTACAGTAGTCGCATATGATGATCTGACATTCACCTTGGTAATAAGCAATCGTCAAGGTCGTTTCTCCTTACCGACCCTGACGACCCCATTACCCTCCTCCAGGAGAGCAGTGGGGAAATCAGCACAGTGTACAAAAACAGACGCCTCCCGTCATTCCGACCTCGCCGCCGAGGTCTTTGTGATCGCGACCGCGTCCCCGAGTAAATGATACTCTCCCGACCCTTGCTCGATAACGAGGTGCCAGCAGTTGTTGCAGCTGAGCACGTAGCTTTAAATTCCCCGACTTGATTATTTCACGATCAAAACTTTGATCCAGCCCGTCCCATCCTTGATGTCCTCCCTCCGGTTGACGCCCTAAGCCGAGGTTCGTACCCCACAGGGGGTGCTCTTAGCGAGCGTTCACCTAGTTTTAATTAGCATAGTTGAATAACCCCTGGCTGGAGGTTTTAAGTGTAGTAGCTTAAGGCACTCACAGGAAAGCCCGGTTAAGTAGTCATGATCTCAGAGGTCAACTGCGAGAGTCCATACCTAAAAAAAAAAAAAACAAGGTCGTTTCTGACAGCCAACTATAGCGCCGCGCGCGCTCATTGGTCAAATCAAATAGCGCGTGCTTCCCCGACTTCCTGTTACACACTTTCGTCCCTTTTCACGAAATCACTCCACATATTTTTAGGGTATATATGTTCTAAGCACAGATTGCAGGAAAGGGAGAAGAAAGGTACATAAAAAAAAGTATGTTCACGGAATCAAAACTCATGATTTCGTTACCAGCCAGTCCACAGCAGGGTTGCAACGTTAAAAATAAATAATTGTCGCTATAAAATTTTGCGTTGCCAAAATGTACGTCTAGCAAAAAATTGCGTTGCCAAATTGAAGTGTCGCAGATTTAATTGAGTCCGGTTTAAAAAGTTTTTTACTGTGAAATAAACGATGGTGTAGTTTTTGACAGGGTGTTTTAAGCTTTTCAAAAGTCTCACTCAATCAGCAGATTTTTTATACTAGTTTTATGTTTGATGCTGCTATAGTATTAGTTGTTTATAACTGTCCTACTGTAACTTTTTTTATTCATAGAAGCCTGAACTCAAATATGTTTAAACTCTACGTTTTATTTGGAAAATATGTTTTGCTTGCTTATGTATTAATTGTGTTTAATTTAAATTGTAATTTTGTTTTTAAAGTGAAAACTTCTTTAGGCGCGTTGGTCATTTTTGAGATGGGACTAAACCATTGATTTCGCAAACTGTTACGACACCAGCTTTTGACCATTAAAAAGACATCAACGCGTTGATTACCACGGTGCCGATTTTTTCAAGTTTTCATTTCTGTCGGCACTCCCGGAGTGCCATTGTTTTTTTATGCAATATCGTGAAGCTCTTAGCCTGCATCTCACCTGATAGTAAGTGATGATCAGGTCGAAGGTGGAAGCGAGCTTCACCCGGAATCCTCAAACCACAGAAGAATTTGCTATCTTACCTCTAACTGCCGAAACACAACAATGCTGTTTTTTTTCTTCTTTTGCTTAGTAAGGCTGAAAACATTTTCTTGAACATATTATATCGGCTTGTAACTATTCCACTGACAGGCAAAGGCTTTTTTTCAAACAGAAAGTCTGAAGGTTTTACTGAGTGGTAAGATGAATTAGTTAGTAAATAGAAAACAAACGAGGGTGTAAAAATAAATTAAGTACCATTTACACTCGACTGGAAACTTCTTTCAAAGAGCGAGCAATATTCTTCAATGTCAAAACGTTAGAGTAGAATTGGTTCTGCTGTTAAGGTTAGGTTCCGAAACATAAGGCATGCACTGAATTGGTAAAGTGTATTTGCATGTTGGGTATTCTTTTTATTTCCTATGGTCAAGAATTCATGCCATGTAGAAGGTAAGCTGTACCCTAATTGTGTAACTTATTTTCGTAAGCGATTATGCCTAATTTGTTTCATTTTGACAGTTCAACAACATTCATTGCGTTATTAACGTTGTTGAGCACTTTTTTTTTTCCAACTTACCAAGCAATGGATTAGCAATGTTTCAAATCGAAACAAATTGTGATTGACCGTGTATTACGCAATTAAGGTACTGGTCAGTATAAGGATGGTATCAGGCTGGCCTGACTGCACGCGCTTTTACGGACGCATCGAATTCACTCTGGGCGTCACTAAGCCATTTTTAATGCACCTCATTGTAATTTTATGCATGAAGTAATACAGGCAATGCAGCTGTGGCGGTATAAATGCCAAAAAGTAACTCAATGACGAAGTTAAGACACGACAACGCCGGGCAAATACATTTTTATGTACCTCATGTTTCACCTATCTAGACTGCTATTTTGCTGTATTAGCAGAACTACACCTTAACCCATCTGGCTGTGCGGCAGAAACAAGTGAGGACCACGTAGTGTCCGGCCACTTTATGCGGTCACGTCCCTACATATCGCTCAGAATTTATTGCCACTACTAGCCCGCTGCCGATTCTAGACGGAATTGTTGGAACTGTTCCATAACTTATACATTGAAGTCTAGAAGAACGTATGACCTAATTTATTTTGGGTGAAGATATTTTGAGGATTTTGGTTCAAGGATTAGTCTGTTTTAAGTGTGGTAGGTCTGTGTTTTCTGCACGGATTTTGACATACATGAAGACAATTCTAATCTGAAGTGTGTTCCAAAAGCAGTGGTTTAATTTATAAGTAATAATAATTTGAAAATAAAAGAAAGAATAAAAGAATCCGCTGGATGCGGAAAGCACAGAATCGGTCGAAGTGGCGGTGCTTGGGGGAGGCCTATGTCCAGCAGTGGACGTCTTTCGGCTGAAATGATGATGATGATGAAAAGAAAGAAAGAAAAATTGTTATCACTACTCTTGCTCAAAAAGGCCGTCATTGTGGAGTACTACAGCGAGGAAATAATAGCATTTCTTGCTCTAGGGGAGAAAGTAATTTCTTTTTAATTTTTGTCTGTTCCAACGAGCCTTGAAAAACGAAAAAGTCTTTATTCTTATGTAGAATAATCATGGTTATGGACTCGACTTATTACTGGTTCACAAAAAAAGATGAACATTTTATTTTTGAAAATGGAACTAAATGCGACTATCTCTTTGGTAGAATGCGTGCATTGCGTTGCGGCTACAGAAGAAATAAAAAAGGCATCGGCGCGAAATCTTTAGATTTTTTCTCTGATTACGAATTGAATTAGTGACCGTAATATAATTTACAACAGTGAAAATGTCATCATCTATTGAGAACATCTTCACAGAGGACTGAAATTAAGTTACCGGAAAAAAAAAACATCTCGTTAAATATCCAGAATTGTACAAATTGTACATTTAAATTAAATAAACTATTTAATATTGTAGGGGATTATTTTCTCGCAATCGTAGTGAAAAGTAGAGTGTAACACACGGCGTTAAAACCCATTATAACTCGGTTTCTATTTACTCCCTCGCTAACGCTCGGGAGTAAAACTACCTCGTTACAATGGGTTATTTTAGCCCCTCGTATAACAATCTACTATTATTCTGCACAAACTAAACGCACATCATAAAAAAATTACATAAATACTCATATTTACAAATTAGCCAAAAGCCTTGTATACAGTATTTAAAACTAATAAAAGTTTAACAAATTTTGTCTATTGCTTAATGTCAGTGCCAGAGACCAAAGATTTTTTTCTTAGGCTCTTTTTGTCCCACTGCGGGGCAAAAGCCTTTTCTCAAGAGGAGGCATGAGCATTGATCACCACGCTTGTTCAAGGCGGATTGAAGATTATATACTCCATGTTTCCTCATGGCCACGATGTTTACCTTCACCGATGTCAGTGAAGCCCAAGATTAATTTTGAAAAAATCACATTGGTACTTGCCCGACTTCTTACATGAGTGGCGAGGCCTTGACCACTGGGTCATCACGACATAATATTAAGCGATATCATTTCAGCCGAAAGACGTCCACTGCTGGACATAGGCCTCCCCCAAGCACCGCCACTTTGAATGATTGTGGTTCCCGCATCCAGCGGATTCCTGTGGCCTTCGTAAGGTCATCGGTCCATCTTGTGGGAGGCTTTCCAACGCTACGTCTTCCGGGCGTCTTAAGCGATATCATCATCTGCCTAGCCTTTTCCCAACTATGTTGGGGTCGGCTTCCAGTCTAACCGGATGCAGCTGAATACCAGTATTTTACATGGAGCGACTGCCTATCTGACCTCCACAACCTAGTGACTAGGTAACACGATACCCCTTGGTAAGACTGGTTGTCAGACTTTTTGGGCTTCTAACTACCCGTAACGACTGTCAAAGATCTACAAATGACAGCCGGTACCAACGGCTTAACGTGCTTTCCGAGGCACGGAGGGGACTTGGTATGTAAAGATGGTCACCCATCCACGGACCAACCGCGGCAACCTGATCGATCGACCCGTGCAGCTGTTATTACTTAGCCACAAGCCCCTACCGTCTTAAGCGATATACGAAGTAATATTATAGCTATCACTTTATCTCACGATTTGCTGCGGACAGACTAATCAACCATAAGAACTGTTGTTGAATGTCGTCACAGGCAATCAAGAAGAACACGGTATCGTGTGAACGAGCTCCAGCTAAACACACGTATCAAATTGCGAGCCGACTGCGTACGGTATATAAGTGTCAGGTAAATATGTCTCGATGTCGCCCGCGGCTCGCGTGTCCACAGACCTAGCTAGCTACCTGATGACAGCCGGTTTAGGAATTATGTGTGTTTGCTTTTAAAGGAGATGTGTATTGAGTTACGAGAAAAACTCGAAGGGATAAGTGCTACTTACTTCGTAATAAAAATCATGTTAGTCTTACCACTTCAGGAATGCATTATAGTCATATTTTGTAGTACGTCCGCATGAAAAAACGGAACCCTTACGCTAAAACTTGAATTTAATTATTTGTTAATAGTTTTATGCATACTTTATCTAAATATTTGCGATCGTTACTAAATGGCGGAGTGTGTCTAAGCACAGAATTAATTAAATGTAATGCAGCATAGGCATAATTAGTCTATAATGTTCCCACTGCTGGGACACAGGCCTCCTCTTTCTGTGAGAGGGTGTGTGCCATAATCCACCACGCAGGCCCAGTGCGGGTTGGTGGATGTCAAATATCTTCGAAGGACATGTCGGTTTCCTCATGATGTTTTATTCACCGTTTTGAGAGCAGTGGTGATGAAATAGTTTACATAAAGTGAAGAGCCTGACAGGGTTCGAAACTAAGACCCACTACTCGTAAGTCGCGGCCGAATCCAAATGTAATAGATTTTTTAGAAATTCATAAGTTTGATTTTGTAATAATAACTAGCTCTAAGATTACCTAGCTAAGCTTAAAATTACTTAATTGTCAATCCAGTCTGTCTTTTTTTTTTTAGGTAGGGCATCTCTTAGTTGACCTCTGAGATAATGACTACTTAACCGGGCTTTCCTGTGAGTGCCTTAAGCTACTACACTTAAAACCTTCAGCCAGGGGTTATTCAACTAAGCTAATTAAAACAAGGTGAACGCTCGCTAAGGGCACCCCCTGTGGGGTACGAACCTCGGCTTAGGGCGTCAACCGGAGGGAGGACATCAAGGATGGGGCGGGCTGGGCCAGTCTGTCAATTAGCTACTTTGGGCCTGCAAAACTGCAGGATTCTAATAGCAGCCAGCGTATAAACTATATTTGTTTGGTATGTTTGTGTAACCAAATAAATAACTATCATAAACATTATATTATTTACTTAAAATAAGAGAAGGAAAACCTCAAAGACGCCTTAGGACTGTTATAAAACTTGTGAGTTATATTTTTAGCTCAAAGTTGTTGCAAAACTTTGTGTCTATGCCTTCGAAATAAAGGAAATACGTCATAGAGAACGCTTGGGGCTCGCGTGCCGACAATGGCTGGTAGCTAGTTAGCTACTTATTGAGTGAAAATAGCACAATAGGATTCTATGATGCGTAGGATTTTTCGTCGAGGACCACAACAATGGACAACATAAAGCAATATTGGAAGGTGGGACTAGACTTGTTATCAAAACACAGGCCTGAGATTTTTGTGACGTAATTGGCTGCATGTTAGGTACTTAGATCACTTTCAGATTTTGTCACTTGCAACTTGACAATGGGCCTTACCTTGTTAACGTGTCATTAATGGCATCTTATTTTTATTTTTTTTCGGTACTGCATCTCGCAGTTGACCTTTGAGATATTAACTAATTAAAGCCTCCAGCTAGGGCGTAATACTACTTATACTAAGGCGACGCTCGCTAAGGGCACCCCCTGTGGGGTACGAACCTCGGCTTAGGGCGTCGCTGGGGGCAGGACAGCAGGATGGGACGGGCTGGATCAAATCTGGATAATTATTTTATTAACTGGGGAATTTAAAGCTACTGGCTTAGCTTCAACGCGATCTGGCGCATCATCGAGAAAGGGTCGGGGGGAATGGCATCTTATAATGTGACAAGGTCCTAATATAAGTCAGGATCGTCAGGATCAGGGGTTGTCAGGATCGGTCGTAGGTGACAGAATTCTCAGTGGGCAAAACCAATGCACGTAGCTACATTTAAATTCATGTTTTGAAGATTCTTTAGTAGAGACCGAGGGACCCAGTTAACCGCCATAAATCTGTAACGTCATATTCTAGCGAGTTGGAAATTTCTTTAAAAGATTTAAGAAAATCTTAACTAATTTCTAAAATAAAATTATCAACACAGAGATAGTGCTTTCTGAGATTTATGCTATGCAACTTTATGCAAGCGTCTGGATTGAGAAGCTAAGTCATTTGTTCATAAAATTAAAATTCACGTTTAAGAAATTTATGAACCTTTGCTTTAAGTTTTTACTATTAGTAATTATTAGAAATATTTGGATGCTACGGCGATCAGTCTAGTTTCTTCACCACAGTAAGTATAGTTATTTTCTACATTGAAATATGTTATGACTACAAACTTCGTAGGTAAGCAATCAACCGCCCATGGTAAGAAACTGTCAACTAAATACGTCACACGGAAGCCCGAGGCTCTCGTGACGTCACTAGCTAGTTAGCTACCTGGTCACAACCAGCCCTCACAATATTTATAGAGATCGGGTAATACGCGCCGGGGGCTATGTCCAAGCTATTGTCGCCGGCAGAGAAATATTGCCTGGAAAGTGTGGTTAACATGCTAAGTGCTGATTGCGGAGATTAGGTGGGTAGGCGACAGTTAGGCGATTAGTTCTCGTGACAAACATACAGGGCCATTGGTTTAGTTATTATTAATTTTAAGGTTTCTTGGGTGTTCATTTTCTTTTTATGTTACTTATTTTCCAGAGTTTTACATAATTTCGGGACTAATATGGAACTTCAGGTGATTCCATGTCATATTTCATGATCCTATTGATGAAATATGGCTTGAATTTACGTTCAAAAGTACCTTTGCTGAATTTGGTCTTGGTCTTGGTTGGTCTGTGTTCAGCGCTCGGTGTGGCAACACGCTGTGTTCAGGCTCGCGATAAGTCAATCGTCATCCTGAGGATGCTTCGTTAAGAGGTGAAACACGTGTCGATTTCTTTCAGGAGTTTTTTATGGCTCTTTAGAATAGCTAAGCGGAACAGGATATTAAATAAATCCACGTCTATTGTATTTTTTTTTTGCTGAACTTATTGAAATATTTGTATTTCATAATTATAGTCTCAAAATTCTCGTTGGCTAAATTCCCTGATCTTAAAACCAATGACGTTTAAACGAATCACAACTCCTTATAGTTCAACAAAAAACCCGATCCCCGAAAAAAAGTCAAACAACTTTCAAGTGAAACTCCAAAAGTTGGATAATACGGGCGAAATATAAATAAGCCTTAAAAAGCCCAGTTCCTGAGGTAAATAAACACGCCATCGAAGAAGGCTGAGCCTCGGTTCGTAAGGTGCACCTGTGTACAAACACCCCAACTTGTCAACGAGGACTGAAGTTTGAGGGTGTGTAAACGAATCGGAAGTGATCGGGGATCTTCGGCTGTGGGGAACGATTTTCAGGTTACGTTGGTTTACTTTGGGGATAAAGGGAAAAAATTGTTGCTATATTTTTGTAAATTGGATAAGAACATATCATGACGTCTCTATTACTCGAAGGTTTAAAACATATGTTGTAAGTTTTATTTATGTAAGAGTAAACCGATGTTCGCATGGACGTAATAAAATTGCGGCGGGATTTTATCGCGCATTGGATTTTTAACTCTCGGTGTTAAGCCGAGCGTTGGGAATCCAACGCGCTGGGACGCGCTCTCGTTCCAGTGCGTTGAAAAAACACACTGTTGGATCTTCAACTCTCGGCGTTAAGCAGAGCGCTGAAAATCAAGTGCACAAAAAACATCGCCGCGATTTTATTACGTCCGTGCGAATGTGGGCTAACTCCGCACAAATCCATACTCCAAGCTCGCTCTTGGGATCGTCCATGATCAGTCTCGATAATCTCTACTAACACCTTAAAAGATGGGAAACACAACAGCTCCATCTCTTTCTCCCACTGAAGTAATATTAAAATAATACTGCTTTTGAGTTGGTGGTAGGCCCCCTGCACACTATTGTTTCATACAACGTTTTAAAACAACATGCAGGCTAACTTCCCTTTAATATCACCCACAAACATGCAAAATCTACAAAGTAAATCTTTAAGTTGTCGCTTGAAGTTCAATCCGCTTCGCAAAGGGCGCCAGTGTGACGAAACACACAACAACCTATAATTTATTTCCACATATACTTATAAGAAATACCAAATCCGTTTACGTAAACAGGCTCAGAACTGGAAACTTTGGAAACTCAAACACGCGTCGAATATGCGAAGAAGCGTCAAAGTTTTCACAGACAGGCGAACTCTTTGAGTTGTTTCAGATATATTGCCTACGTACGCTTGTGAAGTTCGCCTATACTGCGATTATCCGAGCGACGTGTTAATGTACAGGGTGTTTTGTGAGTACCTACTTATGTTTTAGAGAACTAAGTTTGTATTTTATTGATAAAACATCAGCGGCGAGGTGTACATTTTTGTGAGAGGGAAGCCGAAGCAGAGCCGATCTTAACTTACTTTTACTTATGAATAAAGTAAAAATATTATTTATTAACTTAAAAATAAAAGTCTTTCCTTAACTGAATTTAACACCATCTATCGACAAATAGCAAAACTAAAAATTAACATTACTTTCAAATTTTTTACAGAAATAAACTCAACTATATTAGTTACTTACTATCATTCTAAAATTATTAAAGGAATTTATAGAATCGAATAAAATACACTTGAACAGGTAAAAACTAAATAAAATGTACAATATCCCTCCATCTCATTCTCGCTGACGCATTTTTTCTATGTGTCCGTCGTAACCCATTGTAGACCGGCTTGCTCTCGTTTTTTTATCAAGCGGTGTCACGTGACCTAAAGTGACGTCATGACGGGATCGCTATTGTATGAATTTTTAGTTCTCGATTATGACGTTTTGGCGCCGGGTTATTTTAGGACATTTTTTTCGTTGTTGTCATTCAAAGCTGGTAATAAGCGTTTTCGTTGTTTGAATGTTATGGTGAATTATACCTGTATTTTGAATGTGAATTATTACCCGTAGTGTAACTGTATTTTTTGGCAATAGTGGACACTATTGACTTTGCCATTTTTCAATAGCGCAGATTTGCTGATGCGAACCTCCGAAGGGAAGCCGGTAGGAATCGTGTTATATGGTGCTTTCGCCACTGTAAAACATAGTTTTAGGCTGAAATACAAGCACACATCAAATTTTAGGTAGATTGCAGAGTTCTTACACAGTCAAATGAATTATAATTTTAAGATTTACTTACACGTACATTTTGTGCTTTTGAAACATTTCCTCGGTAATTTTGTTTTTTCAATTTCCTCAAGGTTCCATATCGAATCCAGAGTAAAAGGTGTAGGTACGTATAAATTGATTCTAGAATCTTTTTTATAAAGGTTTGCTCTAGTCTTCATATGTCCACTAATTCAGACTATTAAAATATTTAGCCCATTGGCCATTGCGTATTCAATGCAGTCAATATTGAATGATTAATTTGTATGTTAAAGTCAAATAACATACAAATTAATTATTCAGTGCTGTTCAGATGCTCATACACACACTGCATGGGGATGGCTATATTAATTATTAATGCCTAACCTCTGGTCATTAGATGAAATTAACATTTTTCGCTGACTTATTTGTGAGGACGTTATTTTCATAGATGTTCCAGGACCTTGTTTAGTTTGCTTGTTGAGAATTTAACATTTCGTATGAAGAATTGCCTGGCCAGTTTTCAACTAGGTATAATGCGAAAATTTAAATGTTTTTTACAAAATAGGCCTGTGTCCAAAAATTTTGTTTGTCCCTCTTGTAGATTATTAAAAAATATTGAACACGTATTTTTTCTTATTTGACGTAATCTAAAGATTACGGCGATACATGTTGAAATGTGGCATGACGTCACGCCTTGCTAGATTTAATACTGCATTGTGACGTAGCGAGCCCCCACTCCCCAACTTTAATGCGTGTTTTCTAAATTATTTTTGATTATTAAGATAAAGCAAAAAATACGTGTCTAATATTTTTTTTATTATCTGAAAGACGGACCAAATAGTTTTTTTTTTACCTTGGTAAATACCCTATTACGTCAAAACGGCTGTCCAGATTTGGTGAGAAAATGCCGTGCGGGGTAAGTGCGTAATACACTTAAAATGAAAATGACATTCATTTTGACAATTCAACAACATTAATTCCGTTATTTACGTTGTCGAGCTATGGATTATTGCTAGCTGACATATTATGGCTAATTATTTAATTTATGTTTTGTATTGCGTAACGTAAATTATTTTGCATACTGTGTTGTATATAATATATTTTTCTAACTGAACAGACAGCTGTGCTGCTGGGGAGTTTGTTGCGCCACTTCTTCTTCCCAGCTAAAGCACTAGAAAGTAGTGAAGGGTGGGCGTTTTGGGGGACTGTCTTACGTAATTTTGACGTTCGAAAAGTGCTGATTCTCAGCCTAGTTTGAATAAATGACTTCTTTTGATTTGAAATTCCTTCAAAACCCTTAGGACTGATTGAAAGTATGTTACGCAATGGGGGTGCTGGAAAAACACAATAGCTTCGTTTTAGCCTTCTAAAAGGTTCCCTAAGGATCCCAAAAACGCGGTAATCAAAACCTTATCCATTAATAACAGACACTATCTTCGATACACTGATACACGAGGCAGTATCCTCTAACAATTAATTCGCGGATATTTTTGTGGCTGTCTACGTGATTGATAACAAGCACTTTTCCTCTATCATGATTAATGGGTTTTTCTTCGAAATTGATACTCTTCCGACCGATATGATACGGAAATAAACTTATCTCTTGTGTATTGTGTCTGTGTGGAGTGTACTGAGCCTTCGTGATTCTCGGGTAACAAATTGTTACGACGTAAAAAGGTGTAGGTACTGTGAAGGGACGAGGTGTTAGATTCATGTTGACTGGAAGCTTAGTTTCATATCATACGAAATATCGAAGGTAAAAAGGAAGTAGGGCGTATAAGCGACATTTTGGTCAAAAATGAGTTATATATGCCATCCTATTTGAAATTTTCCATTCTTTCGAATGCGCTTACTCCAACGGCTCTACGATGACTTTTTTGGCGTTTATGCCAGTTTATGCCAGTAAAAATACGTCAGTTTTTCAAAAATTTAAAACTTTGAACGTTTCTCCTGAACATTTCAGTTTTTGTCGCTTATACCCTATTACCTTTTAACCGTCAATATGCAGTACCTGGGCGACCGAGCTCTGCTCTGGTGAAAATAGAGAATGCTCATTGAATACTATAGGACAGTACCTACTAATTCCATACTGCCATGATAGTAGGTACTTACTAATTCCATGCTGCCATAATCATTATTCTAATGTCAATAATGTCATGTCATTTTTCATTATGTTGTTCTAAACTTTGGGCGATCGAGCTCTGCTCGGGTGAAAATATGGAGAAAATAAATTTTCTCAGATATGAGACCTAGCTAGATCGATTTTTCGCCCCCGTAAACCCGTATATTGGAATTTTCATCGAAATCGTTAGAGCCGATTTAAAGAACGTGAGTAGGTACAAATATATTTAGAAACAAATATTTATACATACAAATATTGCTCGTTTAATAGTATTATGTATTAAAGTGAGTTCTTTTTAATATATTCAATTTACTATCATACTTTGTAGTGAGCAAATTAGAACTTCTTTAAATTAGACTTACGACAACCAATATTGTCAGGTATATGCCTTTTTTTTTTTTGGGTGTGAAATCATCAAATAACTTCTCCCGCTCTGGGCGGAGCGGGAGGGCGTGTCAGACTCTTACTGACTAAAACCCACCCGTGTTCCTTCAGTTGCCGTGTTGCCAGGGGGGCCACGATTTCCCTATCGGTTTTCTTCGAACCCCCGGCAGGCATGTGCCCTAGCGGACCCCGTCAATTCTGCTGACATCTCTTTGAGGCGCGCGTGGAACACAACGCGCCGTCGACCCGGGCTTGGTCCTTATCGGACGGCGAGCTACCCATTGCTCACCGTCCGCAAGCCCGCGCCTACGGTGGCCGGAAATCTTCCTGTGATTCCCGACGCCCAGGGCGTCTCCTCCTGCGGCGGTTAGGGGCGCGAGGGTGCGAAATTTGCCTCTCCCTCACGCGCTCCGTCTCCTCCTTCGCGAGCATTACTGCTTCGCAGAAGGAGGTGAGTCAGGTATATGCCTGACACATGTTGAGCTGTACTCCATTATTTCTTTAGTATATTTTTTGTTTGTTTTTGTTTATTGGCACCTTGATTTTCTTCTCTTTATATTTATGTAATTTGTTATCATTTTATTGTGCTTTTGTGTGTTGTGCTATTTCTTTTGTATGCACTAAATTAATGATTCATCGATCTATCTATCATATTTTTTTTATGAAAACTTTTTCAGCGCTTGCTTTTTCAACTTTTTCACACTGTCCTCCCATACCTATTAACACTGTAATTTGAAAACATTGTAGAAACAATTTATTTTGAAAAGAGTAACCGTGGAGTTTCTTGCCGGCTCTTCTCCATAGGAACCGTGCACCTAGCTTCTGACGTTTCATAAGTGCCCTTGTAGGTTTATGTGAAATAAAAGATTTTGATTTTGAGCGCGTTGGGCAATTTTGAGATGGGACTAAACCATTGATTTCGTGACACTGTGATGGAATTTACCGATACCGTGGAGTAAAAGACATTAACCCGTTGATTACCGCGGTGCTGATTTTTTTTCAAGTTTTCACTTCTGTCGGCACTCCCGGAGTCCCACTGTTTTTTTAAAGAAGTTTTCTGACAATTTTATCTCCCACTTTGCACATTTATAGTTTAATTTACTTAGTAGTGATAGCCTAGTGGTGTGACCGTCGGACTGCCAAGTGCGGTCTCGAGTTCGAACCTAAGGCACGCATATTTGACTTTTCGGATTCATGTGCATATTGCATAATTATCACTTACTTCAAAAACGGTGAAGGAAAACATCGTGAGGAAATGCTTGAGAGATATTTCTCGACGGCATGTGAAGCCAAGTGAGAGGCCCATGGGCGGTTTTAAAACTTTGACACCAGGTTAGTCACTAAAAACAAGCAAAAAAAAAAACAGTGGCATTCTGGGAGCGCCGACAGAAGTGAAAACTTGAACAATTAAAAAAAATACTTCCAAAACCTTTAAAGTAAAAATACTTGCGTAGAACATTGATTCGTAACGTACCTAATAAGGGCAAAATCGCGTTTACAATAATGAGGTGTCGGTAAAGGTGTCGCGAGATTAATTGTTTTTTCCCATCTCAAAAATGCCCAACGCGCCTAAAGAAGTTTTCACTTAAAAAAAGTTTAAAAGGTAAAACACATCAAAGTATGTATATGGTTAAAAAGTAAGTAAGTTAGTTGGGTCAGTATAAAAAGTAAAACACCGATATACCTAGGATACGTGACTTAACAACAGCCTGTAGCTCAAGTAATGTCATTACTTTGAGCAAAACATACCGACTTTAATCTGATCCCTAAATAAGTGTTTAAGCTGTTAATATGCTGAAGTTAAGAAGTATTTGTTAATTTTATGTCTCTTTCTAACACGCTTTTAATGAGTTTTATTTATTTATTTAAGGAAAAACAAACAGTAGCACAATAAAAAACAGTCACAATATCTTAAATATAACATTTTGAACAATTATGCTACCCACTACGTTTTCCACAGATTACAATAGGAAGTATTTAAAAACTAGCTAGTAACACAGATACAAAAGCTATACAAACGGCTTTATCCTGGAACTCATATCTGGATTTTTTATTTATAAAAGAAACAAAAAAATAAAATTAAAATTAAAAGCAAGTTTGTGTGCGTAAAGCATTTATGGTTCTTATTCGATCCAAGACATGTTCATTGACTTTTTGAAGTGAAAACTTCTTTAGGCGCGTTGGGATTTTTGATATGGGACTAAACCATTGATTTCGTGACACTGTAACGACACCAACTTTTGACCATTAAAAAGACATCAACGCGTTGATTGTCGCGGTGCGTAGAGTAAATGACATCAACGCGTTGATTACCGCGGTGCTGATTTTTTTTCAAGTTTTCACTTTTGTCGGCACACCTTGATTTTCTGCTCTTTATATTCATGTAATTTATTATAATTTAATTGTGCTTTTGTTTGTTGTGCTATTTCTTTTGTATGCAATAAATAAATGGTTCATCGATCTATCTATCATATTTTTTTAATGAAAACTTCTTTCGGCGCGTTGGGCGTTTTTGAGATGAGACTAAACCATTGATTTCGTGACATTGTGACGGAATTTACCGACACCGTGGAGTAAATGACATCAACGCCTTGATTAACGCGGTACCGATTTTTTTTCAAGTTTTCACTTCTGTCGGCACTCCCAGAGTTCCACTGATTTTTTTTTGTAAAGTGTGTGTACATATATGACTTCATTATAAGTTGGTAATTAACTTGTAAGGAGCCCAAGGTTGAGGTTAAGTGTGTTCGAGAATATCGTGGATTTTTGTAGAAAATATTGTTATTTCTCCACATTTGGAAGACTGCATTTTCAATCGCATGATTGCTGTATTTTAGACATCTGGGAGCGATTGGTTGGCATTCTATCAGAGATCTGAAGAGGTCTCCGTGTACCATACCTACTTAGAATCTTTTTATACCTATCATAAGATACAAATGGTGTCGTCAAAAATGTGAGGCCTCGACGAACGCGTTTAATGTGAGAAAGTTCAAAAGCGATCAACGTTTTCGTGTTTAAAGTATGATGTCCATAGGAAAAACCAGTTAAATAATAGGTGTATATTATGTAGATCGAACATCTCAATCGGTTGTTACCGACGAGAGCCTCTCCCATACCTACCAACCATCTTACTAATAATAGGTAGGTACGAATCTTATGTCTACCTACTCTTCTTGAGTTCTTTGACAGATCGAGGCGAGTATTTGTATAGCAGCGCTGGCGGGAAACGAGGAAAGTGACAGAAATAGCCGAATCTTTTCGGTGCGAGAATGAGTAATTGTCGCGTGAGTCATGTTAGCCCTGCTGAACATTATGTACCTAATTCAAATAATGTCCATGTATGTAATATAGCCTCACATACCCATATTCATGTTTCAGCAGTAGACAGACACATTTTAATCTCCGTTGCCCCGTCCGTAAACACTCGAGACTCACATAAAGGGAGATTCACACAAAAAGCCCCCTGTTTACTCTGCTAATTGAATTCATTGTAGCACAAATGATGTTTAAAGTGCCACGTTTGTGCTCGTTTCAAAGAATTATCTTTTTAAGCTCAAGATTAGACAAAGGATTGTTTGATTGGATTAGAATATTGTGGGAGTTTTAATAAATGAGTCTATGGGGTTTGTAAGGGAGTAATGTGTTGTTTTTAGATTTGAAAAATAACTCCACAAATAAAGTATTCCTGTCTATTTTCTGCCATACGGAACGGCTCAGATTTTTAAGCTATTGCATAGCTTTTATCGCGGGATTTGAGCGCGGCGACCGAATCAAGAAATTCCGTAACGAAAAAAACCTAACACCCCCACTCCGCCTACCATGTAATGACGGATGATGACATAAAACAAAAATTACGTCATCATCCCAAGTGTAGCGTTGACAAATAGGAAGTATGGAGGTTACAAATGCTATACAATAGCTTTACCGCGGCAGTCCCCGAGTGCCACACGTTTTTTTGCTGTCGGAAAATCTTAAACAAGATTGGGCAAATCGGAGAAGAATGGCTTAAATATTTGAATGCTGATGATGACAGTATTTAAATCCTCATGTGTGTAGCCATGGTCCATATGCTGGAGTATCCAAAGTGTCCCTACACCTGCACTTTAGATCTCATACAGTTACGAGGTCTGGACACAATTATATCCCTATATAGTCCGTGCAATCCACGACGACGTGCCCCACTCCGCGAATACTGTACTGTAAGCTGAACTCTATACTCTATTTGAAATAAGATTAGACATTTAAACAAACCTTTTTTACAGTCCGTTCAACTATTTTGACTTCTATACCGTAGGCATAAGGATGGCATTAAAAGCAAAAAAGTGGTTACAATACCAACTGCTTACTGCAGCTGCCATTTGTCATGCCACCAACGCAATAGAAGTCAAAATCGGTTGAATGGACTGTAAAAAAGGTTTATTTAAATGTCTAATCTTATTTCAAATGGAGTATAGTATGGTGTGGAGCGGAGTGGGGAGCGTCTTCGTGGATTGCGCGGACTATACTTATCTAGATTTTATTTTGCGCGGTCGCGTCGTAAAAAGTTTTCGGGAAGTGACTTAGTTCTTCATCATAACTTCACTTCTTCAATTTAACCAATAATATTCGTTCCCCAGTAATCACTGCGTCCTTCCAATTCAAACACAAATAAGACATAAAAACTCCGCTGTCCAATACTAAAAGTAAACGAAACCAGTCAGTTCAGTAACTTTGCTAAGAAACACAATAACCCTGGAGTTTGGCCCGATCGCTCGCCCGTATTGACCCACTGGCGCGGCCTACAGCGCTGCAGCCGCTTAAACAATAAAATGCAAACTTTTTTATGTTAGGCTGCGCTGTCCTATATAAAATGTCATTTATGAAGGATTCTTTCGTTAGATTTGGTGCGGGTTAGAAACTTTTTCTCAAACATGCTTGGAAATTCAAACATTATTTTGATAACCTTCTTCCAGATAGATTGAAATTGCTGTATTGGTCAAAAACAATGGCCGATAATGTTACTATGAAAATCCATAACTGTCGTGTTATTTAAAAATGGAACTAACTTTTTACTTCGACCCATGGCAACCAAGGAGGTAACTTATCAAAGATTTTATTTAAATTTCGAATTGGCTTAGCAAATAGAGCTGTTTAAAGTAAAGAAAAAACAAATGAATATATTTGGCGCGTGAATTTTTTTCTTTTTTTTTCATTGATTCTGGAATTTAAAATTCATTTACTTAGTTTGAATTTCCGCGTATTATTAGAGAACAGAGATAGAGATTACTATACAAGAGAGAGACTCACGTAAGTGTGCCTCTGCCCACATTTTCACGATCGTCCATCCTAGCCCTAATTGCTGGCCGCGATAGTAATGTACTATTTCGTGGATATATTGCGAATGGTCGCGCGATCGCGACGCGCGGGTTGGGGTGCGTGTCAGGATCGCGTCCTAACTGAAAGCGATCGTCGCGTGAATACGCGATCATCGCGTTCATGTGCGCTTTTTGTTCGGTGAAACGGAACGCGTGGTCGCGCCGACAGAGGGCGCCTTCCGGTATTCCGTTTTAAAAGTGACGTAAATGAACGCGAAGATCACTTTAGATTAGGATGCGGGGTAAGGCACCTCCGTAAAGTCATAACTAGTTAGCTTACAACATCAGAATATTTAATAATAATCAAGTCCGAACGTAAAAAAATATATGTTTGAAGCTTTTGTTTGTGATAACGTAGCTCCAAAACGGATGGACCGATTTCATTGGCGTTAGGGACTATACTCCATTTGAAATAAGATTAGACATTTAAACAAACCTTTTTTACAGTCCGTTCAACCGATTTTGACTTCTATTGCGTTGGTGGCATGACAAATGGCAGCTGCAGTAAACGGTTTGTAACCACTTTTTTTGCTTTTAATGCCATCCTTATGCCTACGCAATAGAAGTCAAAATCGGTTGAACGGACTGTAAAAAAGGTTTGTTTAAATGTCTAATCTTATTTCAAACGGAGTATAGATGGATTCGTTTAGATGAGTATTGAGTAGTTGGTATAGACTGGTGGTGACAAGGATCTTATGATGTAGCAGGAAGAGAATTTGGTGGCATAAGAAGCTATAACTGTATAGAAAAAACATTTTCCAAAAAAAAATACAACTGACTTCCAAAAAAAAAAACACTACAAAGTGATAAAAAACTTTAATTTCGGAAGTCAGTGTCTATTCAAAGTTCAAAGTTTTATATTTAGTTATTTAGTTTTATATTCTATTGGTTCTATATTTTCGTTTTTTGCAACCGACTTCCGAAATTAAACTTATTTTTCACCTTTTTGTAGTTTTTTTTTGGAAGTCGGTTGTTTTTTTTATAAAAAGTTTTTATTTTTCACTTTTTAGTTGTGGCACAAATTCGAATATCACTACCTAATAAGTAAAAAAATATCCGGATAGCCTATAAAAGATTCGGTCGAGTATCGTTAATTTGCTTCTAAGAATTGAAGTTTCGTTACTTGTGATGGATCCCATAATCAGAACCTAACCAAACTCTCATCAAACTACCCTTAAAGTACATCCTTTCCAATAAAAAAAGAATCATCGAAATCGGTTGGCGTCATATTGAGTTATTCGTCCATTTGTCGCGCACATACTTAATGCAAATTTAAGACTTATATGGTTTTCTCATGGATGCCATTGTCAGAACTGGACCAAATAGAAATGGGACCACACGGGAACCACTAGCTTTCAAATAAAAAAATAGAATTATCAAAATCGGTTTACCCAGTCCAAAGTTCTGAGGTAACAAACATTTAAAAAAATACAGTCGAATTGAGAACCTCCTCCTTTTTTTGAAGTCGGTTAAAAGTCGCAATCAGTCACCCTGTACATTATAATTGTTGTATTTCACGAGTGCGTCAATAATTACAAATTCCTACGCCAACGATATAAAAGGACCATGATGCGCGCTCGTAATTCGTAACGACTACAGTAAAAACTAAGTAATCACTTCTTCCAGAAAATCTCCAAGACTTAGAAACCATGTTGCATTAGCTCGTCCCTCCGTCATACATATTCAAGGACAAGTCGGACATCGGAACGTGCGAGTGGACCCGCCATTACAACCCTAAATGTATATTTGATGATTTCCTCAACAACTGTCAGAACAGGGGTGGCAAACATTTTTAAATTACTAGTCTTTTTCATTTATTTCGATCACCTTACGAAACCGTTGATCACTTTTGAACTTTAACACATTCAATTCATTCGATAACGCGTCATATTTTTGACGTCGCCATTGGCCATTGTCCGTTGATCCAGTCTTACCAATGGGTATCGTATTACTTAGTTACTGGGTTGTGGAAGTCAGATAGGCAGTCGCTCCATGTAAAATACCGGTATTCAGCTGCATCCGGTTAGACTGGAAGCCGACCCCAACATAGTCGGGAAAAGGCTAGGCAGATTGATTGACCTTACGAAACCGTTGATCACTTTTGAACTTTGTCACATTCAATTCAATCGTTGACACGTCACATTTTGGACGTCGTCATTGGCTTCGTATACTTATGACAAGGTTTTAAGAGTCCTATTACATTTTTTTTTACTGAATTTCATGATTTTTGATGTTGTAATTTTCAGCAACATGAAGATATTTTAATTATTTGATTATAACAAAGATAGTGCCATTCTCTTTATTGTAAGTTGGAGTTACATATAATGGACGCTGAATCAAGACATTTTTTGCCTTTCTTTATGATTTTTTCCGTGAAAATTCAAGGAATTTAAAGAAATTCTATAACTCCAATAAACAAGTAAAACATTCAACTTATCTTTAAGTAATTTTAGATTTTATTAGAATTGAATGGAACAATGTGAATTTGAGTGTTAAAGTTCCATCGCCGGCGGATTTTCTTGAAAATTGAGGTCGTGAAATATTTATAGTAAATTACACGAAATGAAAATGTGTTAATAGGACTCTTAAGTAGTGATGGTTAAGGTTTTCGTAAGCCAATCTGACTTGACTTGCCCTGTATTTCTAAGTAACGAAGCAGGTAGAATAGATCCAAAGTTCATTATATTTAGAAATATGGACCTACACGACGTACAACGTACACAGCTTAAACGTGTTCCAATTATTTTGGATGGTTTCATTGATTTGTGTGCAGATTGTTGACCTATTAATTAAGCAAACAAAATGGAAGCGTTTTTCCACAATTTTTCGATCAATTCGTTCAGCTTATACGAAACGGGAGATCGGTATAGTTTAAATCGAGGTCCGGAATTAAATTACTCATGTCAAATTAAACTAAAACGATAGGTATTTTTTATTAACTTTAGGACTCTAATGCCCGTTTTCATTACCACTGGACGACAGTCGACACCTCTAGTAAATGAATTCCTAAATAAAAGCTCTCTGTTAGACTTTCAGTTTTCAGCACTAAGCCGAGCGTTCAATTTTCAACAACGTACTTTAAATTAGGCAGTCATTTACGCGTCGCCTTGTGTTTGGGAAAAATATCATAAGTAGTAAGTATTTTTGTAGCAACAATACACTTAAAAGTGCAGGCAGTATGAGACTTAAAGGCTACTTGAAAATGAGTTGCATTTGAGTACCAACTTGGGGATTTAGTGGTATGAGGAACAGGCTGTAAAGTTCACTTATCCACCATAGAAAAGGGAGGATCCTCCGACCAGACGGGTGTTGTATCTGGCGGGCAACTGCCCATCGGTTTGAAGTTGAAATCTTGTATGTATGTCGATCGCTCGGTAAACTCTAACTGCGCGATGCAGGATTTGTGTGACGTCATGTCTATGATGCGTAGTTCGTATGTGGCGGTGTAACCGCTACAGGGATCAATATCGCGATTCCTTAGAACACGAAGTAAACTACTTTGTGGAACCAGGGTTTGCCAACCCTGTTTCAAAAGAATCCGCAGTCATTTAAGACGGTTTATATTCACGACTTGTTTATATTGGAGGGTGTAACGGTTTTAAATTCGGGTTACTTCTATGTTTATGTAGATTTGTTAAAATTAACATGTCTCTCTAGACTATTGGGCGGTTTATGGCTGGTCTCAATGGTTTGCGGAGATGGCGGTCGAAAGTTTTATTTACAGACACGTTGGAAAAAAAATTGAAAGCATTTATTAATGAAAAATTTATTAATTAATCGGTTGAAGGACACTGAACGAACCACAATAGAAGTTTTATTGTTATTATGTCTAGGGGCGTTTAGTGTCAAAGTGTTAAGCACAGATAACACATAATAGGCAGGCGTTTCCAATTTTTATTTTTTAGTCCGTCTTTCAGAAAATAAAAAAATATTGGACACGTATTTTTTAATTTTTGACATAATCAAAAGATTACGGCGATGCATTGAGTTAAAATGTGGCATGACGTCATGCCGTGCTAGATATTATACGACGTCGTGACGTAGCGAGTCCCCACTCCCCAACTTTAATGCGTGTTTTCTAAGTTATTTTTGATTAATATGATGAAGCAAAAAATACGTGTCTAATATTTTTTTATTATCTGAAAGACGGACTAAATAGAATTTTAATTTTTTGACCTAGTAAACTACCCTATTCACACATTGGACATTTGGTCTTAACAATTCAGTCCGCAGGAACCCGCTGGATGAGGGAAGCACAGAATCGGTCGAAGTGGCGGTGCTTGGGGGAGGCCTATGTCCAGCAGTGGACGTTTTTCGGCTGAAATGATGATGATGAGGGAGAAAGGTTTTACAGCCAGCTGACTGAAATGTTAACTTTTACTTCTAGATGATGAATACCGTGGCTATTCGGTCATTAATTGTTTACATATAGCTAAAGTAAAAATAGAAAAGTTTTCATGGTATTTACCTACTCATATTCTATTAATATTTCGATTTAAAGTGGCTTATATTATGGCAGACACATTTTCTAAGATTTTATTACGTTCACTTTTATAAACTTAATTACCTAACATAACATCACGCTTTGTTTCCCCGAAGGGTTGGGCAGAGGTGTCCCTGTAGCAGGTACACCCACATTTTGCCAGTTTAAGTCCCATGTAATAGGGGGCGAGCCTATTGCCATCAACCGGGCACAAATCCAGACTCCGGGCTGCTACTGAGGAATTTCAGATAGAAAAACCCAATGACACTTTGCCCGACCCGGGAATCGAACCCAGGACCTCATGCTCAGCAGTAGCGCCTGCGACCACTAGACCAACGAGGCAGGTACCTATTAACAAAAAAGGCCTCCTCATTATTGTCTCACTTCAAAAAACCTTCAGTTTCGCAACAATGAGAGCGTATACACATTCCTTTTGGACAAGCATTCTCACGTCACCGGTTCACGCCGGCCTGACGGCGGTAAGCGTCAGGCGTCAGGCGTCAGGCCCACTTAGTGCTGACGAGGGAACAATGAGACGACTTGATGGACACAGCTTCCGAATGCTTCCGAACGTGACTTCGGGTTTGAAGAAAGGTATTTTATGGAGGGTTTGAATTTAAAGGTGAGGTTATGTCTACGCTCTTGTGACGAGATAATTATAGATACCTGCTGCACATTTAAAGAGTATTATATGTAATGCGACATTTAGCTCCAATTTACATACCATCCTTACCTACTGCAAGGGTTTTTCGAGTTGCAGCAAAATAAAATCTACGGGCGAGAGAATGGTAGCGAGTCTCGCCGTGCCATCAACAGAAATTCTTTGGAAATCTCCACATCGCGGTGATAATTTGAAGGCACAGCGTGACTATCGCGGCGATTCTCTCGTCAGTGAAGATGGCGCCTAAGAGAGAAATACCCATTAGACAGCTGTATATTTTAGAGTCCTATTTTCAAAGAGAGAATTTTTCATATTTGGACTTTAAAATAGACCATGACCTCTGAGTTTGTTTCGTCCTTTTTTCTCAGGGATCAGTCGGTTTGATGTGTAATTGTAAATAAGTGTCTTAAAAGATTTACTTGTGGAAATAAACATCATTTCATTTCTTAATCATTTCATCATTATATTTCTACAAAAATCTACAAAAAAGAACAGTGACACTCTGGGAGTGCCGACAGAAGTGAAAACAACTTGAACAATTTAAAAAAATACTTCCGAAACCTTTAAAGTAAAAATACTTGCATATAACATTGATCGGTAACATAATATAAATAAATAGCACAATCGCGTTTACAAGAATGAGGTGTCGGTAACGGTGTCGCGAGTTCAATTGTTTTTTCCCATCTCGCTTAAAAACTTTTCACTTCGATAACAAACAATCTGCCTATCCTTTTCCCAACTATGTTGGGGTCGGCTTCCAGTCTAACCGGATGCAGCTGAATACCAGTATTTTACCTGGAGCGACTGCCTATCTGACCTTCACAATCCAGTTACTGGGTAATACGATATTCCTTGGTAAGACTGGTTGTCAGACTTTCGGGCTTCTGACTACCCGTAACGACTGTCACAGGGTTTACAAATGACAGCCGGGACCATCGGCTTAACGTGCTTTCCGAGGCACGGAGGAGTCTTGTTATGTTATGGATGGTCACCCATCCACTAACCAACCGTGGCAAGCGTAGCTTAATCTTCGATCAACCCGTGCGGCTGTTATTATTAGGCCACAAAAATCTACAATTTACTAAATTAAGTCCTAAATTTAATATTTATACTAGAACAACCGCATCTATTTTTATACCGCTGACACTATTTCTATTTACTTAATGTCCCTCGGGTATCATCGCATTTCCGAATACAAACGAATGCTAATTTCTATGTTTATCAATTATTAGATTTATCGTGTCTATTAATTTGAATTCAAAACTAAGTACTTTATTGTTGTTTTGATTTCCGTGTGAACTAAATAGAGCTGTGAAATTATTTTCATATCAGTCGTGCCGAGACTTTAGTAGCTTTCCTCCCATTTTTAAAATAAATTACATTAAGTTAAAAGAGTATTAACAACTCTATTTACTTCCAAGTCGATTGAGAGCGTCCGGTCTGTATCAAGTGCAAAGAGAAACTAATAGAAATCCGACGACTGACGAAACACGAAGTTTACCGAGAGACATTAAGAAAATATAAATACTGTACTTATGTTTCCTTTTCTTGGAAAGGCTCATATTTAGACGGATTTACAGTGAGGTTTCCATTTTATTCACTTTCGTGCTATTATGAAGTGTCGTGGGCCATTATGTACAGGTGAACGGCGTTTTAGGCGGTCCAAAGTGTGGGGTATTCACACGTCGCTGTCGCGTCCGACGGCGAGACGAGGAAACAATGTGAATATTTGATACGTTCAAGCTTTCTCACTTGATTCTAGACACGTTAGAACGTACCTTTTTTACCCGACTGCGGCGAAGCCAAAAAATTTGGGTTATGTGTTTGATCTGTATGTGTGTATATCCGCCTCTTTGTTCCCTCGTAAGTACTAAACGGATGAACCCATTTTGATGAATGATGTGTCGTTAGATTTGCCTTTATTGCGCGAGTGGCATTGGGTATATAAAATAGTAAAATAATTAAGAAGTGTAAAATAAAAAACCTAACTGCGTAAATAGTGAAGTTTAAAAAAGATGGAAACAGGATGACTTATCTGTCTCCATAAACAATCTCACATCTTCTTTAATTTAACAATAAAGACCTTTTGCCTCCGACTGAATTTACTTTTTTATTAATTTTATTTACTGCCACATCATCTTGTAGGAGTTAACATGTTTTAAACAAGGTTTTTAAATAACATAGGACCGGTAGTATAAGAAAAGTTAGGAAGGTATCCGCGATAAAAACTCCCTCTCTGGAAGCAATCGGCAGTACCTACCCATTTGAGAGACTGCTGCAAATGTGGGGTGCACCTGGAATCCCGCTGATATAGAAGTCTATAATAAAATTTGGGAAAGCTTAAGCATAATCAATTTATAATGTTCCCACTGCCGGGACACAGGCTTCCTCTCCGTTGAAGGGAGTGGCCATAATTTACTCGAAAAACGGGTTTTATTTTAAAACGGTGAAAGAAAACATCGCGAGGAAACCAGTCCTAGAACTAAAAAATCGAAGACATGTGACATCTTTTAACCCTCTCTGGGCCTGCGTGTTGGCTTACGGCTCCTCCCTATAATAGAGTGGTCTGTGTCCCAGCAGTGGGAAGATTATACTTTTATGTAATTTCAGGATACGCTTTGACGCAAGCAGAGAGCAATGAGCTGAGTCGCTTTGGACTCCTTAAACTTTACAATCAAACAAAGATTATTAACTATACTGCCAGTATAATTAATTTACAGCATATTGTAATTAATTAACTCCTTGATGTTAGTCTACAAATAGCCGTAAATTAACCGATAGTAATCACCTGATGGATTGTTTAGATCGTTAATTAATGGTCTATTATTATTGATACTGATTGGCTTTCGATTATGTGCGACTGTTGACATGGAAAGTAGGAATATGAAAGGGTGTTTGTGCTTTTCATAATAGTATTATATATAAAAACTTACAGATACAGGCACTTTTGAATTGTCAAAGAGTCGGTCATTTAGTCAGAAAGTTGAAGCTAGTTGCTCATTCCAAAACGTAGATCTCTATGGAGAAGAACAGGCAAGAAACTCCAAGGATACTCTTTTAAATATAGATGAGAATTTAGAATGAGAATATGTAAGTAGTTATAGTAATAAAATGTGACTTGGTAGTACTGAAATGTATTGTTATTAAATAGGTACGAGATTTCATTTTAATGCTGAAAAATAATAAAAAAAGCAATAATTTTTAAAGACAACAGGTATAAATTTAACGTAATTACATTGCCTATTTTTCCGAAAGAAATGGTTAAATAATTAACATTTTTGATAACAATTATTTATTTTAAAAAAAAAACAAATCCAGATTTCAGAAAATACATTTAAAAATCTTTTCATCGTTACTGATAAAGTTTTCAACTGTATTATCTCTAGTAATCATAGAAATACCGTATTTTCACAAAGGTTTTCGCCACTAGACGCAGAATCCTGGCAACACCGCCCCAACTTTCGGCATTACCATCATTATCTCGAATTGAATCATCTCGATTGCATCAAATTTATAACACCGCTGATCTTCGAGAAGCAGTCCAACTTAAAACACCTTTAATCTTAAGATTGGGATCTGTTCTTAAAGCTGACAATGAAAGAAATGGTGGAATGCATTTTATTTGTTACCCCGTGGAAATAAAGCCACCAAAAATTCTTGGGCCCGTATTTTAGAATTATACTCAAGAATGGATCTCGATTCATGATTGAATGTAAACATAGAACTGATGCAGCAAGAAATTTAGTTCAAGGTTAAGTTTTAAATTTTCATAAATTTTCTAGGTACTGAGCTAGATTTATATTTTAAACAAACTCATACACCTAGTAAAACTGTGCTTCCAATATTTATAAAACTAAAACCAAAATAAAGGGTGACGATAAACATCGAAAACAAAAGAGTATTTATTTACGAACACCACGAAATAGCCACGAATAATTTAAAAAACAAGCTCTATTCGGAATAAAAGCGACGTGTTCCATTTATAAAAAATCACTGTCTCCAAAGGTCCCCTGTGAAAAATTATAACGCGCAGCTTACATTTTGTTGCCAGAGGAAAAAAATATGTTTTTCCTTTGTGTTTGAAACGTAATATTTCAGGAGAATACGCCTGCCCGTCACGCCCGGCGACTGCGAAATATTCGTTGGTTTAACCTAAAATACATTATTATTAAAATTGCATCGTATAATTTGACAGTGATGGCCGTATTCTGTTGGGAGCGAGTATAATAATAGAGTGAATTTTCTGGAAGGAATTTTGAACGTTGCGACTTTAAACAGTTTTTATTTCGAGCATCGGTGAATAATGTGGATATGGGGGGTGTTGCTGATGAGACTTTTGATGAGAAAGCAATAGGTACGCCGTAAGTTGTAGACAATAGAATCAATGGAAACCGTTATTAAATAACATTCATATATTTTTTTGTACTTTATGCACTTTGTGTAAATTATTTTGTAACTCTCAAAACGGTGAAGGAAGACGTCGCGTCGTGAGGAGTCCTAGAACCGAAAATTCGAAGACAAGTGGCATTCACCAACCCGCACTGGGCCCGCTCCCTCTCACAGAGAGGAGGCCTGTGTCCCAGCAGTGAGAACATTAAATGCTGATTATGTTATGATAATTGGCGTCATTCAAATTCAGACTGAACTCAAATCATCCCACAAATAACCTAATCATCTCTAATTGCCCCAAAAAATTACATTTATGCCACAATCTCCAAACATTTCACATAATAGCCGCAGTAAATCTTAAAAAATCACCGTATTTTTTTCATGACGTTGGCTTTTAAAACAAATTGAATTCGTAACAAATCAAATAAGGCGTCGGACTCAAGGCTCTCACAATGAACTCATTAATTAAATTAACCGACCTAATTATTCTTTTGACAAGAATAAAAGGAAAAACTGTGAGTCGCGACATTCGCCGGGCGTTTCGCTAAACAGCTGATGTCTGCTTTGTTCTGTAGAGAATGGGAGGAAATGGAACATCTCTATTAGGGATATTTAGTAGGGATGTTGCCAGTGTATTTGATGGAGTTATTATGAAAAATTATAAAGGGTACCTACCACCCTATCCCTATATTTTTTTTGTTCAGCTATTATTCATAGTTAGAGTTTGATATTTTTTTTCACACCTTACTTCTGATAGTAGGTCTTCGCAACATCTGATTCGGTTACTTAAATAATAAAATACTGTCGGTCTTGAAATATTTTTTTTTCTATTGAAAGGTAAAATTTTAGAATGACCAATTTAGGTTCAGATTTTTTTCCACAACAGTGCTAAAAAGTTAAACGAAACTTATTATTTTTTGACACACTTCGATCCATTTTCAATACATTATTTATTACAAATAACTCGCATAGCTCATCAATCCATAAATAACGAAAATGACGTCACAGTGTCCACCGTAGATGTCCGTTCCGGCCAGTTCGGCGTATAATGGTTTTGATATATCGAGGAGAGGCGTCCACGTCCGTAGCTCACAAAGGGCCTCAATTCATTGTCCCGGCGCGGCGCCTGCCTGTGACAAACCCCCGGAGTGTGGCCGCGTGGATGTGTGGACCTACGAGGGTGTATAAGTAGCACTATTTAGTGTCCATGCTGTGTGATTTTGGAGACAGAATTGTGAGATTGGAAGTAATGATCTGAATTTGGAGTGTATTTATTTTAGAGCCTATGACATTTTTAAAAACAAAAGAAGACGTCACGTGTTTTTCATGCGTTTTTTAACCGACTTCCAAAAAGGAGAAGGTTATATGTTCGTCGCGTATGTTTTTATTGTTTTTTTTTTTTTTTAGTTTTGATAGTTTTTGAGTTAGGTTCAATAATACGTACTTTTTCCCACTTAGTATGTGGATGATACGATAAGTTCCTGTCACTGTTATTTACATAGTAGGTAGTGGTTTTCGAATTTGTGTGGAGTAGGTACCACAACTAAAAAGGGAAAAATATTTTTTTTTTAGAAAATTAAAAAACAATCGGCTTCCAAAAAATACTACAAAGTGATAAATAACTTTAATTTCGGAAGTCGGTGACAAAAAACGAAAATTCAAAATTAAAGACACCGACTTCCGAAATTAAAGTTATTTTTCACTTTGTAGTATTTTTGGAAGATGGTCGTTTTTTTTTTTTTTGTAAAAAGTTTTCTTTTTTGCGTTGTCTGGATCGTACGCGTTCATGATGTCTGCTTTCTGATAGTCTCTTCTAGAAATGTGGATGATATTCTTTGTCTCTACGTTGAATAAATAAATAATACAATTTTTTCGTCGCAAATTAATTATTTATGTACATATTCATATGTCTCCTACGTTATGACAATCAGTTATGGTGGTGAGGCATGAAAACAGAACAATCATACAAACTTATTTTCACAGTATTTATTCAAATTTATCCCTAAAATGTCTTGAACATAGTATCCCTACCACAAACAGTATCTGTACATAGTAAGCGGTCTAATCTGGCAGTTTACTCGAATCGACATAGTTCGTGAATTACCGCGTTCCCGTCCCGTTCCCGGGATTATCCACACGTGAATCCCGGGATGATAATTATTAATTTATACACTATGTCCCTTTTGTTACGATCATCATTTATGTATGAGGACGCTCCTTAGGCTATTAGGTGGGAAGACCACATTGAGATCTTGTGTGACCTGATAGTTTCGTAATATTCAGAACGGTTTATAGAATGTGAATACGACTTAAAACAGATGTGAAGGTAAGGAGTTATTTATTACATTCTGTCTCTCAGAACAGGTATGTATATTTGGCGAACTGTTTTAAGGTGAGTGAAAATTATACTGTAATAGACATTTTCGGTTTGAGTTAAGATTATAATGATTGAATTATTAAAATTAAGTATCTGTACTTTATCGACAAAATAATATCTGGCTTTCAATTTCACCAAATGCGTATGATTTAAGATAAATATGCAGTTAATGAAAGGAATTAATTTAAATACATAATGGTTTAGTATCGTTATCTGGTAATTAGTTTCCATTTACAATAAAACACCGGAAACTATTAAAAACGACCGAATAAATCAATTATGTAACAATACAATTTACAAAATAAAACTCCCGTGACGTTAATGTAAAACAGAGACAATCCACAAAAGAGTGCCGGGACACGCCCGCGCAATCCCGAAATGTTCCCCTTGACAATACCAGTCGTATAACGTGTCAAGATCGTGTCAAATATCTGTCAAGATTTATATAAATGTAATTTGTGGAGATAAATAAACATAATTTTATATTTTATATTTTTTTTTTTATATTATTTCAACCCGGGACGTTTTATTCGTAAATGATTTGCGAGTAATGTTCCGGTCTCACGGGATAGAACGGAATGGTACGGCACTAATAAAATTTAATTTTAGTCGTTGTTGTAATTTTGTGAATTAACGTTTTTTGAATTATTTATTAATTTGGTTCGTATGTAGGTAACTCATTCAGTAAATGATTTCAATTTTTTATTTTATACAGGATGGCATGGACATCGACGTGAAAACTGTTACCATGGATTCAGTACATGATTCTGAACCCCCCTGCGTTGAAATTTTTAGTCGGTTATGAAAATAAAAATAAATCTGCTGTTCCATACATTTTGACCGCGTAGGTATTGCACTTTTCTATGAAACAGTAGTTTTTTTTAAACAACCGACAAAAATTTCAACGCAGGGGGGTTCAGAACCATGTACTGAATCCATGGTAACCGTTTTCGTGTCAATATCCCTGCCACACTGTATTTTTATTGCATTCATGTTAGGTGTGTCCTGAGATTTTTGTATGAGTGTAACATTCAAAATATAAAAGGTGCAGAAAACCTCAAACGACGCAAACATAGCAACCTTACTGGTAGCTATATTTTTGAGCCGTTTGGGGTTGAAACACTACGGCCATGGGGTCCGAGTGCTCACCGAGTATTCCAGGACATCACCAAGCGGTTGGTCGATTCTTTACGTGACCAGAGGGCTGGCCAATTCTTAGGCCAAAGAATCAGCATCAACATCCAACGTGGCAATGCTGCCAGCCTTTTGGGCACTTTTCCCGCTGACAGCGATGCGGACGAATTTTATGACGCCCAATGAGCTCTTGTCTTTATTTTTAACTGTTTCCTTTACATACTTGTACATAATATATAGGTATAGTAGTTAGTTGTAAATATGTTTGTGTATATTATATGTTAACATAGTAAACAATAAAAATATTTAGCAAAGTTAAAAAAAAAAAAATTATATATAAAAAAAACGTTGAATTTGAAAATGTTACTTTCCTAACAAATCGACAAAGCTATTCACTTTCGTATATAAGTATGGATTTAAAAACCAATCGTAAAAATAATATTCGTACAATTTTCTATTTGAGTGTCATCTCCATTCCAAACTGTAAAACTATTTCGCTAGTTCCTAGACTGGGAGTAGAGACACACACTCATGCGGAACACAGAACTTCACGAAAACTACTACAGTTAGCACAATTTAATACTTTTATCTCCTCCCAACTTGCCAGTATCGGTAGCAATGAAACAATAATAAACATAAACAAATGAAACAATAATAAACATAAACAAACGGATATTTCCACGACGCCAGTAATCGCATTGCATTTTATTGTGTCTACCGCGAGATCCAAATCGTTCTTTGTTTAGCAACTTGGCCCATCAAATGTCGCTAATCCAAATAGTTGCCAGCTCCTGGACTATTTGTTACTACTACGTTACACTTTAACAGGGATGGTGAACCTTTTTGCATGTGAAAAATCATATTGTTGTTCCAAAAAAAAATTGGCAACATTTCTTTTGAATTAACTGAATACAGTACTATAAGGATCTTTTAGTGCTTGAATGATATTACTCTTGTCTCGGGGGGTGTTGTTGGCAAACATTTACGACATTTGAGAAATTGTTACATAAAATTGTATTGAAAAAAAAAAACTTTTTTACAAACAAAAAAAAACAGCTGACTTCCAAGTTTTTATTTTTACTTTTTAGTTGTGGTACCTACCCCACACAAATTCGAATACCACTAACTGCTATGTAAATAACAGAAACAGGAACTTATCATATCATCCACATACTAAGTGGGAAAAAAATACGTATTATTGAAGCTAACTCAAAAACTACCCAAGCAAAGTTAATAAAAATTATATGGGACCACTTTTGAAGTATGACCTACCAAACAAAAAATAATCATCAAAATCAACTCATAATTGGCGGAGTAATCGCGTAACAAACATACAAAAAAGAACCATACATTCGAATTGAGAACTTCCTCCTTTTTGAAGACGGTTAAAAACAAAATGGCAACGTTAGTTTCTATTTTGGCCATGCATCAAAAGATCCTTGTACATACTACTGCCAATCTTAACCAATCGTCCACTGTTGTCCAGCATCCAGTCTGTGTTTTAGTGGAAAGTGAACCTCAGGTTCACCATCCCTGTACTATGATAAAGTTTTGATTAAGTTTCACACAAATGAACATAGTTTTTCCGCCTGTTTATCGCCGTATGGATGGGGAGGAGAAAAATTGCTGTTGCGAGTTCGGCAGTTCATTTAGATATAATCAGTTGTTCTGCGAACTTGTGAGTGTGGACGATTTATCTATTTTTGTCACTGTTTTGGAGATTGCAGATCTTCTTTCTATTAGTACGAACTAGTTATTGATAATAATAGCTCATGACTAATTGCCTAGCCTTTTCCCAATTATAAGGTCGGTCTCCAGTTGTACCGGATTCTCTCACCGACCCTGATGACCCCTCCTCCAGGAGAGCAATAGGGAAACAAGCACAGTGTACAAACACAGACGCCTCCCGTCATTCCGACCCCGCCACCGAAGTACTTTGCGATCGCGACCGCCGCGTCCCCGAGTAAATGATACTCCCCCCCGACCCTTGCTCGAAAACAAGGTGCCAGCAGTTGTTGCAGCTGTTCACGTAGCTTTAAATTCCCCGATTAATAATCATGATCAAAACTTTGATCCAGCCCGTCCCATCCTTGATGTCCTCCCTCCGGTAAACGCTCTAAGCCGAGGTTCGTACCCACAGGGGGTGCCCTTAGCGAGCGTTCACCTAGTTTTAATTAGCTTAGTTGAATAACCCCGGGCTGGAGGTTTTAAGTGTAGCAGCTTAAGGCATCTACAGGATTGACCGGTTAAATAGTCATGGCCTTAGAGGTCAGCTATGAGAAGTCCAACAGAAAAAAAAAAAACATGTACCGGATGCAGTTGAATGCCAAGTATTTTACTTAGAGTGACAGCGTTTCTGACCTCCACAACCCAGTTACTTGGTAACACAATACTCCTTGGTAAGACTGATTGTCAGACCTTCGGGCTTGTAACGATTGTCAAAGATCTATAAGTGATAGCTGAACCATATAAAATTACTAGCCAGCCAGCAAAGTAAGGTGACTGCCCAGGGAACCCCGTACCCTAATTGCGTAACTTATCTTCGTAAAAGATTCTGACTAATTTGTTTCATTTAGACAGTTCAACAACATTCATTTATAACCGACTTCCAAAAAGGAGGAGGTTATATATTCGTCGCGTATGTTTTTTTAATTTTTTTATGTATGTCCACCGATTTCTCCGTCAATTGTGGACCGATTTTGAAAATTCTTTTTTTGTTTGAAAGGGTATACTCTCGAAATGGTCGCATATAAATTTTATTAACTTTGCTTCGATAGTTTTTGAGTTAGCTTCAATAATACATACTTTTTCCCACTTAGTATGTGGATGATATGATAAGTTCCTGTCACAGCTGTTATTTACATAGCAGGTAGTGGTATTCGAATTTGTGTGGGGTAGGTACCACAACTAAAAGTGAAAAATAAAAACTTTTTACAAAAAAAAAAAAATAACCGGCTTCCAAAAAACACTACAAAGTGAAAACTAACTTTAATTTCGGAAGTCGGTGGCAAAAACCGAAAATTCAAAACCAAAGACACCGACTTCCGAAATTAAAGATATTTTTCACTAAAAAAAAGTTTTTACGTTGTGGAGCAGATTTTTTTAAGCTATTGCATAGCTTTTATCGCGGGCTTTGAGCGCGGCAACCGAATCAAGAAATTCCGTAACGTAACGAAAATAAAACCTAACACCACCCACTCCGCCTACCATGTAATGACAGTTCCCATGACAACGTGATGTTGTCATGGGAACGTAAAGGGAAATGCCCATTTGATAAGGAGGTTTTGGCCAAGTGACGCCCATGAAAGAAACAAGTTATAGGTATTAGGGTTAACATTATAGATAAAGAAACAACCACTATTTTTTACATAGAACTCGGTGTGTCTTTTATAAATTAAAGGTTAATAAAAAACATATTTATAGTTTTGGTACAATCCATTCTGCAATTATAGTTCTTATTTGTATGTCTCTTGTGCCTGTTTTGCGTTGGTATAGATGACGAAAGTGCTTTCTTAATACAGATTGACCACAGTTTACACAATCATATTTGTCGATGCCCAACATTTCGTTCTTGTAGTGCAGAAGGCTGTTATTCCTTGCCAACATCCAACATTGGTCACACATCAGACTATTATCTGAAACATAATTGCATACTGTCATAAAAATCATTTATACCTATTAGCATGCTGTAGCATCACAAGGTCTTTATGTATAAATACATTGAATGACATCGGTCTTTGATACCATTTTTGATGATCATACAATTCATTACTTATGTCACATAAAATATGTGGCAATGGTTTGAGACAAAACAAACTTCAAATATTTATTCCTATGGTTTCCGTGACACTAACCAACCGAATTATTCAATTCAAACCTAACGTAAAGTAGCTATGCAGTAAAAGTTGCTGAGTATGTACCTTGTATGTTCATAAAGTAACTTACTTGTTGTGGAGCAATCCATTGCTGAAATATAAACCGAACTTCCACATTGCTTAAGGTAAATCTCTTAAGTCTTCGTGTATCCACGCCACAGTTGACACAGAGATGGCCCGTGGTAAGCTGGTAAGTTCGTGTAATTCAGGTTCCATATTCGTGTCAGGTCCTTGGCGAGAAACAGGTACGGTATCCATTGGCAAACTGGTGTCGTCGTAGGAGGCGGGTACAGAATCCAATGTAAAGCCAAGGTCATCATCGGAAGCGGTTACAGGGTCCATAATCGTAAACAAAGTCGTCGGAAAATAAAATAGAAATACGTAGTCGAAAAAACACAGCACCAAAAAAAATGTGAAATATTAATGTCAATCAGTTGTCAATTACGATTATTTTTAACGTAGGGATGCGACATGAAATCGATTTTTCGAAAAATCTATATAAAAAAAAAACTGAAAATACGGAATCAGTTCAATGGATCGTGTTTAAAATGAAATAACATTTTTTTTGTCTCTAAAGAAAATAACAAAAGAGGTTACAACTGACGCTGACGAGACGCTGGGACAGTTACATAGACCAGATGTTGCACAGCCTAAATGGAGTTTCTCGGCTGGTTGGCCTTGGCATGAATTTGGATAAGACGAAAGTCATGTATGTACAATTCGCATGTCTTGCCAAATGTAATCCACATCAAAGGGTCGCTTCTCGAAGTTGTGAAGGAGTACGTCTACTTAGGGCAACTCATCCAGCTCGGTAGGCACAACTTTGAGAAAGAAGCCGACAGAAAAGATCCAGCTAGTTTGGGCAGCGTTTGGAAAAATTCGTCAAGTCTTGTCGTCTCCAATCGCGCAGTATTTGAAGACTAGGGTCTTCAACCAGTGCGTCCTGCCCGTTATGACATACGGTGCCGAAACGTGGACACTGACAGTCGGGCTAGTCCACAAATTCAAGGTTGCTCAGCATGCTATGGAGCGGGCTATGCTCGAAGTTTCTTTGAAGGTTAAGATCAGAAATAAAGTTATCCGGAAAAGAACCGGAGTTATCGACATAGCCTGCAGAGTAAGCAAGCTGAAGTGACAGTGGGCAGGTCATATTCGTCGAAGGACTAATGGCCAGTGAAGCAGATGAGTTATAGAGTAGAGACTGCGTATCGGTAAGCGTAGTGTGGGACGCCCCTCAGCTAGATGGACCAACGGCCTTAATAAGTTGTCTGGGACGGACTGGATGCGGAAGGCGGAGGAAAGGGTGTTGTGGCGCAGCCTGAGAGAGGCCTATGTCCAGCAGAGGACTGCGATAGCCTGAGTTGATTGTAACAACTACATAATAAAAAATCGATTTTCCAAAAATCTATTTTTGGTGACCGGTTTTGAGTGTATCGATTTTTTTCAGTAAAAGTTGCCATCCCTACTTTGACAGGATTGACTAACAATCGGAAGTGTTAGATAAGGAAATAAACGATTGAGTGTCTTGATTAAATCGGCTTTTAATTCCGGAGGTTTCGTTACAAATAAGTAATAGCAATATTTTAGTTACTAAATGGGTATTTTTTTTGTATTTCCCACATTGCTGGGCAAACCATGGCCAAAAATAGGCATTTCCCTTTTGTTTTATGTCATCACGTCATCATCCCAAGTATAGCGTTGACAAATAGGAAGTATGGAGGTTACAAATGCTATGCAATAGCTTTACCGCGGCAGTCCCCGAGTGCCACACGTTTTTAAAATCTTCTTCTCTCGTGTCGATGGCACGTATTCAATAAGAGCCAGCTGTTTCGTTAGTAAGTTCCTCTGGAGCCGATTTCAGTGTACCCAGCAGGACTAGATCTGCAACGTCTCTGATTTGTAACGAAATACCACCACACCATTCACATCATCATTATCATCATCTGCCCAGCCTTTTCTTAGAGCAGTGGTGGCCCAGTGGTAACGGCCGCGACTTACGAGTTGTAAGTCGTAGGTTTGAACCCAGATAGGCGATTTACGTTGTGTAAATTATTTCATCACCACTGCTCTCAAAACGCTGAAGGAAAACATCGTGAGGAAACCGCCATGTCCTAGAACCGAAAATTCGAAGAAATGTTACATCTACCAACCTGCACTGGGCTCGCGTGGTGGATTACGGCCCACTCCCTCTCACAGAGAGGAGGCCTGTTTCCCAGCAGTGGGAACACTATAGGCTGATGATGATGATGATGATGATGCCTAGCCTTTTTCTAACTATATTGGGGTTGGCTTCTAGTCTAACCAGATGCCGCTGAATACTAACATTTTACATGGAGCTACACCATATACATCTTGTACAAATTGGCTTTTTTTACTGTTATTAATTTCGTTCTCAGTATAGAGCTTTCAATGTAATAATAGGTAAACCTTGAAAGAAGGGGAAGTGCCTCAGAGAATAAAAGAAACCAAAAATAAATTCGATCTTTTAAAATTCTTTTGAGATAAATTTTTTGCCAAACGCTCCCAAAATCTTGTCGACACGATCAGTTCATGTTTTACGTTCAGACCCGTGCGAAGCGTTCGGTAGCCCGCGCCCCTGGCTATGGCTCGCCACAATTGCACCCACGCTAGGGATGTCCCTTGTACCATTCATGTAGCTTTTGTTATAAGAATATTGTACCAGAGATTTGGTCGTCAATTTGCGTAAGAGAATTGTGGGGTCGAAGTGTATGGTTGCCGCAGGCTGTTGGTTATCATTAATTTGTTGGTTGCGGGTGGTTGTTTGTTACTTTTTCTTGAGGGTCGTGAAAAATGTTGTGACTTAGCAGTTGGCAAAGGAATCGTTTAAACAAAAACCATTAAACTAATTTATGCAACCACAATGGAAAATTATTGGTCAGCAAGAACATACATAGGTACCTTAATTCATTACTGTTTCTAAGTGATTTCCATAAAAGTATTTGCAACTGACTGACTGCCACGTTGGTCCAGTGGTCGCAAGTGCTACTTCTGAGCATGAGGTCCTGGGTTCGATTCCCGGGACGGGCAAAGTGTTATTGGGTTTTTCTATCTGAAATTTCTAAGTAGTAGCCCGGAGTCTGGATTTGTGCCTGGTTGATGGCAATAGGCTCGCCCCCTATTACATGGGACTTAACATAACTGGCGAAATGTGGGTGTACCTACTACAGGTACACCTCTGCCCAACCTTTCGGGGAAACAAGGCGTGATGTTATGTTTATTTGCAACTGGTGTAATTTCATGAATGACAAATTAAAAAATATTGTCGTTAAATATTCCTCTAAATCGCCCCTTAATATATCTAATAGCTATTGTAATGTTAACCCTACCGCTATCTACAGTCAAAACTGTTAGAAACTTGAGCAATTACAGTCTAACAGATGTTTTGATATCAATCCTCGATTTGATATTAAACTTGCTTCTAACACAATGTTGTTTTTACATGAAACAGTTATTGTTATTGGTTAAGTTTGATTGGTTTTACAATTTGTGGGGAGTTGGTTTATACTGAAATGGTTCCACTTGTTGAGTTGTTAATGATATGATAATTTTAATTTTGGCAGATGAAAATTAACTTCAAAACTTGTGCTTGACTTTCAACTGCCATTCGTCGAATAATTACTCTAGCTTTAATCAAATTTTTATAAAATTAAGTAGCACACAGGTTTACAGTCTACCAACTCACCTAATGTACTTAATAGCGTTTATTTCGAAAGTTGGCAACGTTGCAAATAGATTGTATTTCATAATCAATATTTTAGTTCGCTAGTTAGCCACATTTCATATTTTCATACATAAATATTCCTAAATTAATCAAAACAGGTAAATATTTGACATGTATTTGCGACGTTGCCAACTTTTAGGATAAATGCTCTTAGGTAAAGTGCCATGGTTGCCGATTTAAGAGATTCTGAGAAATGTTGTTGAATTAACTCATATTCGCCAATAATTAAAGATTAAACAATGATAGATAATTTTTTACATAACACTCGCATAACTTCACGCCTGTTTTTCCCCGGAGGGTTGGGCAGAGGTGTACCCTATACTTAGTACATCCACATTTCGTCAGTTATGATGAAGTCCTATGTAATAGGGGGCGAGCCTATTGCCATCAACCGGGCACAAATTCAGGCTCCGGGCTGCTACTGAGAAATTTTAGATCAAAAACTCAATAACGCTTTGCCCGACCCGGGAATTGAAACCAGGACCTCATGCTCAGCAGTTGTGCTTGCGACCACTAAACCAACGAGGCAGTCATTTCTCAACCTGTCTTCACAAAAGTACTCCTTAAACCCCCAGTGAGCTATTCCAAGCTTCTTAAAGCTATAAAATACGATCCTCCCACACAGACCACCGGCACTGACGCTCGCGTGATGATCATCATCGCTGATAAACGACGGCCCATCTCCTTTAATTGGACGCGAGCCATTGTCACTCTTTTGTTTCCAAACGATTTCTATCTATACTTAATTTATTGCTCGTAACTATGGCGGTAGTTGACGCTTGTTAGTAGAGGGTTAAGTTTTTTAAGTTTTATTGGTTGATTGTGTTGTGTGTGTTGGATATTCGGAAGGTGTTTGCAGTATCTGTATGAGTTACCAGATTTGAAGTGATAATGGAGCTTGTGAGAACAAGCCTCGTCTCGAAAAAATATTGTTTGAATTCTAAACGATGTAGGTATCCAGTATGATGACAATGTTTGACATTTGTTATTATTAATGAATTATAACATAACATCACGCCATGTTTCCCCGAAGGGTTAGGCAGAGGTACACCCACATTTCTCCAGTTATGTTTAAGTCCCATGTAATAGGGGGCGAGCCTATTGCTATCAACCGGGCACAAATCCAGACTCCGGGCTGCTACTGAGAAATTTCAGACAGCAAAACCCAATAACACTTTGCCCGACCCGGGAATCGAACCCAGGACCTCATGGTCAGCAGTAGCGCTTGTGATCACTAGACCAACGAGGCAGTTAATTACTCGTATAATAATTAATATTTTGACCCGATGCTATCTATTATCGTATAGTAAAGGAATAATATAACCAACTGCAATCATTGCAGGATTGAGGTGGAAGTTAGCGAATGTATTTTGCAATATCTTGCGTCAAAATATTTTATGGGTCAATAAAAAAACACATTTCACCAAGTAATATTATACAGTTCACATAAAATCGGGGACCTCTTAAAACCTCCACGGTTGAGGTCGCATTTGAAATATCGGGAGAACGGTGACGCGTCGTCGATTAATGACGATGCGTCGCCTTCCTCTGACGTTATCGTGAAATAACGATATTACAAGTGACATTTTTTTTTTTCAGAAATATATTATTCGCTTACATGTAAGGTACCTATACTCCGTTTGAAATAAGATTAGACATTTAAACAAACCTTTTTTACAGTCCGTTCAACCGATTTTGACTTCTATACCGTAGGCATAAGGATGGCAATAAAAGCAAAAAAAGTGGTTACAAACCAATTGTTTACTGCAGCTGTCATTTGTCATGCCGCCATCGCAATAGAAGTTAAAATCGGTTGAACGGACTGTAAAAAAGGTTTAGTTAAATGTCTAAACTTATTTCAAACGGAATATAACTCATTTCAAGAATTATGTAACTGAGTTTGTACGATGTACATTGTTACATTATGCTAGATTAGTTAACCGTAACATGACGGGAGATGGTAAAACAAGTCATAAAATACTTAGACTATTAGATTACAGCCCGGTTGATGGCAATAGGCTCACCTCTATTAGATCGAACTTAAACATAACTGGCGAAATGTGGGTGTAGTAAATAGCCACACCTTTTTTTGGGTGGGAAATTATCAAATAACTTCTCCCGCTCTGGGTGGAGCGGTAGGGCGTGTCAGACTCTTGCTGACTAAAACCCACCCGTGTTCCTTCAGTTGCCATGTTGCCGGGGGCCACGATCTCCCTTTCGGACTTCTTCGCAACCCCGGCAGGCACCGGCCCTAGCGGACCCCGTCAGCTCTGCTGAGATCTCTTTGAGGCGCGCGTGGAACACAACGTGCTGTTGAACCGAGCCTGGTCCTTATCGGACGGCAAGCTACACCAATAGGTACACCTCTGCCTAACTCTCTGGGGAATTAAGCGCTACAAAACATTATACAAGTACAATTTTAACAGGTATTATTTAAAAAATCCCCGATACAAACTTTTTCTCATTTCTCTTTCCTACTCCATCACCACTCCGTCCCTGTTCACCATCTATCTTTAACCTATTTATTGAGACCATTCCAATGAGCCCAAACACGATACCTGTGTTGTAAGTTGGTAAGGGAGTTGAGTATCCTGCAAATTCCAGGTGATGCTGCAGCATCAGTTCAAGGTTACCATGTTCTTTTAATATCATTAAAGTAACAGAATACCAAATTTCAAATCGATCAGACCTGTGGAAGATGCTCACATCCATTCATCAACTAGAAAAGAGCTGATAATCTTTAAACGGCTTAACCGATTTTGATAAAACATGCTTTCAAATAAAAAAAAACCGCATTCAAATCGACAGACACACTTAGCGTTCAAACTTATAACACCCCTCTTTTTGCATCGGGGGTTAAAAAAAGTCTATGACAAGCTGACATGCTCTCTAAAACACAAGCAAGTAAGAACATTGTGGATGAAACAACTAACTTTTACGTTTGAAAAGTAATTAACCATGGAATACGGTATGGTTTTCGTCCCACGTTGGATTGTGCGTGCCTGTGCAGCAGGGAAGCGGTGTCCCGTTGAGTAATGACGTCACAACAACCTCGGTGACGTGAACACAAACATGAGCACTATTATGACGTGCCAGCAATAACCGTAAAACATACAATATAATGACCGGGTTTTCAAGCAAATTCTTTTATCAATCTGCCTAGCCTTTTCGCAACTATGTTGGAGTCGGCTTCCCATGGATTTTACATGGAGCGACTGCCTATCTGACCTTCACAACCCAGTAGCTATATAGGTAATACGATACTCCTTGGTAAGACTGGTTGGCAGACTTTCGGGCTTCTGACGACCCATAACGATTGTCAAAGATCCACGAATGACAGCCGGGACCAACGGCTTAACGTGCTTTCCGAGGCACGGAAGAGTCTTGGTATGTACAAATGGTCACCCATCCACGGACCAACCCCGGCAAGCGTAGTTTAACCTGATGGATCGACCCGTGCGGCTGTTAGTACTTAGCCACGAGCTCCTCTTCTCTTCAAGCAAATTTTTTTTTGCAACCAAGTTAATTTTCTTTATCCCCAAACGGTTGGTCGACTCTTCAATTGACAGGATTCTGACTGTGACTGATTCTGAGAGCAATGGTGACCCAGTGGAGTTGGCCCTGATTTACAAGTTGTAGGTCATGAGTTCGATCGAACCCAGCCAGGCCTTTAATTAATTAATTTCATTACCACTGCTCTCAAAACGGTGAAGGAAAACATCGTGAGGAAACCGACATGTCCTAGAACAAAGATTCGAAGACATGTGACATCTACCAACCCGCATTGGGCCCGCGTGGTTGATTATGGTCCACTCCCTCACACCAAGAGGAGGCCTGTTTCCCAGCAGTGGGAACATTATAGACTGATTATGATTATGATGTGGCAATGCTGCTAGCATTTTGGGGCACTTTTCCCATTGACAGCGATGAGAACGAATTTTTTACCCAATGACCGGGACCCTATTACTAAGACTCCGCTGTCCGTCCGTCTGTCTGTCTGTCCGTCTGTCAGCAGGCTGTATCTCATGAACCTTTATAGTTAGACAGTTGAAATTTTCACAGATGATGTATTTCTGTTGCCGCTATAACAGCATATACTAAAAAACAGAATAAAATAAATATTTAAGGGGGCTCCCATACAACAGATATGATTTTTTTGCCGTTTTATAGATAATGGTACGGAACCTTTCGTGCGCGAGTCCGACTTGCACTTGGCTGGTTTCTTATGTACTTGTACATAAGATTACAATATTTTAGTGCTAGATTGTATATTATATTTAAGTATATTTCACTGTAAATGAGTAAAAGCACCATTGGTTTTATGTATAAATATATACATTTATTATTTCCCTTTAATAAGTCAGGATACTAAGAGCAGGTAGAATTTAGTAGTATTTCTACTTAATGTAAGCTGTTACTGCACTGCATACGAAACTTAAGACAGGAGCTTGCAACGTTTGGAGCATTTTAAGTATCACAGTTTGAAGTGAGATGTTTCTCAAGACGACTTAGTTTAATACCGGATGAAGGAGTTAACAGTTTGCTTACATTGTTTGGAGTGTTTGAACTACTACAATAGTCCTTTTAACGTATTATTTTGTTGTATAGCGTCGTAAAATTGGTGAAGTGAAGGTACCAGCAGCTGCGTAGCCATCATTGATGCCAATTAAATTACCTACATAATTATAACTTCCATAGTTTTTGAATTTGTTTTGAAAGAAAGAAAAAAAAATGCGTTTATTGGCATTACAGCAGAGAAAATACACCTTATAACTATAAAAAACAGAAAACAATGATTATAATGCCAAAAGGGCCTCAGCTCAGCATATTGTCAGATGACAACACAAAGTGTACCACCTGACGCTGATTTTCAGCTGCAACCCCTGTTTTCAGTCAGTCTTGAAAGCTGGTGAACAATAGAAATTGTTGGCGAAGTTGTTTAGATGTCAGTAAACTTGACATAATATATAGAATGTTGAACACCGCTGGTAGGTACCTTTAGTGGCAGTCCACAATTCTCGCGGACGTGGACGAAACGCGGGCATTACTCTAATGTTCGACACTTTAGTTCGATACGAGCGACACTGGTGCCGATTCCCTTGTTCACAAACTAAACTAAATTTAAGTTCAGTGCATCTTTTTCTTACAATTTCATTAAGAAAAGGACAGGAAGATAAATTTTAGTTTAGTCCTGTCAAATTAATCACCGCCTGTCACTCTCTATACAAGTTTAGACGTGATTAAAAACTTGCCGACTAAAATTACGTCAATTTACGTCAAGCGCTGATTAATTTGACAGGACTAAACTAAAATTTATCTTCTGTCCTTTTCTTAATGAAATAGAAAGAAAAAGATGCACTGAACTTAAATTTAGTTTAGTTTGTGAACAAGGGAATCGGCACCAGTGTAGCCTGTAACCGTTGTGATGCATTAACTTTGCAATAGTGACGCGCCATACACCACGTAATAGTCACACTATTTCGATTATTTACATACTTAATTAAAACGAAGAATAAACCGCTGGACTTTTATGCAAAGCATCATCAGACACTGGAAATGCTTACTATTGCTATTCTTGGAATTTTCCTTCTGACGGTCTTCTCCGTCTCAGAGAGAGGAAACTCGTGTCCCAGCAGTGGGAACATTATTGGGCGGTTACAACAATTTAAAAACCAGTTATTTAGATCCAGAGAACAAACAGGCAATACTCTTATAACTTCTATGCGCTATTGTACTTTTTTAAACTTTATTGCATAAAATAGAATATGTGCCAATTGCCTACTACGTATTTCTGGAGTTGACGATTCGCACACTAATAAAGTAACTTCGTGCTAGTCGCCTAAAGAAAAATAATATTATAAGTGTCGATTTGCCCATTTCGTGCGAGATAATTCGTGCGACAACCAATAAGCCAAAACTATACACCGTTTGAAATAAGATTAGACATTTAAACAAACCTTTTTTACAGTCCGTTCAACCGATTTCGACTTCAATGCCGTAGGCATAAGGATGGCATTAAAAGCAAAAAAAGTGGTTACAAACCAACTGTTTACTGCAGCTGCCATTTGTCATGCGATCAACGCAATAAAAGTCAAAATCGGTTGAACGGCCTGTAAAAAAGGTTTAGTTAAATGTCTAATCTTATTTCAAACGGAGTATAGATGTGGTTAAGTTAGCAGTCACTAGATGTAGTCAGCTTCAAAAAGATGACAAAAATTCATTTCACTGACTAATCTTTGTTCCATAATATTGTATGAAACAGTTATAAAATATATTACACATTGGGTACTTCATTGTTGCTACACAAAGGTTTACGGATTGATACAGTATTACGGAACAGAAATTGTAAACTATCAAATTAATTCTTGTCTACATGTTTGACTGTAAACGGGCAAATCCGACGGTATCGCTTCCGATCTCTACGGCCAGTCGACTATTATGACGTTATGCAGTACACTGCGCTGTTTGACGATTTATTACGTGTAATAATGACGTCATCTGTTACGTCACGGACGTTTATAATTAGTGCCAAGTGTGTTTAGTGCAGTTGATCAATAGACTTCTGTCATCTGTGGCTAGGAGCTAGGGAGAAATTGTATAAAACGGCATAAGAGGTTTGTATTCGATATACCCATCGAATACAAACCTCTTATGTCGTTTTATACCGCCGCTCTTATGCCGTTTTTTTTCTTATGTTATGAGTACAAAATAGTCAAAGTAAAATTCGAATCGTATTCAAATTCAAATTCAAAAGTCATTTATTCAAACTAGGCTGAGAATCAGCACTTTTCGAACGTCAAAATTACATAAGACAGTCCCCCAAAAATATATAGTATATTTCAATAAGTCTATTACGAGGTACTTTGGAATGTCACATGGATTAGCTTAAGGTAGGTGAGGGTAGAGAAGAACTTGAAAAATAATTAGTTAACTTTAAACTGATTCTGACATTCAAAGAAACCTCGCATTGGGTTAGAGTGTAACATTTAATAATAATACTCACTCAGGAAAATTGCCCATAATTTGGGAAAGAAATATTGTTTTGGGGTTTCTTCAATTAGCACTACGCAAGCCCGTCAAAGTTTACCAAGCATGGGCTAACCCAGGAAGAAAATTTACTACAAATAAATAACAATAAACCTTAATAAACTGCTCACTGCTAATGAGAACCCACCAAACTATACTCGTAGCATGCAAAAACTCATTCCGGGCCATCTGCTGCTAATACCATCAATTTTCCCCCATTTGAATCTCAACTCTATTTTAAAACCGGTGCTGTTGAAATTAGCTTGGGGGTCGGTGAAGAAAGAGGTATTGATAGGAAAATATGGTTGCTTTGCGTGTAAAAGGGCAGGTGGCAGGAGAGATAGGCGCAGGAAATGAGCAGAGGTGTGATGACGGTACGGAAGGACTACCGGAGGTAGGTACGTATGTAGGTGGGTGCGTTGAGCGCCTTGTGAAGGCTGTGTGATTTGTTCCATGTTTGATATGATGAACATATGTGTTGTATGTATTGATGTATGGGGCAAAGGTATTTGCTATAGAGGTTTTACAGGAAGCGGCTTTAGTGTGAACGCCAGGGAGGCGCTGTTGGTAAACACTGTGACATTGTATTGGAAAAAACCGGCCAAGTGCGTGTCGGACCACGCACATTGAAGGATTCCGTAGTTGGGATAGTGAAACTTAACTTTGTAGTTAAAAAACATGCTCTCCCATACATCGATATACGTCATGGTCAATTCTCCAACTGCAAATGTAAGTTCGTAATAGCAAAAAAATAAAAATAAGTGATACAAGTACAAATTAACGGTTTTCGGACTTTTTCCATCACTTGTGCTGTGAGATCTTGCTTCCTGCCAAATTTCATGATTCTAGGTAAACGGGAAGTATCCTGTAGGTTTTAATTTATTTGCGAGTATCAAAATATGTCGCGTAAATGGCCGTATTTTTTTATTGCGTTGACTTAAAGCTTGATTTTTTTGAGCTCTAAGAAACCATAGACCTACATACAATTTGATAACTACACGCGTTCCTGAGAAAAATGGTCTTGCTTTTCAGACTGACAGACTGACTAATAGCGAATTTACGAAATGATCCTATAAAGCTATAATGTAGATGAGATTCTTTTACAAACCTCAAAGATTATAGAAAGAGCAATTAATTAGTGACACAAGCTAGAAAGATCGGAAATATTGATGGATGGAGAGGGTTATATTGAGAAAATACAAAAACCTACATCTGATAAATAAATCGGCATATGGTTTTTGTAGGTGTGGTAAGAAGATACAGAATAAAAACTTTTTACAAAAAAAAACAACCGACTTCCAAAAAACACTACAAAGTGAAAAATTAATTTAATTTCGGAAGTCGGTGACAAAAAACGAAAATTCAAAACCAAAGACACCGACTTCCGAAATTAAAGTAATTTTTAACTTTTTGTTTTTCACTTTTTAGTTGTGGTACCTAACCCCACACAAATCCGAAAACCACTACCTGCTATGTAATAACAGTATCAGGAACTTATCATATCATCTACATTCTAAGTGGGAAAAGTACGTATTACTGAAGCTAACTCAAAAACTGTCAAAGCAAAGTTGATAAAATTTATATGGGACCACTTCGAGAGCATACCCTTTCAAACAAAAAAAGAATTTTCAAAATCGGTCCACAACTGACGGAGAAAACGGTGGACATACATAAAAAAAAAACATACGCGACGAACATATAACCTTCTCCTTTTTAGAAGTCGGTTAAAAATGAAGTAAAGGAAGCATCTATTACCCGGTTGCTGTCAATAAGTTCACTTAATACCCACGTCGTACGAATGCATCCGGAGAGATGGGCAAAGATCGTCACTCACTGGACGCCTGAAGGAGGACATCGCCGTCGAGGTAGACCGCGGCGAAGGTGGTGTGTATGTTTGCGGGGCCAACATGGCCTGAAATCGCACAAAACAGAGAGATTTGGAAGGAAAAAAGGGAGGCCTTTACTCAATACTCAATATATTTATTGCTTCCACATGTGAACTTAGGTGGTAGGTTTAACAAAATAATATGATCATTGTGGACCCTGTCGGGCACAGCAAAAGTAGGAGAGAGGAAGAGGGCTTTTAATTTTGTTACTTATTTAGTACCTATTTATTGTAATTATTTTATAAAACTTGTAAATTAAAATTTGTCATTTAAATAATCATTGATATCATAATAGCATTTAGATAATAGGAATAGTTTTAATTTGTTGATAAATGTATTCAATTTCTGTTCATTTTTTATTAATTCTGGTAATTTATTTTATATTTTAATTGACATGACTAGTGTACTTGTTGAGTGCATTTTTAACTTAGAACCTTTGTCCAGCAGTGGGACACAATATAAAATAATAAAAAAATAAAAAACAGTGGCATTCCGGGAGTACCGACAGAAGTGAAACCTTGAAATCGGCACCGCGGTAATCAACGCGTTGATGTCTTTTTAATGGTCAAAAGCTGGTGTCGTAACAATGTCGTGAAATCAATGGTTTAGTTCCATCTCAAAAATGCCCAACGCGCCTAAAGAAGTTTTCACTTCAAAAAATAAAAAATACCTACAAGTCCAACCTTCTCTATACCAAGAAATCCAGAACAGCCACCTCTAAAACGTACCTTTATGTCCCTTTTATTACCCAAGACTTGGTAGACGCTGACGAGACAATGGCCGCCCCGCAACGGAACCGCTTAAGCGATCATATCAGCTTTAAATATCGCTGAGTAATCAGGGCCCGGTCTTACCGGATATATTCCGGATTTCAACACGGGCCGGACGCCGGAATAAAACGCTCTGCACCCTAATATGAATTACTTTTGCCTTTTTACATACGGAGTTTTATGGTGGTGTTGTCTGTACAGGTGTACCGAATAATAAAAGAAATGAGGAGTTTTTTCTGGAAGGCTTTAAGGTTCGGTTTTGTTATGAAAGGTTTATTATGTGCTATATACATTTTATGGTGATATATGTCATCAAAAGCGTATAAAGTCGAGGAATTTGCTGGCTTGTTTGTACCTTAGTAGGTCATCAGTATTCAGTAACGGGATGAGAATGAGAGGAAACTATAACTATTTTACAGGGCATCATTTAAGTCTCTGCTAGTATTTATTAAGAGCGTTTACTCTAAAAGTTGGCAACGTCGCAAATAGCTGTCAAATATTTACATGTTTTGATTAATTTGGCAATATTATTGTATGGAAATATGAAATATCGCTAACTAGTGAACTAGAATATTTTATTATAACAATGAATTTGATGTTGTTACCGTTTTTGCTGTAAAAAAGGCATTTGGAAAGTTTCCAAATTTACATCTAAAACTAAATATTCGGTGTTACGATATTAATGATCGCATTTCGTACTCAATATTTTAGTTTACTAGTTAGCCATATTTCATAATAGTATAAAACTGTTGCATAATAAGGGGTATTAAAACATGAGTGTGTGTTTAAAAACCGAGCCGTAGGCGAGGTTTTTAATAGTATCACACGAATGTTTTAATACCTAGTTATGTGCAGTTTCATACACTACTTCATCTACTCTCAAACATTGGGATTGAAACAAATACTAAATAAAAGATCAAGAATAAATTTAAAAATCTCACGAAATTCAGTAAGTAGGTACTACAAAACAAATGAATGTCGCCTGCAGCAGCACATCACCGCACATGCGCTACAGCGGGTGCTGCTGTCCCCAGCCAAAAGTTGATGGAAACTCTTTGGTGATATTAACTTCTTGGATTAGCGCTGTATCGTAATAGAAAAAAAATTGTTTTATAGTATTATTTTGTTAGAGCGAAGGTGTTATAATATGATTCTATTTTAAAATTTCAGTATTCTGTTTATAAAGTATGTCAATATAAATTCGTTTTGAAGTTCATAATTCGAATATTATGCTATGAGAGTAGATAAAAAATATTGCCAAATTATTCAAAACAGCGAAATATTTGACATCTGTTTGCGACGTTGCCCACTTTCAGAATGCACGCTCTTAAGACTTTCGCAACACAAAAAAAAATAAGAATGTTGATAACCATGCGATTTTTAGTTCGCTCTGATCTACTAAGTATAAAAGTAATGCTAATGATTCAAAAGCGAAGGAAGACTCGGTGAATGAAAAATTAGGTAATACTTTCGAGAGCTAAAAAATAAGTTGCAATTTTCCCGGGGGATGAAAAATTCCTAGCTTTTTACAGCTAAGCTGTGCTGGAATTGAAAGTTTAATCTTCAGTTTGGACTTTTTCGATATTTTTATACTACTTTAGTACTTTTTACTATATTAATATATTAGAAAGACAACTCTTGTAATTTTTGAGTGTCTTTAAGTTAAAAACATATTCTTATATGTAACTTTTTCTTTCTCTTTAATTTAGCATATAAGCGATTTGATGTTTATATACTGTAAGCTAATTTTATATTTTAAATAAATAAATAAATATTATGTCAAAAAGTTTACATGTTTATGAGGCATTTAAATGAACTGTCACTTCTTCCTTTTGCTAATTAGGTACCTAAGTAGGTACAGCCAAAAACTCTTATCAAGACTTTTAAATCCCAAAAATAAACACTTTATACATTTCCCCAGATCAGATGAAAATCTCTTCAAGTTTTCAAGTTAAACAATATTTTTCTTACAAGACGGGGGAAGTCATCACAGCGCGTCATGTCCCGTTTAGCTTAGTAAGCGGCTATTTATGCTAATAAGTTGCGAAGCCCCGGCCGCAGGGAACAATTGTGTCAATTTATGACCTTCTGAATTTGGCGGGGTTGCCCTGATTTAACTGAGACGTAACGAGTTTGGTCCCGACGGGGGTGAAATATGTGCAGGTGGTGCTTTGTATGCGTTTTGTGTCTTGAGTGTTTTGTAGTGTTTGCTTTGATTTTATAGAGGTGAAAGTGTTAGGTTGAAGAAAGGGGGGTGAGAAAGGAGTAGTAGATATTTTGATTTAAGAGTGTCCGTGGAGTTTCTTGCCCGTTCTTCTCCATAGGTACCTACTACGCTTTGGAATGGGCAACTAGCTTTATCTTTCTGACTGATCGACCCCTTGACAATTCAAAAGTACCTGTAATTGGTTTATTTGAAATAAATGCTTCGAGTTTGAGTAAAGTTACGGAAAAAATATCAAAATAATACCTACCTACTTATTAAAAGTTTTTCAAGTCCTAAATCCATGATAATTTTAATTAGATAACTTGCTGCCTCTACCTTGCAAAGTAGTTTTAATAAATTAAGAAAATGCACATTTTTTATTATTGCGGTAGTGATCGCGTCCCGTGGCATGTTATTTCATTAATTACCTACTTTTGATTTATTGGAAAATGTTTTCGGTTGCAATTAAAATGATCGAAATTCTAGACTCAAAACACTAGTTAAAATCGTTACTTTTTCAATTTTACACCCCACTATTCTTTCCGGCAGCCCTGCAGTCTCGTCCCAAACACACCCACCTAACTTTTTGTTCAAAAGCGAGATGGAAATGGAAATTGGTTGAAATTGTTTCCCGTTTCGTCGTGCTGTTCGGAACACTCCATCGTTTATTGGCCATCAATTCTTCCCCTAATTGGTTCGCGTGAAAAGTAACTTGCACTAGTGCGGATGTAAAGAGAAAGGAATCGGCAAGGTGTTACTAAAATTATGTTGGACTGGAAACGGGGTACTCCTCATTGTGAACAACTTTTACTATGCGATCAATCCAGAAATCGTAAAAACAAAATTAGCTGCTCTATACATCTATGTTCGTATAACTTGTTGCTGATTTTTTGTCGCAACATCATGTTTGGTTCCATAGTAAAAGTCCAACATCATTTTAATTACACCTTATCTAGGTGGAACAGAGATATTTGTAAAGTATTATATTATTTTAACTATTGTGAATGTGAGGACTATGTAGATATTATTTTTATTTTTATTTCTCTTCTAGTTTTAGTGATGGTCTGGCAGTTTGAGTAGTTTTTGCGGCCTACCCAAATGTCCTTTCTTTGGTATTGCTCGTCGAGTTGAGCTCCTTAAGTTCTAAGTCGAGCTTCACGATTACTGACAAATGCTTGCACTGACTGGACAGGTCCACTCAAATCTGTGTGGTTCTTTCCTCAAAAGACCTTTTCAGACACTTATCTACATGGTCCTCATATGGCCTGACCAAGATTATGTCTGGACTTTAAAAGAGACTGCGACCTCTGAGTTTGTTTCGGCCTTTCTTCTCAGAGTAGTCAGATAGGAAAAGCCGAACTCATCTAGCTTATTTTTAATATTTTTTTATATGACGTGTAAAAGTGATTCCGATATCCTATTTACAGAATAAACAATTTCATTTCATTTCATTTCATTTAAAAGATAAAAAATCTATGGCAACACCAGTGACTATAGATAGACTCGAACTTGATAGGTTTTTTCAGCCGGAAGGAGAAACTATTGTGAACTGAAAACATATACATCCAGCAATTTGCACAGTTTTTTCATCAAAGCTTTTCGTAATAAGATAGTTTTCAAGAGTTCTTTAAAATAATAAAGCTTAGCACTGTGCGACACATTAATGACAGTTATGTGAAATCATTGCCTTTTTAGTCCCGTTCAATGACCATAAAAATGTTGCTTCCAGCTACACGATACCCATCTCACTAAAAGCCAAACCCCTGATTTTGAGCTTTATCTCCTCAATTGTAAAGTGTAAACTCATTTGACATTGCAATTGTATCGGTTACAGCTTAATTGGAAAATTGTCGCTGCACCTAATTCTGAGGATACACTTTAAGTAGATTAGGAAAGGTTTTTAAGTATGAACTACCATTGACACTGAAGTACCATTTAAGTACTAAACGATAGGGTTTTAGGGCTAAGGATTTGGTGAATTCCTAAGGGGCTGTAGTGCATTTTGATGAGAGGAGCATGCAGTCCGAACGACAAGCAATAGTCACGCAACACGAACGAGAATGAACAGTAAATCGTGTCATCATCATCATCATTTCAGCCGAAAGACGTCCACTGCTGGACATAGGCCTTCCGCATGCACCGCCACTTCGACCGGTTCTATGCTTCTCGCATCCATCGGATTCCTGCGGCCTTCACAAAGTCATCGGTCCACCTTGTGGGAGGCCTTCCAACGCTACGTCTTCCAGTACACGGTCGCCACTCCAAAACCTTTCAGCCCCATCGGCCATCTGTTCTGCGAGCAATGAACCCTGCCCATTGCCACGTAAGTTTGGCTTCTTCGGGCTATGTCGGTTACCTTGGTTCTCCTGCGGATCTCTTCATTTCTGATTCGATTACGTAGGGATACTCCAAGCATAGCCCTCTCCATTGCCCTTTGGGTGACTTTTATCCTCCTTATAAGGCTCATTGTGAGCGACCACGGGGCCTAAAACGGCCACTTTAGCAATATTGCTAAAAAGCGATTCATTTCCTGAATTCCTAGCAATTCATTAGCAATTCCTCTAATTTTCGTAAAATGGTGACATATAAATAGCTGAATCATATTTCAATTCAATTCATATCTGAATCATATTTGGGGTAAATATTGCCGCATGAAAAAAATAAAGAACCATAATTTTACCGGTTAAGTTTTCTTTACAGTTTTTATTAATCAAATTAGTTAATTATTTTTTTTCTACTGTTTAAATGTTATTTGATTTTATTAAACTTACATCTGTTAAAAATACCGCAGATAAGCCCTGAAAACGGATATTAAAAACAATAAAAACTTTATAGACTGGCAATCCATACAAAGGAGTTTTTAGTTTATCCCTTTAAAAAAATGTAGGTACTCTGTGATGTCAACTAGACGTGCGTAATTTCAATTAAATTTTAGTATTTCGTGCGAATTTGATTTTTTAAATACAAAGTAAGTACATACTTGTTTATCTTAGATCAATATTTAATTTTATCGCTGTGCAAAAGTAGGTATTCAAATGTTCGTAATATCTTTTAGGAATGGAAAGGCGTGGAGTATCTGAGATACAATGGAACATTCTGCTCGACTTTCTACACTGAAAGTGGGAGCTTAGTCGGTGTTGAGCCCCTTATCGAGATCACTGGAGCCCCAAGTTCTGGCCAGACTCGTGCGTCAACACCAAGCCCTACTCCGGCCGACGCTATACAACAGTGCTGCCTCGTAGAACACGGCAATCTAGATACCGCAGTGAGTAGATTTTGTAACGAATTTTCTAACCCTACAGTTATTCATATTGCGGTTAAGACTTATGATGACTATTGAAAACGAGTATGTTATAAATTATAATATATATTACGTTTTTTAGGTCGCCCTCTGGCTTCGCTAGATGAGGCTCGGACAATTTTATCTCGGGTGATGCAACTTGCTGCAGCTGGTATGGCGAACCAATTAATAGCGCAGAACCTTGGGAGGCTTGCTGATGCAGTCGAAAGATATTCCTCCCATAGAGGTAAAGTATGAATGTTTTGTACATGCAATAAAAAATGAAGTATATCAGTGAAGAAAACAAACTATATTTTATTTAACATTTAACTAACACAAAAACTTAAAGGCAACAAAGGTATCGGCCCGCTCTGTGTCCACTATTAAACCACAAATTTTTATTTTCAGCCTGGTGGAGTTGTTCCAAGTGGGTTTTTAAGTGGATGGTGATTCCATACAAAGGAGTCGTGGTTCGCGCCTCTGTGGCTAGCATCAAGCGACACTTCAAAATATCAAAAAAGAGTCACAAACCTGAAACAAAAAAAGACCGATTAGTTTTTATGTTTTTGTTAGGTTCATTATTTGATTATTGCTAGATTTTTTAAAATAATATAAGATGATAATTGTTCATTCAGTAAAATATTTTTCCTAACAGTTGTTTTATTTAAGTAAGTAATAGCTGTATATAATAGTATCTCCTCATATAGGTCTCCTACCTACTACTACCTATATATAATATAACATGATATCACACCTATGTATCTCCGAAAGGTTGGGCAGAGGTGCACCAAAGAGCCAAAACACATAAACACGATACGACACCGCATCGTGATACGTTGCGACCGACGTTGTTACATATTTTTTATTGATAATTATACACTAATTTCACATAACGTAACATCACGCCTGTAATCCGTGAAGGGTTAGGCAGAGGTGGTACCCATAGGACACCCACATTTCGCCAGTTATGTTTAAGTTCCATGTAATAGGGGGCGAGCCTATTGCCATCAACCGGGCACAAATCCAGGCTCCGGGCTGCTACTGAGAAATTCCAGATGGAAAAACACAATAACACTGCTCAACCTGGGAATCGAACCCAGACCCATGAGGACCTAAGGGCCTAGGGTTCGCAAGCGCTACTGCTGAGTATGAACTCAGCAGTAGCGCTTGCGACCACTAGACCAACGAGGCAGTCACTACTCTACTATTTTCGTTTACCTACCGTTTACACCTAAAACAAGGTGTAAAGACTAGTTATCAATAAAGAATAGTTATTTAAACATGTGATGCGACGCCGTGTCGTGTGTTTTGGCCCTTAGTTCATCCACTTTTCGCCAGTTATGTTTAAATCCCATGTATATGTTATGTTATTGTTAGCCAAAAAAGTTGGTACCCACTCACATTATTTAGTGTCACAGCTCTCATCTCACACAGATACACTAACTTGGTGTATCTTGCTCCTATAAAGCTATGATCCAGGGGCGTAAAATCTAAGTGTACTCAGCACCTAAAATGTAAATAGAAGATAAAAATAAAAGTAAGTTGCCATTTAGGTATATATTTATAAAAGTTTTTATTTCATCGAGCGGGTACACCGTACAGGGTAAATCTCTACAATAATAGATGATAGGGTCTATCTGGAACTACTTAAGTAATGAATACATACTACTTTTATCATAATCCTTTTACTTGCCTTTGAGGTAGTACTTATACCATCGCGGCGGGAAGGTACACAACACAGGCTTGTACGGCTCCTGCTCATGGATGAGATCACGACACACACTTTTATCCAACCTATATGAGCCAACAAATTCGAGGTCCGGCATTTCGAAGGCTATGTCCTTTTTTTGAAGAGCTGCACTTAGTCGGCGATATGCAATGGTCTCCGTATACCGCGCGTGCTCCAGAAAATTTTCATACAGGGCTAAATCTGCCGTTATTGCAATATTTCTTCAAAAAATCCGAAATATGTTTTGCAAGATGTTGCTTTTGACTGATTTCTTATGATTCTCTTATTTGACATTTGTTTGACATTATAATTGACAATAAAGCAATTCCTATTTTGTGGACCATTTTACGAATCTCCTTACAAAACTGTCAAATAGATGAATTGGAATAATATGAATTGCTAGCAGATAATAATATGAATTGTCAGTTTGTGACCATTTTACGATTTTTAATATGAATCATAATATGAATCATATTATGATTCTGCAAAAGCGGCCGTTTTAAGCCCCCACGTTTCAGTGCCATAGGTCATCACTGACAACTTGCACTAGTCAAAGACCTTTGTATTGAGACACTGCGGTATGTGGGAGGAGAAGATATTGCGTGGCTTAAATCGTGTAATTAGTATTAATTCCTGACTCCTGACCTCAGGAGTCAGAGGCTTCGAACAACTTTCTGTAACCTATTATGTCAATTAAGAATTATCTTATCTTATTAATTTACGGATTTAAATCCCTCAGGCACAGAGCAATTATATTTTACAGATTTATTTGCAGGCCTACGCCTCTTCAGAAAAATGCGTTGAAAACACAATTCAAGCAGTTTCTTTTCATCAAATCTTCCCCTCGTTATCATTAAAAGCTTTTAGGCCAACAATAAGGCCTTCAACGACAAGAGAGTACAACACCTGTCCAAGCAATACTTCCCAAAATAAATTACGTAAACACCCGACAAAGGGCACTTCAATGCATTTAACAAATTGCGAACATGAAAAATCTTAGCACAAAACATTATGCTACAACCACCAGTATAACTTGACCCCAGAATCCCATGATAGTACTAAAATTCGCAGGTCTTCTTAAACTTGGTATGGCACGCCCTTGAGGTTCATTATTGTAATTGCTTTTTCGTTCAGAACTCGAAATCTCTTCACTTTCGAGTAGCTCTCGAGTTGGCGAGTGCAAACGTGGTAATTAAATTATTTTTCCCTCGTTAGGGATGATGGGATTAGTAAGGGATAATGGGTACTTTCGTTTGTTTTGTTGGATAATTTATGGTTTTTACTGGGTTACTGGGTTATGATAATTATTGTTTTACGTATCGTTGTGTAAAGACGCTGTTAACCATTATAAGCCGACCTCTTAACTGAGTCCGTTCTTGAGGTAGCTGCGCGGTGCAAGGTTATGCGTACTTCGTCCCGCGTTCGCAGTTGGTCCCATTTGCGGTTGGTCCCATTCGCGGTTGGTTCCATTCGCGGTTGGTACCATTCGCGGTTGGTCCCATTCGTGGTTGGTCCTATTCGCGGTTGGTCCTATTCGCGGTTGGTCCCATTCGCGGTTGGTCCCATGCAAGTAGTTTGTAAGGGAAGAGGTAGGTTTATGGACGAAAGTGGGTTGGATTTATAAAAATCAACAAAATATAGTAATAAAACATCCAAATTCGATAAGTTAGCAATCCAATAAGTAAATTATAAACACACTTCTCAATCAACTCATAACAGTAAATACGAGTACAATTAGTGAATATTGTCAATCAAACATGGATACAGTACAAGTATGTCATTGTCACACGTATAGCACGGGGTGTGGTGTCGTGATGCGGGAGCTCAGTGATTCGTCAACTTGTGACAACTGTCACCCCTTTCGCACTGCGCGCGGTCGGGTCGGCCAATAATGTCAAAACTTAAAAAAAAAAAACAGTGGCACTCCGGGAGTGCCGACAGAAATGAAAACTTGAAAAAAAATGGCACCGCAGTAATCAACGCGTTGATGTCTTTTTAATAGTCAAAAGCTGGTGTCGTAACAGTGTCGCGAAATCAATGGTTTAGTCCCATCTCAAAAATGCCCAACGCCCCTGAAGAAGTTTTCACTTAAAAAAAAAAAAACAATCGACAGAAACATTAAGGCTAGGTTTCGATAGTCGAATTGTGCTAGTTCTAGTAATCTAATTGATATCTTTGACAGTACCTATTCAATCACGTTTGCAACAGTATAAATCGAGCCTAAATAAGCGAGATTAATTCGTACTTAATGAGTGTGGAGGAATTAGTTCGTATACCTAGTAATCCCGTGGGTGTCGTTACAGAAAGTAACTTTTTTTCCAAAGAGTCTAATTGACGAATGTGTGGACTCCCTTGTGCCTATCATTCGTAGCTGTAATTCTATACTATTAAACGAGCAATATTTGTATATCTAGATATATAAAAATCTATTGCTGTTCGTTAGTCTCGCTAACGGACTAAAACTCAAGAACGGCTGGGCCGATTTAGCTGATTTTGGTTTTGAAATGTTTGTCGTAGTCCAGGGAAGGTTTAAACGGTGAGAAAATATGGAAAAACTCACGAAAAAGAAATGTTAAAATCCTAAACATGCACATTCATTGACTTTTAGTCGGAACGAAGTTTGCTGGGTCAGCTAGTATATTTGTAAGTATATTTACTTGTACTCACGTTATCAAAATCGGGTCTAACGATTTCTATGAAAGTTGCAAATATAAGGGGTTTACTTACGGGGCGAAAATCGATCTTGCTAGGTCTCATATCTGGGAAAATTCGTTTTCTCCGTATTTTCACCCGAGCAGAGCTCGGTCGCCCAAAGTTTAGAATAAGATATTGAATAATGACACGAGAATAAAGACATTAGAATAATGACATGAGAATAATGACATTAGAATAATGACACGAGAATAAAGTCATTAGAATAATGACACGAGAATAAAGTCATTAGAATAATGACATGAGAATAATGACATTAGAATAATGACACGAGAATAATGACATTAGAATAATGACACGAGAATAAAGTCATTAGAATAATGACATGATAATAATGACATTAGAATAATGACACGAGAATAAAGACATTAGAATAATGACACGAGAAAATTATATTAGAATAATTACACGAGAATAATGACATTAGAATAATGACACAAGAATAATGACATTAGAATAATGACATGGCAGCATGGAATTAGTAAGTACCTACTATCATAGCAGTATGGAATAAGTAGGTACACACGGTCCAGTATAAGCTGACCTCGTATTGTACGGAAATCCTATGCAATGCGAGATCAGCATAAACTGGAAATGTATAGCTCGATGTGTAGCCGTGTGTACTATGTATACTTGGATTAGTATGAACTTTCCTATATTATTAAATGAGCATTCTCTATTTTCACCAGAGCAGAGCTCGGTCGTGCAGGTTCTTTAACGAATACAGATATACTTACCTTTTAATAATACAGTGGTTTTTGTTTAAAACTAGCAAGATTTCCAAAATATGCATCCGTTTTCCAATAGTGACGCGGTTTTGCTTTATTTTAAATACAAAAAATCTGCGTAGCCTTTTCCCAACTATGTTGGGGTCGGCTTCCAGTCTAACCGGATGCAGCTGAATACCAGTATTTTATATGGAGCGACTGCCTATCTGACCTCCACAATTCAGTTACTGGGTAACGCGATACCCCTTGGTAAGACTGGTTGTCAGACTTTCGGGCTTCTGACTACCCGTAACGATTGTCAAAGATTCAAGAATGACAGCCGAGACCTCGGTTAAATGTGCTTTTAGAGGCACGGAGGGGTATCGGTATGTTAAGATGGTCACCCATCCACGGACTGACCGCGGCAAGCGTAGCTTAACCTGATCGATCGACCTGGCGATTATTACAATACTATTCAAACCACGATATGGCCTCAATTGACTTCAATTTTAGGAACTGGGTGTGTAACATATAGAAATCGTAAGTCAAATTCAAATTATTTTATTTCACATAAACTTACATGGGCACTTATGAAACGTCAGAAGCTAGGGGCACGGTTCCAGTTGGTCGTTTCCTATGGAGAAGAGCCGGCAAGAAACTCCACGGTTACTCCTTTAAAAATAATTGGTTTATTAATTTACAATACTTTCAAATAACAGTGTTACTAGGTGTGGGAGGACAGTGTAGGTCTTTCAATAAGTACCAAGTAAGTAAGTATGATAACCGGGCTCAACGGTAAAACGTGTTTCCCGAGAGTCACGTAACCACATCGAAACGAAAAATAAACAGTAAATTGCAAACGTAACATTAAACGTTACGTTATTATTTATCGTGTACGCATAATCGTAACATAAACGGCTCGTCATAAATAAGGCGGAGCACACACGTTACAGCAATCCGCTAATGCTGAACATAACCGTGGAATTATGGGCCCCGGGACTGTGAGCGATTTAGTTGTGTGTGTGAACGCCCTATGGTGCGTCTGTTGGGCAACTGGTTTTTAGGTCATAGTCGAAAAAAACTTTCAGTGGGTTTGGAAGGTGGTCGAGGTTGAAGGTTTTTGTGAAGGTATCAACCAATCTTAAGAAGAACATACGTACGTAGAGTTATGTAGACATTGTCTTACAGATCTTGTGTTTCTTTATTTCCATACATTTCAGAATTATAATGGCATCATACCTAGGAATTAGGATGTCGGCTCTATCAGGCTGCTTGCTGCATCTAGTTCACTGAAAAATAAAAACAGTATAAAGATTCAGTATCACAGTGGATATTAATAATTCCCTGCAAATTATTAACTACAAGCCATGTGCCCGATGGGATTTTCGATAGAAACTTTTATCCTTAAACCCTTAAGCGGGTGAATTTTCAAACATCCTTTTTTCGTGTTCTCTTTCGTCATAGAAGGAACTCTAGAACATAATTGTATGCTTCTAGACTCAGCGGTTTAGGCTGTGCGTTATCTGTCAATGAATTTAAGATTTTTATCTACACCCATGCTATAAAACCTCTATAAAAGTTTCTAAAACAGCTTATTGGAAGCATTATAACAGCCAGTGTCATAGTTACCATTACATCATCCAAACGAGTGTTATAATGTTGTACTAAATTTCACTACGCAACTCGTTTCAACGTTCAAGCGGGGACAGCAGCACCCGCTGCACGCTTGTGTGTGTGATGTGCTGCTGCAGGCGACATTCATACGTGCAGATGTACTGAATTTCGTGGGACTTTTTTAATTCTTGATCTTGAATTACAAACACCTAATGGTTGCAGAAACTTTTATAGAGGATTCATATCATGGGTGTAGATAAAGTCTTGTATGCAACTGTTATAATTAGGTATTAAAACACTCATGTGATACTATTATCACAAGAGGCGAAGCCGAGTTTGTGTTTTAATACCCCTTATTATACACAGTTGCTTAAATAACTATTATGAAGTAGACCATTTGGCGTCGGCTCATTTGCAGATGACTGCTGTCTGTAGACAACTGTTTGCTGCATCCAGTTCTCTGAATAAAATAGTATGAGGATTCAGTATTACAGTCGATATTAATATATCAACTTTCATCCCCTATTTCAACCCCTCTAGAGGATGAATTTTCAAAAATCATTTCTTTGTGTTAACTTTCGTCAGATAGGGAACAATTGTTTGTACTTATGCTTCTAGACTCAATGGTTTACAGTCTGTGCATTGTCTGTCAGTTATGATTTTTATTATGCTGACTCAACTAGAGATTAACCTACAACCATAAACCGGCATCGCACCATAAACTAGAGATTCGCATAATGACGTCACCGTCTCCAATAATGTTCTTTGTAAAGCTATTAAATTATTTGTGTCGCCCCACGCGGTGTACAATTTAAGTCGAGCTAGTACCGATACATCAGCGGCACGGTGCGGTCTTGTGCTGCGTTTGCTTAAGGGCTTGTGCACATTTACGAAGAGGAAAAATTTGTAAATCCTTTGCCAAAATATACACGAACAAACAACGAATGTCAATAGATGTATTAATATTATTTATTATCTATCTCATTTGAGAAACAACCTGGTTTAAAAAAAAAAAAATGAGACGTCGTTCAAAAAAAAAAAAAAAATTGTGCTATTGTTGAATTTTTTAAATTTGTTGTAGTTGAGGAGATAATGTGCGCTTCTAAAGTCGCAAAAAGTGTCGCCTCTAACTTTTCAAAAATAGTAAATTCTGAAACAATCGAAGTTGATAGAATTTAAATGACAATTCAATGAAAATTGTTTTAAAGAACGTCGTGTAGTTTTTGAGATATGGAATATTTTCGATTAAAACCTAAGAAGTAACTTTGCTTTTCTCAGTTTATTTGAGAAATACTATTTAGTATTATTAGTCATTTTATTTCAGATAAAAATTAATCCAGAAAATTACAAATGATAAAAATACAGAGAAATAAATTATTTTTAAATTAAATTATAAATAAATAATTACAGGTACCTATTGTGTTAGTAAAATCTTATGCACTATGTTAGTCAACACCCATCACTATATGTATCCATTTGTTCTGGATAAGGCAATCCGCACGAGATACAACCATCTGCAGGATACTGTTGCTACTGCCTCGTAAGCAACAAGGAGGCTACTTTCTTCCGTATAACCGCATTGAAATGCCAACTTAATTTAGCTGTCTATTAAATCAATAACGTGCAAATATTCTTCCAGACTGCGGAACCCTTCACTGTACGTAGTCTAAAAAGCACACGGCCGGTTTTTGGTTATGTTAAAGCCTTTTTCTTCCTTACAAGCACGCACTTAGACTTCTGTATACAATTCGACCGAGTACTAATACTATAGCTAAGCGGTATAGTCCTCTGTAGCGCTTGAGAGTTAGTGCTAACTAGTTTGTACTGTGTAATAATCAAATTATTATTCGAGAAACACAGACGCGAGCTGCAATATGTCAACATTACTAAGCTATATTAAAGTCCTATGTATACTTTATGTAAGGGTTTGTGCACAACTAAGATCTCTACAAATTCTTTGAGAATTAACAACATTGTTTTTGGTTAAGTTTCTAATAAAATCTCTCATGTAGCCATGTTTTCAGCTCAGAAGTTTGCGTAACACTAATATTAGTTGACTCTACATCTACAAGCTAGTGTTTTTAAACTCACGCTGAAACTTCCCCAAATCTACTTCAAAACAGTAGCTTCTCACTACATTTATTCAAATCTCTTTCAAAACTTCGTTTTGTGAGTACATTCTCCACAATGTGTCCGCCCGCGCCTTAAGTTACAACTTGATGATTTGTTATGATCGCCTCGACTGCGCTCAGCGGGCGGCCAAAAACTGCATTACCGTCCAACTAAACCCCTCCAAACCAAAGTCAACTTTGAAAACTAGAGATTAAGTCACATTTTCGTACACACATACTCATACACAAAATCGCAAAACAAACGAAACTAAACGCTGTTGCTGTTACAATTAAGGAGACGATAATGAATTGTGCTGATAGTGACGTTTTAAACTTTAGAGCTTACATGATAAAGTTGAAGTTCCTTTGTGTGGTGTTATTCTGTATTAAATGCAGCCGAGTAACATCTCTGTTCCGTATAATAATTTTTCGATGTTAAGACAAGGGTTAATAATTTATTCTATTTTAATCTGTGGTTGTTTGTGTTTTGTTGAATGGTTGACGGGGTGAAGTCTCGGAGATAGGAACGTTACGAAAACTTGATTTATTGAGTTCTGCTTTGTCTGTACGTTTTGGTACCCTATCGTTCATTATGAAACTTTATTTTCTTCATTTTTGTGGTTGAAAGATCTGTCAAATGCGTCAGCCACCTACAACGTTATGTATCCCGTGGTTTTTATCTTATAAATAATAAAATTAAATGCTGTTGGTTGGTAAGCGCATTACTTCAGAACGGCTGGACTGATTTGGCAAAATGTATTATAATGTTCGTAATAGTCCGAAGCAGGATTTACGGAAAGAAAAATTTGGAAAAATTGAAAGTGCATTTTGTATGGGAATTTTGTATCAATTATTGTTTTGGACAGGACAACGTCTGACGGGTCAACTAGTTATTGAAAAAGATTACTCCATTTTGATTCATAGTTTAAAAACAGAAGCTATTATTGTAGAACAAGTTCACATGTCATCTAAAAACTGCAAGAACTTTTGAGCAACCCACAATTGTCGTCCGTCGACAATGGCACTTGGCACTCATAGGTAGGTAGTAGGAAAATCTTTGGCTTATCTATTTAGCTGGTGATGTGCTTTTCTAAGCCTCCGACTCTCTTCTGACCATGTGCCTTTAATCAGCTTTGTATTATTTTGTATGTGTGCCATTGAGTACTATAAAACAACATCGCTTCGCGTGTTTGTCTGTGTGACTAAACCTATAGTTCTTCTAAACTGCAAAATGCATTTTGATGAGGTTTTCAATATCATTTTGATAAGTTATAGGCCTACCACACGCACAAGCTTCACCACAGTTTAGTCTGCGCAGGCCGGCGAATTTTACCAACCACACGCACGGTGTTCCGTGCACAAACCCGCCTGCGCAGGTAAAACTGTGGTGAAGCTTGTGCGTGTGGTAGGCCCATTAGAGTAAATCTAAAATTGGCGTCGGAGACTGAACAGTTTTGAGGAAAGTGGAAATCTGTTGTCATGGTGAACATGCAAATAATTCGTGAGGAAAGTTTTATGTATGTTTTTTTTTAGCTATTGCATAGCTTTTATCGCGGGCTTTGAGCGCGGCGACCGAATCAAGAAATTCCGTAACGTTACGAAAATAAAACCTAACATCCCCCACTCCGCCTACCATGTAATGACGGTTCCCATGACAACGTGATGTTGTCATTAATATAATTTTTGTTTTATGTCATCACGTCATCATCCCAAGAGTAGCGTTGACAAATAGGAAGTATGGAGGTTACAAATGCTATGCAATAGCTTTATCGCGGCAGTCCCCGAGTGCCACACGTTTTTTGTTTATCTGCTTGGTTTAGTTGGTGGTAGGGCTTGTTCTAAGTCTGCCTGGCTAGAAGTCTGTCGCCATAACAACAATGTTAACAGCATTGTTGTGTTTCGGCAGTAAGCGGTAAGATAGCCAGTTCGTCTGTGGTTGAGGATTCCGGGTGAAACTCGTTTCTATCTTCAGCCTGATCATCAATTACCATTAGGTGAGATGGAGGCTCCCCGTTGTGGATAAAAAAAACATGTGTCGGGGGACCCCCGTCAGGAACGAAGTTCTTTCTCACGTATGATTTAAAACAAAAACAAATTTTTGCAGCCGCCATCTTGGATTTACATTTTGACCAAATTCACACTTTCCCTCTCTCTCTCTCCGGCATGCAGTGTACTTGGGCCGATGTATTCAATTTTAATCCATGACAATGTAATCACTTTATTCTTTTCTTTTTTTTTCTGCCGGCTTTCTCTCTCTCTCTTTCTTTCTCTTTCAATTCGAAGAAGACAGTCGCAAGTATTAACACTTTTCAGCGTGACGGGTTAAAGAAATTCGTTCTAAAAAAAAAATACCCACTATGCAATATTTGTTTAACAAGTATAGCATCAGTAGTAGTAAAGGTGGCTGGGCCAGACTGGATGCGGTGGGTGGAAAGCTGGATGTTGTGGTGCAGCTTGCGAGAGGTCTATGTCCAGCAGTGGACTATGATTGGCTGAGTTGATTGATTGATTAAGTGTATCAAGTTGAAAGGCGTTGTCTGCTAAATATTTCTTTTTCGAAATAAAAGCATAAAAGTACCAAAATCTTTTTTGAAATGCTGGAGGAATGAGATAACGGAACCATTGGAATGAAAACCTCCTTCGTTTTTGACAGTCGGTTATAAATACAAAAAATATTTTCAAAGAAATTCCCTTGAAAAGACATCACGACGACAAAAAATCTATTTTAAGCTGTCCAAAACGTAACTTGTATAACGTATCATGTAATCTTGTAGCAAATATTATGCAAACTTGACATTGATATTATAAATTGAAAAGATTTATAGTCTCGGAGCTTCGAACTACGTTTGTACTCGTTCAAGTTGCCCGCAAAGTGTCACTATTCTTGCCCAACTATTTTTATATGATTTAGAAGTTGCCCGGACAAGTTAGGACCATCCCATTCTGGATTTATCCGGGTATGTTAAACTTTGACTGCGATGTTCGATCTTTGGTTCGACTTTGTGTTGGTTTCTTTTGAGTTTTGTTGTGAATTGGAAAGAAAGAAATTTGTTTATTCAGAATTCATCCTTCATTTTTGTTTTATTGAACTGTTTAATAGTGGCTTTCATATTATGCTGATTTCTTTACTTTTCATGATAGTGTTGGGTTCAAAAGACTTTATTGTGCGTGTACTTTATAAGCAGTGATACACAAGTGGTGTGACCGTCAGATTGCCAAGACATATATCTCGAGTTCGAACCCAAGGCACGCACCTCTGACTTTTAGGATTCATGTATGAATTGTATAGTTATCACTTGCTTCAAAAACGGTGAAGGAAAATATCGTGAGGAAACCGGCATGCCTGTGAGATATTTCTCGAATAAAGCCAAGTCAGAGGCCCTCGGGCGGTTTTAAAACTCTAACACCAGGTTAGTCACTAACCGAACGCATGAGGGAGAGGCAAATTTCGCGCCCTCACGCTCCTAACCGCTGCAGGAGACGCCCTGGGCGTTGGGAATCGCGAGCCGGTCCGGTCACCGTAGGCGCGGGCTTGCGCACGGTGAGCAATGGGTAACCCGCTGTCCGATAAGGACCAGGCCCGGGTCGACGGCGCGTTGTGTTCCACGCGCGTCTCAAAGAGATATCAGCAGAATTGACGGGGTCCGCTAAGGCCGATGCCTGCCGGGGTTGCGAAGAAGTCCGAAAAGGAAATCGTGGCTCCCGGCAACATAGCAACTGAAGGAACACGGGTGGGTTTTAGTCAGTAAGAGTCTGACACGCCCTCCCGTTCCGCCCAGAACGGGTGAAGTTATTTGATAATTTCCGACCCAAAAAAAAAAAGGTTAGGCACCAACCACACGATAAGAAGAAGAAGATTGTGCGAAAGGGCTTTGTGACAACAGTTACAGTTGGTTTGAACTATTATCCCGTTTTTAACGTTGGCTTTTAACTTTTACAGTCATTGATTTTTATATACGTTAAGGTTTTTATCGATATACGATGCTGCAATCACTACTCGTGAGATATTATGTATGAAATTCCTTTTCACTAGAGTACTTTCAAAGGTTAGTACTATCTTAAACCATGACGCACAACACTTACGCTATCTTTTATTTTCACATTACTCCAAACTCCTATTTCTTAGTACTTGGCAAGCACTAAGCTAAATATAATATGTAGCGGAATTCGCTTAAAACGCTACATGTGTAGGGAAGATTAATGTTCCCAGGATTGTCTAATATTTTGCAGGGACGCTGGATTTATTGCCGGCCGGTATTCGGTCCAGGTCGCCACATTTCAAATCCTATTTGCGGCTAATTGCTTTACTGCGTTGTCTGTTTATATGGTTATAGGGAGTTAGGGAGAGTTATGATCGGGAAATCCTGGAGATGTATGTTGTAAGTGGGTTAGGAGTGTTCTTGGTAAGGTATGAGTGTACAAGGTATCTTTACGTGTTCTACAGAAGTGGAAGTCGTTGTGCCAGAAGTAGGTGATTTAATAAAAGAGTCTGCGATCATGACTCTTTCCCTCGTTCACTATAGGTTCTTACCTATCCATAAATCACTAGCACAGCAGTGATAGCCTAGTGGTGTGACCGTCGGATTGCCAAGTCATAGGTCTCAAGTTCGAACCCAAGGCAGGCCTCTGACTTTTTGAATTCATGTGCATATTGTATAATTATCACTTGCTTTAAAAACGGTGAAAGAAAACATCATGAGGAAACCGGCATGCCTGAGCTCACTCAATTTACTAAGTCAGAGGCCCATGGGCGGCTTTAAAACTCTGACACCAGTTTAGTAACCACAGCAAAAGAAGAAGTCTACTGGTTATGGCTGTTTTGGGTAATTTTGGCGGCTTTCTGTCTTTAGTGTGTTGCATAATGTAAATTATTTTGCATACTATTGTTTAGAATCCTTTTATTTCTAACTTGACCAGACAGCTGTGCTGCTGGGGAGTTTGTTGCGCCACTTCTTCTTCCCAGCTAAAGGCACTAGGAAGTAGTGAAAGGTAGGCGTTTTCGGGGACTGTCTTATGTAATTTTGACGTTCGAAAAGTGCTGATTCTCAGCCTAGTTTGAATAAATGATTTTGATTTTGGCAGTAAACCCTGATACTACATTCTTGACTGTCTATTATATTATTTTTATCAAGGCAAGATTTATAACGCACACATGAGTTTGAGTTACGAGGCACAGCAACAAATGATTGTAGGAGTAGACAGACACGTCACATAATTTACAGCTTAATACCAAACGGGCTAACTGCCAAAGCTCTCATTACTCAGGAAAGGAAGTCTGTCACAGACAATGCATTAGATATTGTCCAAGTATTTCAATGGGATTGCATTAATAGCTAGCTAGATGCACCCCAATTGCGTAACACAGTCCGAAGGATTTTGCAGGAAATTGCTTCTATTTTCTAACTTTCTAACTATTGCTTCATATTTTTGAAAAATTTGCAACGTCAATGACGCAATGAATGTAGTTGAATTGTCATAATGAAAGTTATTGCCATTGTAATTATGTTACGTAATAACCCGGGGCAGCTCTGCTGCTACCTTCCTGACTGGCTAATATTTTACCAAGACATGATCTATTCCGATATACTTAGTTTCTTCCGATTAATTTTTGGAACGAAGTTCGTAACGAAAAAGCGTTGGCCTTCCATGCGACTATCTCTCTTTAGAAAGTGTGAATTTAGTCAAAATGAAAATCCAAGATGGCGGCTAAGAAATTTTCAAATTCGCGGGATTCGTTTTCATGGTTTTCGAGGGTGTTAAGGCAGATAGTGACGTTAAAATGTAAATTCAAGATGGCGGCTGCGAAAATTTTGTTTTTGTTTGAAATCATACATGAGAAGAAATTTCTTTCCTGACCGCACACGTTTTTTCCTTTTTTTCGTTCTTTCCTATACAAGAGAAAAAGAAGAGTAAGAACTAAAACCTAAATCCTCAATCCACTTCTACCGTTTCCTAACCCAATACAATGCTCTACATTTTCGATCCACATAATACAATACAAATACCATCTGGATGTTTATTTACCTCCGATATTTAGCCCAGAACGATCTTTGTTTAATTCAATGAAGTCCTGGTTGAAACAGAGTTGATAGATGTGATGTTTATGCAAACTTCTTGCATGATGCATGCGGGAAAATGAGATTGAAATGTAACATGAATGAGATACGAATGCGAGTGCGCACGTGGAATATATGAAGGACTGACAAACGTGGATTCTGGGAAAATATCCCACGGGAACGTACTACCGGGGTTAATGGTACCCTATATGTTAATCCAGGTAAATAACGTATTAATTCCGTAATACATTGTTTGCAAAGATTTTTTAATAGACATAAATTATTACATAGCAAACAGTTCGGTTTTACAAGGGGTCGTTCAACTACTGATGAACTTTTAGGTCATATTTATAATGCATGGGAAGATAAATGCGATGCCTTGGGTATCTTTTGTGATTTGTCCAAGGCGTTTGATTGCGTTCTCCATGAAACGTTAATCAGGAAACTCCGCCACTATGGGATCCGGAACAGCGCTCTGAATCTCCTTATTTCATACTTGAGTAATAGGATTCAGAGTGTTGACGTTAATGGAAAAAGATCTCCCGGATCTATAGTAACAATGGGAGTCCCTCAGGGCTCAATTCTTGGTCCTTTCTTGTTTCTTATCTATATTAATGACTTGCCTTACCTCATAAAGGATAACCATGATATAGTGTTGTTTGCGGATGACACTTCACTTTTGTTTAAACTTAAACGTCAGCAGCTGGTTACTGACGATGTAAATAGTGCGATCTCAAAAGTAGTTCACTGGTTCAATGTTAATAATTTACTTCTTAATCAAAAAAAAAACCAAATGCATTAAGTTTACCCTACCTCATGTTAGGCAGGTGAAAACTAAGGTGTTAATAAAGGGCGAAGAATTGAATCCTGAAGATAGCACAGTTTTCTTGGGCTTAACTTTGGATGCTAAGCTTCAGTGGGGCCCACATATAGATAAATTGTCAAAAAAGCTAAGCTCCGCAGCATATGCTGTTAGAAAAATTCGTAATTTGACTGACATAGAGACAGCCCGTTTAGTGTACTTTAGCTATTTTCATAGTGTAATGTCGTACGGTATTCTGTTGTGGGGAAATGCCGCTGACATTCAGACTATCTTTGTTTTGCAGAAAAGAGCTGTTCGATCAATTTATAAATTAAGTCCGAGACAGTCTCTCAGAGATAAATTTAAGGAGGTTAATGTAATGACTGTGCCTTCTCAGTATATTTTTGATAATCTTTTATATGCCCATAAAAATATAAAATTGTTTAAAAAATACAGTGATATCCATAACATAAATACTAGAAACAAACACAAATTTGTTGTACCTACAACAAGGCTCAAGAAAATAGGTGGCTCGTTCAGATGTCAATGTATACGCTTTTATAATAAACTTCCAAGCCACGTACAAGATCTAAGCCTTAATAAATTTAAATCATTCATTAAACGTAAGTTGTGCCAGAAAGCTTTTTATACCGTTAAAGATTACATTGAGGACAAAAAGGCTTGGGATTAAGCTGCTCCAATTATTATTTTTATTTTTTACTTTTGGAACTTTGTTTATTTTGCAAACTTCAAAATTATATACACAATGACATGAATATTTACTTTGTTAAGTATAACATTATTATTATTTTAATTGATGTGAATGTGAGGACTATGTAGCTCATGTATATATATTTATTTAATTTTCTCAGTTACTACTAATGATAATCTGGCAGTTTTGAGTACTTTATGCGGCCTACCCAAATGTCCTTTCTTTGGTATTGTTCGTCGAATCGTTGAGCTCCTTTTAAGTTCTGAGTTGAGCTGCACAATTACTGACAAATGCGTGCACTGACTGGACAGGTCCACTCAAAATCTGTATGGTTCTTTCCTCAAAAGATCATTTCAGACACAAAACTACATGGTCCTCATATGAAATGCTCTGACCAAGATTATTTCTGGTTATTTTTTTATTTTATTATATACACATTGACATTAATGATTTTTATATACAATGACATGAATATTTACTTTTAAAGTATTATATTATTTTAATTATTGTGAATGTGAAGACTATATGGGTTACCTTTTTGTTTTGTTTTTAATTTTTTTCTCAGTTAGTTTTAATCATGGTCTGACAGTTTGAGTAATTTATGTGGCCTACACAAATGTCCTTTTTTTGGTATTGTTCGTCGAATCGTTGAGCTCCTTAAATTCTGAGTTGAGCTACACGATAAATGACAAATGCGTGCACTGACTGGACAGACCCTCTCAATCTGTGTGATGCTTTCCTCTAAAGACCACTTCAGACACCAATCCACATGGCCTTCACATGATCTGACCAAGATTATGTCTGGACTTTAAAAGAGACTGTGACCTCTGAGTTTGTTTCGGCCTTTCTTCTCAGAGTAGTCAGATAGGAAACGCCGACCTCATCTAGTTTTTAAAATATGATTGACGTGTAAAAGTGTTTGTACAAACCTACTTACAGAAATAAAATCATTTATCATTTATCATTTAAATAACTGTATTGGTTTACGCGCCGCACGCCAGTAAAGCTTCCAGTCGACATGACTTTTTCCGACATCTTCAACAATCATCGTCATATTTGAGCCAATTTACACAAAACCTTAATTAATTATATAGGTACTTAAATCTTCTCATGAATTACTCTATTCATTGGTGAAAACCATATGAAAATCCGTTCGGTAGTTTTTGAGTTTATAGCGTTCAGACAGAGACGTGGCGGGGACTTTGTTTTATAATACGTAAGGATATAATAATATACGTAGTGATGTATTGTAAGGTAGGTAAATGAAGTAACATAACATCACGCTTTATTTCCTTGAAGGGTTGGGCAGAGGTGTACCTGTAGTTCAGTACAGTAATAGTAGTAGTAAATGAAATATGGGTTTAAATTGTTCTTTATTAAAAGATTTAAAAAAAGATAAAAGATAATTTATTTGTCAAACATGCGTTTACATACAAATCGGGCATACAACATCTTAAGTAGTTCGATAATTTTCATTGTAGTAGTTCGATAATTTTTGGGTATCTTACGAATTTTACGATATCACCTTAAGTATCACGAAATAGGATATCATAAACTAAAATAATAAAATATTATATCCTTAATTAATTTGATTAATAGATTCACCACAGGTTTCAATTTAATTCCCACACACAATTTTTCGTCCAATTCATCAAAATCGGTAGCTAAGCCAATTTCGACGTTAAAATTATAAACAATTTGTTTTCTTTTGAATAGGTAACTGTAGCAGCAGCGGTGAGGTTTGTGAAAACTTAAGGTGTCTTTTAGTTTTGTGTTGAGGATTTTAATAAAACGATGCGTTAGTCTTAACGAACAAATTCTGTCTTGGCCATTTTGATTTTTACAACATTCAAGGAGGGGGAGTGGGAATAATATTTTATATGAAGACCAATCACAATCGAGTAATATGTATGACGTAGCGTATGGTGTCATTTCTTGCCTCGAGATGTCGCCTTTGGTCCCTGATGTGCGTAAATGGAGTAGGAGTCCACAACAGTAACTATCATTCATATTACATTTAATCTTATCTATTTATTCCAAACAAGACTTCATTCTGTCTCAATAAAGATTAACTTTTTAATTTCCCCCGTAAGTTAGGGGCCTCGATCGATGGGCACCTGTCCCCCAAGCCCGATAGGCTGACCTTTCGGCGCTGTCGTGATAAATTGATTCTTTTGTTGATGGGGACCACTCATCGTGCTTCAGCGATGGTGGAGAGGTGGATTGGCTGCTGGCTGATAAAAGTGAAAAGAGTGACTACTGCAGAAGTTTGGCAATTAATTTAGGTATTCATTTTCGATAAAGTCTCAAACTGTTTTGTAAAATGTTCAGGAAAATTCGGCTAGAAATAGAACTTTTCTCAATGCTTAAAACATTTTCAGTGGTAGCTATGAGGCATTTGAATGATTATAATATCTTATTCTTTTAGTAATGGACTCTATAAGTAATTTTTAAGTGAGAGGAGCTCGTGGCTAAGTAAAAACATCCGCACGGGTCGATCTATAAGGTTAAGTCTACGCTTGCCGCGGTTGGTCCGTGGATGGGTGACCATCTTTATATACCGAGACTCCCGTGCTTCGAAAAGCACGTTAAGCCGTTGGTCCCGGCTGTCATTCGTGGATCTTTGACAGTCGTTACGGGTCGTCAGAAGCCCGAAAGTCTGACAACCAGTCTTACCAAGGGGTATTACCCCAATTACTGGGTTGTGGAGGTCCGATAGGCAGTCACTCCATATAAAATACTGGTATTCAGCTGCATCCGGTTAGACTGGAAGCCGACCCCAACATAGTTGGGAAAAGGCTAGGCAGATTGATTTATAAGTAGCTAGCTGCGCCCCGCGGTTTCACCCGCATAAGTCTCGAAACCGTGGGGAAAAAAAAAGTATCTTATGTTCTTTTCCTTTTTCATCTATATATCTGCCAAATTTCATGCAAATCCGTTCAGCCGTTTTAGCGTGAAGGCGTAACAAATAAACTTACTTTCGCATTTATAATATTAAGGATTTTTATCACCGATTCAAATGTTTGCAAAAAATCGACGACTTCTGTACGTTTTACTTGATTATGTATCTACGACCTAAATCGTATAATGTAGTTTTCTCTGTGATGCCAATCTCCAATAGCCAGACCATAATAAATCGAATGGCGCAATTCTTTAGCTCAGAGGAATGATTATTTCTATAGAGCAACAACAATGGCCGCTCCACACAAAAGTCAATCCTAAGAGCCAGTTCAGATAAGAGCTATTAGAAAATCGTTGGATTTTTGCTCTGTAAGAGAAAATGTAGCATTTTATTTGGGTAACAAAATCTTACCCATAGAAAAAGCTACATTTTCTTCTACAGGGTTTTAGTCGGATTGAGAAAACTAAGATTAACTTGTGCGCAATGGCAGTATCTATGCTAAATACATATTTGGCTGGTTTTAGTTATATTTACGTGCTATCAATTCTTTTCTAATTAGTGTATCCTGGCTGTTTTTATGTCAGAAAACCGAGGCTGATCAAATTCAAATTAAAACAATATTTATGCCACATAAACCAACATGGGCACTTATGAAACGTCAGAAGCTAGGTGCACGGTTCTAACTGATCGTTTCCTATGGAGAAGAACCGGCAAGAAACTTGCACTGACTGGATAGGTCTACTCAAATCTGTGTGGTTCTTTCCTCAAAAAACCATTTCAGACACTAATCTACATGATTCTCATATGGCCTGACCAAGATTGTGTCTGGACATTAAAAGAGATTGCGACCTCTGAGTTTGTTTCGGCCTTTCTTCTCAGAGTAGTCAGATAGGAAACGCCGAACTCATCTAGGTTATTTTTTTTAATGTGATGTGTAAAAGTGATTCCGATATCCTATTAACAGAATAAACAATTTCATTTCATTTCACGATGATTTGTAGAGTTCCGGCAGCGTACCATTCTTTTGGCTTTTACAAAATTAATACAATTCTCAGACTAAAGGTAGCCAGAAACCAAAAACACTGTTGAAGACCTGAGTGAAATATTCCATTACAAATTAACAGTCATTCCATTCGCACATTATCTCCATTATATGGAAGCCCACTACCGTTTATTGGAGTTATAGAATATAACGGGTCTCAATAAAATCCAGCGACTGAATGTCAATAGCCATAGCAATAAACTAAATACGTGTCTAATAGCCAATTATGTCATAAACATTGCCATAAGAAACCAACAGTGTAGAGATTATTTTATTACTAACTTGCTTTCTATACCATGGAGTAGATACAAATGGAAAGCTAATGATCAGAGGCAAAAAACCTACATATGGCAAAAGGATCAAGTGAAATAAAAGGTCTGCCTGCCTGCTAATTTAAAGAAGCAGTAATCATTAATCATTCAAACTCATAGCATTTATTTGATTTAAACTATTTACAGGCATTATTTAATTGACGAAGTTGTCGGTCAGTTACAAAGATGAAGCTAGTTCATTCAGCCATTCTGTCATTAGGTGCGTGCAAGACACTTTTTTTTTGACCGTTTAGTGTGAAGATGACACTCCTTTATGGTCGAAGATGTAGACATTTTTTAGTTCCAAGTATTTTTAATAACCTTTCAGTTGATATAGAGACTTCTATCACAAATAGACACTTCTATCACAAAAAACTCTTTTAAAAATAAAATACATAAGTATCTCTTAAATGTGTTTTGTCAAAGCCTAAATGTAGTGAATATTTTGCTAAAAAAGAGCTACGTTTGCCAACAAACTGCTGTGCAGTTTGGCAGAGGTAATTTATTATGTAAAAACAAGTATTGCTGCGAATAAACACTTTTTCATTTTATTTTAATATTTTTTTTTTAGATTCTATGATACACTGCTAAAGGTGTTAATGATAAAATGCAATTAAATTTATAAAATACGATAAAATGCAACCGGCAATGCAATATTTATTTTGTGGCCTCAACTGAGCTGTGATACTTTTCTAATTTCTGTGCTTTATGTGTTAAAAAACTTAAATGTGCCTTCAACTCAGCCTATCGCAGTCCACTGTTGGATATAGGCCTCTCCTGGGCTACGCCACTATACCATGTCCTCCGCATTTCGCATCCAGTCTGTCCCATCCACTTTTTTAAGGTCGTCGGTCAATCTAGTGGCGGTCCTTCTAAAAATGGGTCTCAGCACTCCATATTCTCATTACTCCGTGGTCAAAATGGAACCTTTTAGCGACCGAATAGATTTTATAGCATGTATTGAGTGAAGTCGAATAAATTATGAGCCAAGTGTATGTTTTATGGCGAGATATAATAAGGCTTTTGTGATTGAAAGCTTGTGCAATGCCTAATTGGTATTAACAAGTTAGTATGCTTTGAGTCGGAAGTTCGAGATATCCAATTATTTTTAATATCTTGAGCGCCACATCTTTACGTTCCATTTTTTCATTGAAAACCTGAATGTAGTATAATGATCTATTTTGTACTGTATTATTAAAACTCTGGTACGAAGGTATATAAGGGGGCTTTTTGATTTTGAATCTATTGATGGTTTTTATACCTGACCAATATGACCCTTATAATTGGAACGAAGTTCTTAAACGCGGCTTGTAAACTTTCAGAAATCGTTACGCTCAAAAGTGTTAATACTTGCGACTGTCTTCTTGAGAAAGAAAGAAAGAGATAGAGAACGCCGGCAGAAAAAAAAATCAAAAGAAAAGAGTAAATTGATTAGTGTCGTGGGATAAAATTGTACACATCGGCTCGAGTGAATGCCGGAGAGAGAGAGAGAAGTGTGAATTTGGTCAAAATGAAAATCCAAGATGGCGGCTACGAAAATTTTCGTGAGAAAATTTCGTGAGAAAGAACTTCATTGCTGAAAAAAAACTTTAACTTTAACTTTTCTCTAATCTCCTAAATGAAAATTTACTTCGTTTCAACCGTTTCTGTTGTAAATTGTACCGACATATGCGGGCCAAAATGGAAGAAAAACAGTCTGTCAATTTGCACCGAACTTTGTTAACTGTAGGCGTATCTTTGTACACTGTGACGCAACTCTTAATTGTCCATTTTGAAACGCTTCCATGTTCACTATTCAAACAGAGAACAAACCAAACATGTTTTGAGTAACGGACTCTTTGTAAGAAATTGATACATACGTGCTTCAATATTTGCTCAAAACACAGAACAATGTTACGCAACTATAGCTTTTAAAGACAAGCAATAAAGGTGAAAGTGGGTTGATGTTATGGTATCTATTTAAGGGTAGTTAGATTTTGATGTTATGAAGGGCTGTTATCGTTCTCGAGGGTACTATCATTTCAATTTAAATTAAGTTTTGGAAGAAAGGGGTTATTAGTGTTCCTTTTATGTTAGTCGTTCAAGGTTAATGTTTTAGTAAAAGGGTTGGTTAACTGAGTCATAGAATACTAAGCGTTTCTGAGTTTTGTTGTGATTAAATTCATTATTTTAAATTAAATTAATTCACATTTAGTAGTAAGTACAGTCGAAAAATCTGAATCATGACCCACTTTGACGATAAATCGTTTGAAACCGTCAAAATAACAAAGATTTCCCTCCTTTACAGTGCATGCCGCACTTAGGACGTTTTAAATATTAAGCAAGCTATGTCAATACGGGTCGGAGATCTATGCAATTTTAACCTTTGTCATTACTGCAATAGATAATATTTTAGATAAAGCATTAATAATCATATTTTGAATCCAAACTCTTTGGAATTAAATATAACTCAGAACAAATGTTTTTTTTTCAAAACCACGTTCCGAACTCTTTCGATTATAAAATGACAGAGTCAAAAAATCACTCGGAAATTGGTGTCAAATAATAATTTCTAAAGAATAAAAAATAATTCGTTTATATTTACTTACAATGGCAGAACAAAGAGCTCGGATTATAGTTCTCAGTGAGCAAGGCTACGGTATACGAGAAACATCTCGAGAGTTAAATATATCTCGAATCACAGTGAGGACCTGGATCAGGCGATATGAAGAAGAGGGTACCCTGGAAGATAGACGACGATATAATCATGGTGTTCATCAAATCACGAATCAACAGAAAACCTACATGCGTCATCATTACAAAGAACATCCGTTTACTCCCACTCGGTATTTTGCGGCACGGTACGACGTTTGTCTACAAACGATAAGAAATCATTTGCACTCCACTGGACTGCACTATAGACATCACGCTAAGAAATTCGACTTAACAGATGCACACAAACTTGCAAGATTAAATTTTGCACGTGAATATTTAAACTTTGACTGGACTAACGTTATCTTTTCAGACGAGAAATCTTTTAGATCTTCTCAGCACGGTCGCATAACCTTGTGACGTTACAATAATACACGATACGCTGAGGATCACGTAGTGCCGAATCAATTATCTGGCCGAATCTCAGCTAACATGTGGGGCTGGATGGGAACCGGAAGTGTAGGCGAGCTGGTTCAGATTTCTTCTCATGCGAATGCAATAAATTATGTGGATTTATTAAAAGAATCTATGTTACCGACAGTGCGAATGGTTTACCCGCGAGAAGAAGTTCCAAGTTTTTATTATGTTCACGATAACTGTAGAGTGCATACGGCTAGAGTCGTGTCTAGCTGGTTTAGCCATCATCCAGAAGTTACGCTAATTCCCTGGCCATCTAAATCCCCGGACTTAAATCCAATTGAAAATTTATGGGGTCTGATGGTCCAAAAGTGGGATAATAGAAACGAGAGGACAAAGCAAGCAATTGAGCAACATTGCAACGAAATTTGGGATTATATGAGAGGAAGTGATATTTGCAGTCGCCTTATTGGATCAATGCGTTCAAGACTATTGGCTGTTATTGCAAGCAATGATTATGGTGGTTACACTCGATATTAACTATTGTTAAATAAGAACGAGTTCAACATTATAATTTTTATATTTTTTAAGCGTTTTACTTTCCCGTTTCTTATTGTTGCCTTAACAAAATTTGCAAACAAAATTCAGTGAAGATGTATGCAAAAATGGCGGAATCTTGTTTGTAGCACATTTAAGGCTCTTACAGGCCGTTTTCATGTAAATTGTTCTACCGGTTTCGCGTTACGCGACAAGTCGCGCCAGTATGTAGAAGCCTTTAAGCTGAACGCATATTAAAATAAATAATAAATCAGGTATATTAGATTATAAACACATTGATTTTAGTACGACAATGCGTACGCGTCGTATTTATTTTGGGTGTGCATTCAGCTTAATACCGCACTCGTGTGTAAAAGCTCTTAACAAAGATGGAGACTGCAACAGATAATTCTCTGTGTAATTAAATGACAGATAACAAGGTCGTTACCATGGAAATGTATGTTTACGCGAATTTCGACCTAATTGTATTTAAATATCTGTAAGAAAATAAGCTTATGGTGGATCATGATTCAAATTTGTCGACTGTACCTGGGCGACCGACCTCTGCTCTGGTGAAAATAGAGAATGCTCTTTTATTAGTATAGGAAAGTTCATTCTAACGTCATTATTGTCATGTCATTATTCATTATCTTGTTCTAAACTTTGGGCGACCGAGCTCTGCTTGAGTGAACGGATTACGAGATTACGGAGAAAACTAATTTTCCCAGAAATGAGACCTAACTACATAGATCGATTTTTTGCCCAAGTAAACCTCTATGTTGCAGTTTCCATCGAAATTGAGTACAAATCTTTATACAAATATTGCTCGTTTATTAGTATAGGATATCATCATCTGCCTAGCCTTTTCCCAACTATGTTGGGGTCGGCTTCCAGTCTAACCGGATGCAGCTAAATACCAGTATTTTACATGGAGCGACTGCCTATCTGACCTCCACAACCTAGTGACTAGGTAACACGATACCCCTTGGTAAGACTGGTTGTCAGACTTTTTGGGCTTCTAACTACCTGTAACGACTGTCAAAGATCTACAAATGACAGCCGGGACCAACGGCTTAACGTGCTTTCCGAGGCACGGAGGGGACTTGGTATGTAAAGATGGTCACCCATCCACGGACCAACCGCGGCAAGCGTAGCTTAACCTGATCGATCGACCCGTGCAGCTGTTATTACTTAGCCACAAGCCCCTCCCCAGCCCTCTCAAGTATAGGATAATACTATTTTATTTACGTAATTAAGTTTATTTTTAAATTAATTACGCAAATAAAATTGTGAGTGGAGAATCTGATGACAAAAAAAGTCGACATCGTGTGCACGAGATTAGTGACATGCATAATAACAAAAATCCTGCCCACTTTTCCAGACCCAATCCGGACAAAAGGACCAAAAGCCTTTAATATCAAAAATATCTTCCAAATATACTCAGCCTTGACCTTCACGCATCACCAACATCGACTTACAAAAAAGACTTTCACGACTTCAATTATTAAAGCCAAACACGTCCGTAGCCACAATAAGGTTTAATACCACCCTTTATAAACGTTCAGAACGCTAGCGGTTTTATAGGATGAACCGTAAAACCGGAACACTTAGAGGTCCCTGTTATCTACCCATCTAGCATATTGTGCGTTTCGGCGGCTTGTTACGATCTTTAAAGTAGTCGTGGAATGTACGGGCCGATATTGTGTGCGGGTACGGCGATGTACGGTGAATTGCATTCTGTTACATGTACCTTGTACTACTTACCTACATTGTATTTATACACAGCAAGAGTATGAAAGTAAACATCAGGTATTTTCTTTGTCATTATGTGAAATGAAATGAAATTGTTAAGCTATTGCATAGCTTTTATCGCGGGCTTTGAGCGCGGCGACCGAATCAAGAAATTTCGTAACGAAAATAAAACCTAACACCCCCCACTCCGCCTACCATGTAATGACAGTTCCCATGACAACGTGATGTTGTCATGGGAACGTAATTTTTGTTTTATGTCATCACGTCATCATCCCAAGTGTAGCGTTGGACAAATAGGAAGTATGGAGTTTACAAATGCTATGCAATAGCTTTACCGCGGCAGTCCCCGAGTGCCACACGTTTTTTTTTTCTGTAAATTGGTTATGGAAATACTTTTACACGTCAAATTAAAATAAAATGAAAATAAGCTAGATGAGTTCGGCTTTTCCTATCTGACTACTCTGAGAAGAAAAGCCGCAACAAACTCAGAGGTCACAGTTTCTTTTAAAGCCCAGACATAATCTTGGTCAGGCCATATGAGGACCATGTATATTAGTGTCTGAAATGGTCTTTTGAGGAAAGAACCACATGGATTTGAGTGGACCTGTCCAATAAGTGCAAGTATTTGTCCGTAATCGTCATTGTCGACTGCACATTGGTGGTAACACATTGACGTTGAGCTGGCCTAGGATAGTACGGAATTTCAATAGAATAAGAGGTCAGATTATACTGGTTTCTAGAACCTTTTTTCAGCACCAAACAGCCTAGGAGATGTATGTAGCTGTCAATTATTTACCTTGATACTTTGCTGATCCTTTAGTTCACTGCACGACACACTGCTAGACCAGTATCCAGCACGGCAGTCTGTGGACCCAAGCCTATCGTACCCATCCCCTTCAACCAAATACGCAGGTGGCTACAGGAGTTCACCCACACACAAGCGGTGAACTGATGGACTTCGACACTGGGCTGCAGACAGTCCAAGGAAGCTATGTCATCCTTGGATAGCAGGTTAACCAGGTGTTTATTACGCCTGGAGAGGAACGGCCTGCGCCTGGTGACAGGGACCATCACGGGACACTGCTCGCTAAACAAATACTTCCACACAATAGGCATAACGGACAGTCCTCTGTGCAGGGCGTGCATGGAGGCAGAAGAAACCGTCGCGCACGTGCTTTTTGAATGATGCACAAGCAGATTAGAACAGAAACCCTCGGGTCACTCAGACTCTTTCACAGATGTTCTGAATAGACCAGGAGATTTAATTAACTTTTGGAGGGAGGTGGGCTGGTTGGAATAACCACCAAACGGCCGCAATGGTCCACCTTACGGACTAAGTGCAGAAACTAAACCCTATAACATAGAACATAGTCCATTGCATAGATGGTTGACGCTTATATTATTTTTAAAGTATTTTAAAATCTAACCTATGTAAGTAAGTAATTTATCGAGCGCACTTTAAAAGAAATAGAATAGAAAAATAAATACAATCGGTATTTCTAATGCCAGCTCTGTGTAAATACACAAAGAGAAACACAATAGGGAAAAGTCAAAAGTGTTATACCAACAACAGCAGAGCTTTTAAATGGAAGATAAAGAAAAGCGTTTTAACAGACATCTTCATGCAGTACAGCTGCAAACAAACAGGACAGTTGACGTCACATGACATCCTTGTAACCGCATCTGGAAAACCCACAAAATCCTCCCGTACATTCCACCTGATGCTTTTCCTGCAATAAAATTTGCATAACTACGCTCCTTGGCACGGGAGCAGCGTCTTATTAAATTTCCAACCCCTCCAAAGTCATTAATGGTTTGTATTTAACCACCTACCAGTGTTATCTAGCCATAAATCATAAGGTATCAAGTGTAATGGCCGTGCGTGGCTGGCGATGACTTTTATTGCTCCTTCAAGATGGCAGTAATCCCCGGATCTCGGGTTTCTCGACGCGGCAGGATTACCCCTAATCTTTTGTTTATACGTATTCTTTTTCGAGGAAATATTATGATATTAACGTGGCTAATTCGTCGCGGTTTTGTATTCGCGGTAGGCAATATATTACTGTTTGCTGGTAAGGTTATTTAATGCTCAGTTTTGCTTTTGCTCAGTGATGGATTGTTTTCGCTTCTGTTATAAGCATTCTTTGGAGCAAGAAATGTAATGAAAGCGTTTGAAATCATACTTATCAGCATTTTTTGTCGGTATTAATTTTTTTTGTTTGTTATCCTCGTCTTATTTTCTTTTCACTTCGATTCATTTTTGCATCGTTCACCAGACAATTCCCTATCTTTACATATGGAGCTACATACCTTCACCATCAAATTTTTCTTTTATTTATGAATTTAAACTCAAAACGAACTAATACTATTGGTTCGTTTTGAGTTTATTGCAAGCAACAGATTCATAATTTTCATAGATTTAGAACAAACTGAACACGCGTCACTAATCACTTCAGTAATTAACCCCACAATGCATTCAACTGATTAACATGATTCAAAGTGTAAATCTACACTCGAATAACGTTGATTTGTGATTGCATGTGTCACGCACATCAAACAGAGCAGGGATAATAAACGAACAGACATCATTTAGTGTCACATTACACTCCAACTGAACCAGATTGGCATTCATTAACATACGTCGCGTCGCGTCGGTCCTAACATGTCACCAATTGTGATGCTACAGTGTCTCGCCATATTCGGCACAACTTTAATATCAGCGGCAACTGTCAAGTGGCTTCCAAACTCAAGCTTCAAGTTACCAGAGAACTTCAAAGACAAAAAACTTCCGTGTTCTAAACAAACAGTCGTGTTTCCAGAATCGATTGCCGGTTCAATCAAAATTGCATCTGGAACCGAAGTAAGCGAGTTCATTTTACCAGAAAATGGCGATTTGATTTTAGAAGGCTTGTTAACTTTTGGCGACAATCCCGCAGATACCAACTGCACAGAAGGAAACGCCTATTACTTGGATAAAACAGAATCTTCTTGGAACCAAGCCGATGTTTGGAGCTCACCAAAGTTCAACAAAGCTACTCCTGACTCAGACAGAGTACCGTGTTTCAACGATGTAGTGGAGTTCCCAGCAAATACCAAATTTACCGTGGTTTTACCAAAAAAGTCGCAATTTATACAAGGTCTTATAATAGGAAATGAAAGCTTTACCAGTAGAGAATTCATGCAACTTACAGTACATTTTGGACGATTACGTGATGATACACAACAATTCGTTATGAATGAATTTATGAGCACCGGCGTTAGGATCGGTGAGCCTATGCCCTGCTCGCAGTTGTTAGGGTGTGCATGCCAATTCCTTCCGTTGACAATTGATTGTGCTTCTAAGTTTTGTCCGAAGGCTCCGTGTGAGCATCCTATCAAGCCTCTTGGGTTCTGTTGTGAAATCTGTGGCGGCTACATTTTGTTTGATGCGGATGAAGGATTCGATATGAAAGCTTTTAGTGACTTCGTTGAAGACACTGTTAATGCATACGGGAAAAGCCGTATTGAATACCACGTTGGTTTAACTCCGGAAATTCCGTTAAGAAGAATTCAACTCGTGGTGGTCGATAAAGGTGAATATGAAGGGTTTAGTGCGGAAATGATCAATTCTATTAGCTATGCTCTCCACGATCGCTGGGTGAAAGGGCACAAGGTTGCCCAGATAAGCGGGAGTCCTTTGTCGAAGTCGGGTTTGGGCGGAAAAATCTTTGTATCCATGTTTTTCGCAGTTATTTTAACATTGGGAGCGTTGTACGTATACTATTATCAAATTCCAGATCTAAGGTTCCCTATAGGTTCTAGAAACATGACTGGCAGTATATTTTCGAGGTTCGAGAGGAGGTCGGACAGTGTCGTGAGTTTGACGAGAAGAGATTCAGTGATTAGTTCTAGAAGTAGCGCCGGGTTTAGAAATCCGTTGTATAATTCTAAAAGGGGGCGTGTGCAAGTTGATGAGTCAGTAGAGGAGGAATGATAACGTTACTTCATATTTTATTGTTAGTTTTTTTAATTGCACCGTAAACCCCACGTCAATGGTCATTGTTTAACATTGAAACAACCCTTTCCTTATACAGCAGTGAGGGAGTAGTTAATAGAGTGTTACTTCTTATGTGCTACAATAGTAGTCGTAATAGAATATTTGTTGGCAAGGTCTGTTTGTAAACAATAAATTACTTCTTGGATAAGCAATGTAAATAAAATTGTATTACCTATTTAACTGTTTTTATTACATGATCTTATTGAAACCCATATCCCTACATTTTGGAGCCGCCTGTACGACCACTGTGCTTAAGAGTCACTATATACATTTATAGACTATAAGATGCTAGAAATTATATGGACAGCATATAAAACATTAATATCCGTCGACAATATTTTATGGTCTCTATTGACTTTGCAATAACTTTCAGATAATCGCCTCTTAGCATTTTTTATGACTTCCGCGCTAACATTAAAATGTGCTGAGTGCCGTTATTTGCAGTTAACATCTTAGGGAAACTTTCATGAACCTATAATATTGAAATTTCCAGCACGCAATGAGCAACCGTGGTGATTTATGCTAGTACCTTCTCTCTATGAGAAGAGTTTTTTGTCGGGCAGTGGGAAAAAAGTCATTTGAAATAAACGCTTTGACTTTGAAATAACGTTTAACTGTGATAACTGTCATAGAAATTAAAATGATGCTTCGAATAGCAAGAGTCATACGACAGTTCAAATGTATTGTTTTATATGGAACTGTTCTCAATGGCAGCGGCGCGGGGAGCGAGGACAGTTCCATATAAAACTAAGCATTGGAACGCTCCCCGTGCCGCTGTCACCGCCACCCCGCTGCCCACTGCTACCAAGAATACAGCCTAAGAGTAAGCCCACGTTCGTACGGACGTAAAAATATCGAGGCGGAATTTTATCGCGCACTGGATTTTCAACTCTCGGAGTTGAGCCGAGTGTTGAGAATCCAACGGGCTGGGACACACTTTCGTCCCAGCGTGTTGAAAAAACACACTGTTGGATTTGCAACTTTCGGTGCTAAGCAGCGCGTTGAAAATCCAGTGCACGAAAAAATAATCGTCCGTGCGAACGTCGGCTTAGTATCATACCGTCCCGTCCAAATAACTTGGTAGGTCTGAACATAGGCACTACGAACTTTCGCGCATGTTCTCTCTCACTCACACTCGCCTCATGTCACTATTTGGTTCCTAAAAAATGTTATTGCGCAGCCGTCTGCGCGAAGTTCAGAACTGCCAAATTATATCGGCCTATTGTACGCCTCGAAACTGTGGAACACGATTTTGCAGCGTGAGTTTTGCTTCTAAACAAGCGTCTTGACCTCGAGTTTTACTTCTGTACCTACGAAGTATTTCATTGCCACTATCAAATAAAGAGGTCACATAATAAAATAGTTCTAATTACATGTAATGATACGCCAGTGAATCACAGGGCGCCGCCCGCGCGGCGCGGCGGGGCGTCTCTACGCCACGCCATATATAACGTCGCCACGCCGCCGGTATTATGTTGCGTGCATGATTTATAGTACACGGTGATGTGCTGCATGTACTTAGGTATTGGATACGGATTTGGATAGTAGTCCGAAGTGATAGTAGTTAGTTACTGGTCTCAGGAAGCACAGTCTTAGGATAACTGTCCACTGCAGCGAAGTGCAGAGGAGCGGAGCGGAGCTGTGCCAATATTAACCAATGGTCATCATCTGCCTAGCCTTTTCCCAACTATGTTGGGGTCGGCTTCCAGTCTAACCGGATGCAGCTGAATACCAGTATTTTACATGGAGCGACTACCTATCTGACCTCCACAACCTAGTTACTAGGTAACACGATACCCCTTGGTAAGACTGGTTGCCAGACTTTTTGGGCTTCTAACTACTCGTAACGACTGTCAAAGATCTACAAATGACAGCCGGGACCAACGGCTTAACGTGCTTTCCGAGGCACGGAGGGGTCTTGGTATGTAAAGATGGTCACCCATCCACAGACCAACCGCGGCAAGCGTATCTTAACCTGATCGATCGACCCGTGCAGCTGTTGTTACTTAGTGATGATGATCATGACAAACGTTAACAAATATTAACCAATGGTACTGCATAAAATCTCCACTCCGCTTTCTAATGGATAGATTTGCGAACTAGTTTAAAAATTCATACAAAACCGGGAAGCGGAGCGAGGACGCGGAGTGAGCGGGGCAGCGGAAAAAACTAGCCGCGGGGTATTACAGCCTGCTCAAATTACTCATCACATGAACTCGGTCTAGCTCCACACAGTCCGCAACTCCGCTCCGCATCAATGAACAGACACAGTCCGTAACTGCGCTGCGCGTCAATGGACAGGCAGCCTTAGGCCGGTCTATTCTGTAAAAAAATTAAAAACTTAGGTGAAGTGAGCTGACACTTCACCTGATGCTAGGGATTGAGACTAATGACAGCTAACTTCACCTAAGTCTCCACGGTGTCTATGATTGTAGTATTTTTATCCTGTTATTTTGTGTTGTCCCAAACATGCACATAGTCCCAAATGTATCATATGCATTTTTTTAAACTAGTTGTGTTGTGTAAATTGAGGATTAATTTACTTTAATTCGTGTCTAAACAACATTTTCAACTTTAGTTGAAGATAATTGCTTTTTAGCCTCACCATAATATTTGCATGCCAAAATATGGCGAAATGTGTCATCGCACAAGAATACTTAAATAACATCTTTGTAACCGCATTTAAAGCAAATAAATGACTTTGACTTTGAGATTTTATAGTACATTACTGTCGCGACTTGCAACAAGAGCATTGATGGACGATCGTGAAAATGTGGGCCGAGGCGAAGTCGAGGCACACATATGTGAGTCCATCAATGCCTGGTTGCGGCCAAGGCGTGTATAGTATCTACTTTTTTTCGAATAATGCGCAGAAATTCAAACTATGTAAGTAAATTCTATTCTATTCAAAGCAAGTTCGTGGGTGTCACTGCACTCTTGAAACGTTGACACTAGATATTGTAGTTGACTGTGCTGGTCGGTTAAGTCCATGTGTTGTATGTGTAGCTGAGACAGTTCATTTTTGAGGGAGGTGTTCTTTAAATTAATGTTTACCACTTCCACTTCACTGTCTTCTCTTTCCTGGAGCAGCTGTTGGCATGTAGCATAATTAATTAATTATAAATTCCAAAATCAATGACGAACAACGATAATTTTATTCCGCGCGCCATTTTTTTTACAGCTCTATTTGCAAGCCAATAGAAATTGAAATAAAATCTTTGATAAGTAACCTCTTTGGTTGATATGTGTAAAAGTAAAAAGTTCGAGAAAAACAATTGAACATCACTTCCATGGTAAGCATGAAAGTGACAAACCAAGATATTGACAATTACAATTAGATGCACTCAGACGATGTACACATCGAGTAGTAAGGCCGTTCAACAGTACACATCGAGTAGTAAGGCCGTTCAACAGTTCCCCGGTTTAGACTATTTAGAAAAGGTCAATGATGTTGTGAGTTTGAAGAATGTTTAGTTTTGAAACACTATTTTTTATCAAAGCTATAAAAAACTTAGAAAAAAAATTGGAGCTTGCGGGGTCACATCATACAATCCATATTCACAATACATTGTATGTACAGATCAGCATAAAAGAAATGGGTAAAGAAAGAGGCTTGGAAATAGGTCAAAATGTCAGTGGTGAAGATGGGTCGCACGATAAAGTTATTTTTGATTTACTACCTCGTACAGTTTTGGGAAAAACAAGTTACGAACGTAGAAGAATGTCTATAGGGTGAGAAGAGTTTTGTCTACGATCGAAATAATTTTTGAAATCAAACCCAGCTGGGTATAAACAAGTAAACTGAAAGAATTTAAAAGGACACAAGGGTTAATATCTTGTAGTAATGTTCTCACAATTACTGTGTACCATTATTTTGTAACAATATTATGATTTAAAAGAGTGTCCATGGAGTTTCTTGCCCGTTCTTCTCCATAGGAACCTACCTACTATGCTTTGGAATGGGCAACTAGCTTCATCTTTCTGACTGACCGACCCCTTGACTGTTCAAAAGTGCCTGTAAATGGTTTAAATGAAATAAATGCTTCGAGTTTGAGTTATGGGTGCTACCAAGGGTGCGGTTTTTAAAAGAAGAGTGAAAGAACACTGTCTTTCCACTTCGTCATAGTTGCATAATTTGTATTTATTATTTTATAAATAATTTTATCTATATGAGTGATATATATTTTAGAAGTATGTATTTAAGTTTATTCTCATGTTGTATGTTTATATTTAAATTAGTGTATAGTTAAGTTTTAGTAATAGTTAAGTTTTATTTTATGTATTCTGTTTTCTCTTCTACTCTTACACACGTTGTCTACATCTCTTTAACTACTTTCCTATCGCAGGTATGCTGGAAGAGATTTCTTTAGAAATAAGCATCACCTTTGTACGTATTTTTCTGTTCCTTTCTTCTTATCTGTTTATATGTGTGTACATAAACTGTTAAATAAATAAATAAAATCGTATGGGTTTTTCAGACAATTTCACAGAACTTCAATTACTTACTTCTTTCACTTTTCAACATTGATTTGTCCAATCTAATTAGCATGCAAAATATCATCTCCATCCCCATTTATTACTCAAATAGCCACTGATATTTTCCAACTAAATCAATGGTTATTTAAGCTGTCAGTGGTGCCGATTACCTTGTTCAAACACTAAACTAAATTTAAGTTCAGTGCATCATTTTCTTTCTATTTCATTAAGAAAAGGACAGAAGATAAATTTTAGTTTAGTCCTGTCAAATTAATCAGTGCAATTTTATCAATGTCAATTTTAGTAGGCAAGTTTTTAATCACGTCTAAACTTGTATGGAATAATGACAGCACTACTCCATACCAGTTTAGACGTGATTAAAAACTTACCTACTAAAATTACGTCAATTTGCGTCAAGCGCTGATTAATTTGACAGGACTAAAGTAAAATTTATCTTCTGTCCTTTTCTTAATGAAATAGAAAGAAAAAGATGCACTGAACTTAAATTTAGTTTAGTTTGTGAACAAGGGAATCGGCACCAGTAACGAATCCCACCAAAACTTCGCAATACCCAACATTTAGGAAGCTCACCATTCATCCACCAGTGCCTCGTCAAAGGGTTATGAAACCGAGTCTGACTTTGTTCGTCTTTTGTTCCCAATCAATAGTATCAAGTTGCATCAAACGACTCAAAGACGCAACTGTCATGGCGCGTCGTTAATCATTTCCTTTTGGTGTGCGACGAAATGGAGAAAGGGCGACTTGCTTACTGTGATGTCGGTAAGTTTATTTAGTATACATCTTACTACCGTTTTTGGGTCGACCACTGGTTGGGGAGTCATTTACAAAGAATTACAAGATTTGGTCAATTGAATAGTAAATAATGTCGTAAAAAACATTCGGAACCCGTAAACCTCATTAGATTTAGGACGTAACAATTCTGTAGATAGCGGTGTGCATCTTGTAGAGTAGTTTTAGATCTTGGGTAAATCTAGAAAAAATACTGGATGCATTGAATCAATCAAATTAGCCTGACGCGGTTCATTGATGGGCAAAAGCATTTCCCAAGTTATTCTTCCAAAGAAGGTAGTTAGTAGTCACTCGAAGTTAAGATAAACTGGATGTGGAGGTCCGAGTGACGATATATTTAAGCCCATTAATAATATACGCGATGCAAGTTTCTTGATAAAATTGAAATAAAATGACTTGTATCGTCTAAAACACTGGTTAGATGGTGCAACTGTTATGCTACACTTAGGCTGCGTTTCTATCAGAGATGTGCGAGGATGCGTAAGGAGGGATGTGTTTGTTAAGAACCAATAGAATTGCTTCATTTACCTAGCCTCGCTCAGCGCAGCTCCGGTGGAAATGGCTTAGCGGTGCGAGGTTTTTGTACTTACAAAAAAAGCGAGGGATGTGTTCGAGAGATGTGTGCGAGAGATGTGTGCGAGGGATGTGTGTGAGAGATGTGTGCAAGGGATGTGTGTTAGGGATGGACGCGAGTAAGGCTACGTTTCCACCAGAGATGTGCGAGGTAGTTGAGCGGTATGAGGATGCGTAACGAAGCTGTGAAACGATGTGAGTGTTTCCACTAGAGATGTGCTAGGCCACTGAGCGCTGCGAGGATAAGCGGGCTCTTTTCAGATACGATTTCTCACTCACGTCCATCCCTAACACACATCCCTTGCATACATCCCTCGCACACATCCCTCGCACACATCTCTCACACACATCCTTGTTTTGTACGTACAAAAACTTGCACCGCTAAGCCGTTTCCACCGGAGCTGCGCTGAGCGAGGCTAGGTAAATGAAGCGATTCTATTGGTTCTTAACAAACCCATCCCTCGCTACGCATCCTCGCATATCTCTGGTGGAAACGCAGCCTAAGAAATTGTATCTGAAAAGAGCCTACTACACATCCTCGCAGCGCTCATTTGCGCACCGTTTCACAGCATTGCTACACATTATCCTCGCACCGCTTAGCGGCTTAGCACATCTCTGGTGGAAACGCAGCCTAATGGTATACCACAGGAAATTTAATCACGCTGTGTAATTCAGGCTTTATTTGGCATAGCCGAAAAAGTAGCATCTACCCAATACCATCACCACGAGTTCTCGGTAACAAATCGCCTGCTCACGACATCTCCAATACCATTGTTAGAGCTACCATTGTTTTTACCGATCGCCTGAGTTATAGGTTTACTGTTACATGTCATCAGCACGATTTGTGTGACAAAAGAATGAGTTTTGTGCGTTTGACATGATGAATAGGCATTCTTATTTATTATCCAACAATCTGTAATTAGGGCAGTATGATGAATCATGAATTGAAAGGTGGGAATCGAATAACAAACATAGAACTACAAATAAAGAAAAAAAACACGTTACACAAACATGACATAGGAGGTTGGTCGAATAAATATTTTTCCTGAAAATGTATTTGAACTTGCTCAATTAGCATTGAAAGCTTTTATTGAAGACATTCATTTACCTATTATTATGTTACTGGAGTTAGTATATTCGAGATTAGGTTGAATACTGGTGTTTCTTTCAATTTCTTGACAAAATTACTGATCTTATGTTGTTTTTCGTGTCCGGTTTATGGCAATAGGATCGCCTCCTATTACATGGGACTTAAATATAACTTGGGAAATGTGGGTGTAGGTACACCTCAGCCTAAACTTTCGAGAATTACAGGGTGTGATTTTACGTAATGTTTCAAACTTACTATTTCTAGATTTCTATCAATCCTTACATTGTCTTACCCCGAAGCTAAACTAACTAAAAATCATCTTCACACATGAAAGCCTATTTAACTCGATATAAAATTACACGGACTCTTATTTCTAGTATGTATCCTTCTTGGTGCATTGTCCAACGACCGTAAACGTCACTTAAAAGCTATAAAATAAATAAACGTTGTACTAAAACTATTTCTGAGTAGCAACCCTAAAAACACATATATCAAAAGTGTGCTAGCAGCGCAGGGTTGTGCCTGAGCACTATAAATCAGGGCTGGCGATAACTCATGAGAATCAATTGGTATTTCCGTGTCGTCGCCGAAAAGTTTCGCTAAGAATTGTTTGGAAGCTAGATTTGGTAATTTGATAAGCGATTGTTTATGATCATAACAGCTGATGATTCGTCGGCAAGTTTGTTTATTGTTTGAATTTATTAAGGATGGAAATTGCTTAGTTGCCTACAGGCAACTGTGCAAGAAAAGTGTTTATGACGATCGGAGCTACAGCTCTAATAATCATAAACACTAAACAGGCTGTTAAGTTGATTGAATATCCTCCAGGCAAGTTGACATTCTTAGATGGACTCTGTACTCTTCCACAAATAATCAGTAAACAATTGCCAACTTACTAGAGTTTAGCGAATAAGTATAAGTATATTGTATGGCCTATTTGATTTTTCCAAAACTTCTCTAGCTAGCCAGGTATAAGTGCCACAGGGAACTTATAATCTAAATATGGCATTGTGAAAACTACTGCATTTTACGATTTGTGTACCTATTACTAGTCCATTAATATTACAAGCACTCAATTTACTTAAAAACCTCATTCGTATGCATTAAAAACGTAATGGCTACCTTATAAATGACTTTAAAACAATAAAACTGTGAATTTTAAAATTTTCCACGTCTTTTTCACGTACTCGTATGCTCGCGACAGCCCTGTCATAAATCTCATGGCATGTTTGTCAAGTATGGCGCTGGAACGCGCCCGGTCGCACATTTACGACGCACTATAAAGCACACGAACGCGATGCACTGACATTTGTGATTTTTTGGCGCGCTTTTGTACAGAGGTAAGTGAGGGGAAAATGAGCTGTTTCGTTTAAAATATGTAAGGTGGTAAAGGGTTTTGCATTTTCTGCGCTGTTTCTGGTTATTTTGCTTGCATTTAGTTTTAACAGAGATAAGCTATGAGACTTAGTATTTTAGGAAAATGTCGAAGGCTACGCTATTATACGGCCAGGATTTTAAATAAGTTAGCTGCTACAAAGTACTCTTTGGAATAATATTGTTGTTTTATATTACTGAAAAGATTTGAAATTGCATTTATCCCATGTCATTGTAATTCAACAGCAAATAAATTAATCACTACCTCAACCTTCAAAACTAAACCCAATACCCAACTGTTAAAGTCAAAAATCGCTCGTCACAAAAAAGTTTTCCAAGAAAATACATCACTTTTCAATCTAGCCTGTGTGCTGTGGCAACACGAAACTATTTCATTCACTAAGGGGTCCGTAATTCGATTACTGTTCGTCTCATTTCTCCCGAGATGTCGTGATTCGCCATAATTCGGGAATGCATGCGATTCAATGGGAATTTAAGTGAATTAAGATGTATGTTGGAGGCGCCTTTGTTTATTTTGGTAGTGATGTGGGAGACGTTGGTGTTTCAATTTGGGGAGCTGTTGTAGTGTTTAGTGTGTGGTTGGTATGGTGTTTGCATAATGCCCGGTTTCTATAAGTTACCGATCGTTATGTTTAAGAACAACGGCTCGTAACTTATAACTAATAACAAAATAATTATCTATGAAGTGTTGAGGAGCTCGTGGCTAAGTAATAATAGCCGCACGGGTCGATTCATCAGGTTAAGATACGCTTTGCCGGGGTTGGTCTGTGGATGGGTGATCATCTTTACATACTGAGTCTCCTCCGTGCATCGGAAAGCACGTTAAGCCGTTGGTCCCAGCTGTCATTCGTGGATCTTTGACAGTCGTTACGGGTCATCAGAAGCTCGAAAGTCTGACAACCAGTCTTACCAAGGGATATCGTATTACCCAGTTACTGGGTTGTGGAGGTCAGATAGGCAGTCGCTCCACGAGAAATACTGGTATTCAGCTGCATCCAGTTAGACTGGAAGCCAACCCCAACATATTTGGGAAAAGGCTAGGCAGATTGATTGAAGTATAGACTACTTTGTGTATGTATAAATAAGTGCTCTTCTTGTAATTAGAAGCACATTTTTGCAATCGAATTATTTAGAACTCAGCTAATACCTGTTATGTTCAGGAAACAGTTTACTGCAAGCCAAGTACCTAAGCGAGATACCATTTCCAAACTTTCTTGAGGAATTGGTCTCGGTTGTAAACATTGTTTTTCAGAAAAGTAAAGGCTCTTTTAAACGGGCTATGATTTACTGTAATAGACGGAAAGTAGCGGCTAGGAAACCCTAACCATCCCCAAGGTAGGAGGAGCAAATTTCGTATTTTTAAAAACGTTCGTATTCTGTTCTCCATCGGTCAAAAATACCTCTAATTTCCCGACATTTTGACAAGTTTTTGATTGTTGTCGCTGAGATGAGATTGCTACAAGATTTTGAACGTTTTTAATTATAGAAATTGGATTCAAACTAAATTCTAAATTCAAACTAAGTACCGTCTTTATCACAACTCTAGCTATAAACAAGAGAATGACGAAGAATCCTTTATCAAATATCAGGCATCCAACTAGCATGCCAGTGCTCGTGAATTGATGTCAGCAATTAATTCAATGCGCGTTAGGTGGCGCTAGTGAGCTGGTCTCTCAGGGCTCTCGCTAGATCCGGTAGACTTAGCGCGTCCGTCCTTAGACTGGGTTTTGATTTATCATTTTGGTATTACTGAAGACTTGCATCTGGTATGTGGGATTTTAACACTATATCTATCGATGTCTTTTTAAAGATGTCTGAAGGTAGTACTCGTTTTCTTGTAACATGTTCTAAATCAGATAAATATTCTTATGCTGGGACTGGGTTAATTCATGTCAATAGTATTTGGGGATTGAAATCACAATCTTTTGCTCACCATTTCGCACATTAAGCGTTGGGCTATTGCCTCAAGGGATCAATCTATAGGGATTGTCAAAAGAATCCTAATTTAAGATAGGTATATTCATTTTGAAAGAGTAAGCAGTGGTGGCCCAGGTAACGGCCCCGACTTAGTTGTAGGTCGTGGATTCAAACCCAGGCAGGTGCTTTACTTTGTGTAAATAATTTCACCACCAACACTGCTCTCAAAACGGTGAAAAAAAAACATCGTGAGGAAACCGGCATATCCTAGAACCGAAAATTCGAAGACATGTGACATCTACCAACCCGCACTGGGCCCGCGTGGTGGATTACGGCCCATTTCATCTCGAAGGGAGGAGGCCTGTCTCCCTTGCAGTAGGCAAATAAGTAGCTTTTCGCTAGTAAAAAAAAAGTTATATGTTGCCTCATATAATTAAGTTTCTGACAAGCACTTATGTCTCGCATATCCAATTCGCCTGTCCTCAAATTAGGCCACGAAAGCCTTTTGTGTATTTTTGTACATAGCCCGTACATTAGAGGACCATTGTGCCTCGTTTAATAAGGCGAGTGCGCTTTCCACTTGCCTTATAAGGTGCCGTCGCACAAACGAGGTTAATTCACACGATCTGAGCAAGAATGGACGTTAGAAATAATGGACGTGGTATTTAGCTGCTTTAATGTTATGTAGATTGGTATCTACAAGATGGATTGTTGTTTGCTAGTAGCTATGTGTTTTCACGAGATATTTATGTCATTTTGGCACGAAGTTATTTTAGATTAAGGTCCATAGAAATTTCATTGAATTGAGACTTCATTCAATGAAGGAGAATTGTGTCCTTGCTTCCATTCAGGCCACCAGCTTTATTTGCATTGTTTACAGTAAATATCACCGGAAAACATCGCGGGATGTGAAGCTAATTCAGAGGCCCATGAGCGGCATAAAAACTCTGACACCAGGTTAGTCAATTCCGGCCACCGTAGGCGCGGGCTTGCGGACGGTGAGCAATGGGTAGCTCGCCGTCCGATAAGGACCAAGCCCGGGTCGACGGCGCGTTGTGTTCCACGCGCGCCTCAAAGAGATGTCAGCAGAATTGACGGGGTCCGCTAGGGCCAATGCCTGCCGGGGGTTCGAAGAAAACCGATAGGGAAATCGTGGCCCCCTGGCAACACGGCAACTGAAGGAACACGGGTGGGTTTTAGTCAGTAAGAGTCTGACACGCCCTCCCGCTCCGCCCAGAGCGGGAGAAGTCATTTGATGATTTCCCACCCAAAAAAAAAAAAAAAAAAAAAAAAAAGGTTAGTCAATAACCACACGGAAAGAAAAAAAAGACAGTAAATATCTTATAAATAAAGAAATAACACACATGCTTTAAAGTCTTCTATCGGTCTAGTAGTCTTTTTGCTCGTTATGTCTGTTCATGATATCATCAGCAATCATTGATAAACTGTAAATTTATTTGATCAATAACTCTTCTCAAAGAAAAAGTAAGGTACAATTTTTTTTTCACGTCATAGTGAAATGTTTAATATTACCGACTCCATAACTTCGTACCACGACAATGGTAAATTATCTCAACTCGACACACCCGTACGTGTTACTTTTTTGTTTGTCCAAATGACCGCGCCTTGTTACTTCCGTTCACTCGCCCGATTAGTGGAGCCAGTACTACACTGATTGTACTCGCCGAAAGCGGGCAGTGTAAACATAGCATGTATGATAATTTAAATGAATGAGTTGGTGATTATGGGATTTTAATGGATGCTGCTGGCTGCGGCTTTAGTTGTGATGTTCGTTAATATACAACGGAGTATAATGTATTAATATTTTGTGGTTACTACATCCTAACAAATATTATAAATGCAAAAGTGAGTTTGTTTGTTTATTTGCTTGTTACGCTTTTACGCTGAAAAGGTTGAATGGATTTGGATGAAATTTGGCACATGGGTAGACTATGACCTGGGTTAGGATAAAAGATACTTTTTATTCCGCTATTCCTACGGGATTGACACTTATACGGGTGAAACTGCGGGGTGCAGCTAGTAAATTTATGTTAAAGGTAAAGTTTTGCAGCTTTTAATCAGAGATTTATTACACTCTACATTGAAGTTCTTTTTGTTATACAAAAAGTTACAAATTGTTTATAAAATCCAGTTCAAAACAGATACAATACGATTTTCGCCGTACCTATCTGTCTTTTGTAGGCTTAAGAATATTTTGCGGATCATGGTCCCTTTGGTGGCAATCTACCAAATAATCCCTTAGACCGCCTTTTGCAAAGCTCAAAAACATACCCTACCCTGTCCTTGAGAAGAATCTTACATCAAAAATATAACATACGTATTAATATTCCATAAAAAATCGCTTAGAGCCCACCTCCACACACTCAACACGTAATACAAAAATCCTCTCCGTTTAAACCAAGCCCCTCGCGACACCGCGCGACAGATGTTCGAGTGCCCTCGTCTGAAGAGCCCTCAACAACTGCGGTCGACTCTCCACAATGCGTGCGCTGATTACCGCTGCGTGCGTGTGAATGCGCCTTTACGAATCTAAAGAGGTTTTAACTTTTTTGCTACTGTATAAGTATCAATGAGGAGGTTTTATTTGTGGAAAATTGTTCGTGGAATTTAGAGATTCAGGGTGAAAAATGAAATACTGAGGAATGTCTCAATATTCTGGTGATAATATCTCTGATTTTGTAGATTTTTTTGAGTGTAGTTGTATGATAAGTGTGATAGAGATAGGCAGTTGACATTCTAAATCTACGACCTCCAAAGCTCACTACATAATGATCCTTTTTTTGACTTGGCAAACGCTAAGGTGTCAGGCTGTCAATTGACAGGTTGTGAAATTGGTCTATGGAACCCTTCTCGTTCTACTATAAATGTCTCAACATTTTATCACAAGCACATCTGTTTAATTCTAGAATTTAACAGGAATAAAATGGTAAAGTTACCTTTGTGCGATTGACGATGACAATAAAACGATTTAAAAAAAATTACATACCTCAAATCTCCGATAGAAAAGGCGGAGATCACCATTCTCCACATGAAATAGACTCTGAAACAAAAAAAACAGTGGCACTCCGGGAGTGCCAACCGAAGTGAAAACTTGAAAAAAAAAACCGGCCAAGTGCGTGTCGTACCACGCACAATGAAGGGTTCCGTAGTTGGGATGAATTTATCCCAAAAACAAACTTAACTTTGTAGTTGAAAAATATGTTCTCCCATACGGAATGTATGGGAAAACATGTTTTTGCAACTGCAAAGTTAAGTTGGTCGATTATTACTCGTTAACCTGTAGAGCCTACTTAGCTGTGATAGTATTCCTTTTAATTTCGTTATATAAACTAGCACTATAAAGCTTAATATTTCGCAAACGAATCCCTGAATCCAAAAATGGTTTTCACAAACTCTCAATATTTTTGAAGGATCTTTCCAATGATACCCCTCACCATGGGGTAAAAAAATAAAAAATAAACATCACCACTTTACGTGTATGAGAGGTACCTTAAAAAAAAATGTTTTTCATAATTTTGTTTTACCACTTTGTCGGCGTAATTAATATGTATACCTATGCCAAATTAAAGCTTTCTAGTACTAAGGGTCTCGGAGCTAGACCGCGGACAGACTGACAGACAGACGGACATGACGAAACTATAAGGGTTCCTTGTTTACTACGGAACCCTAAAAATCGGCACCGCGGTAATCAACGCGTTAATATCTTTTACTCCACGCATCGCAGTAATCAACGCGATGATGTCTTTAATGGTCAAAAACTGGTGTCGTCATAGTGTCGCGAAATCAATGGTTTAGTCCCATCTTAAAAATGCCCAACGCGCCTAAAGAAGTTTTCACTTCAAAAATGCCCACATTTAGAGAAAAGACGATTATCCATATGCAAGTCCATAGATTTACACTGCCTACCATTATCCTTCCCCTACCAAAAAGTACTTACCTATTTCCCATTTTTCGGCCATTTCATTAGTGCAAGCACTTACGAAGGCTAATTTATTTTTATTGTTCGTAGTCTTGACTAGCAGTAAAACTTACCTTTGCTGGATTTATGCGCGAAGCCACAACCTCGGGTATAAATAAAGGGGGATGTATTGTGTTTGTGCTATTGATTCTGGATGTAAGGCTGTTTCTTAGTGCTTTACAATGTTAAAGGAGATAGATAGGATTGGGGTGTTTTTGTGCTTCCTGTTTTCTTGGCAGCTACCTGTGTGTACTACATATTCATAGTTTTCTTTTGTTCTAGCATGACTAAGTATATAAATACAATGTCGCCCATAGGCATGTGCCCATTCGAATTTTTCTGAATATTCGTGATAAATAATGCATTTTTTTTTTCAAAATCCCCCTATGAACCCCTTCCTATTCTAACTTACACTTGTGTTTTTGTTTTTTAATGTTTTCACCTCCTTTTTAGGGTGCCGTACCTCAAAAGGAAAAAACGGAACCTTTATAGGATTACTTTGTTGTCCGTCTGTCTGTCAAGACCTTTTTTCTCAAGAACGCGTGAAGGTATCATGCTGAAATTCATATCAAATACTCAAATCTACTGTCCCTTGGAGCTGTGAACAAATCAAACTTCTAAGCCAACGTAATCAAAAGATACAGCCGTTTATGCTGCAAATTTTCGACACTCGCAAGGGAATCAAAACCTACAGGGTACTTCCCGTGAACTCAGAATCTTGAAATTGGGACGAAACAACATCTTATAGCACAAGATAAAGACAAAATTGCGAAAAATAAAAAAGTTGAAAATTAAGGTAAATCTTGGTACTAACAAGTTTTCGCAAAAATCTAAATTTGCTCATATCTTTTTACTAATAATAATTATACCAATTTTATGGCGGTATAATGGGTAGGTATGGAACCCTCGGTGCGCGAGTCTGACTCGCTCTTGACCAGTTTTTTTTTTGCATAGTTGACAAATTTTAATAAAAATGTTAGTTCATCCGATAAAATAACTCATAAGCTTTTAGAAATAATAAACAGAATCCAAATCGAGCCATTAACATTGCAAATATGGCAAACGCTACTCAAAATAAAAAATTGAATAACATGAAAAATATTAAAGATATAATCTTTCATGAATTTTCAGAAAAATACGAGCGGACACATGCCGATGGGCGACATTGTATATTATGTAGATAATAGTTATGCCACATTACCTATTCTAATAACCCGGTTGAAGTGGCGGTGTTTGGGGGAGGCGTATGTCCAGCAGTGGACGTCTTTCGGCTGAAATGATGATGATGATGATTACCTATTCAGGGTCAGTTTTTAGAAGGAACCATCCAGCTCAAACTTATTCTTTGAAACGGAGAGAAAAATAGTGAATAAGCTCGGTTTTGTAGCTAATATAATAGTCACGGGCTCTGCCAGGAAAGAGCTTTTCCAAAAAGAAAGTAATACTGTGATCATTAGGCTGTACAGTTTTTTTTTTGGGTGGGAAATTATCAAATAACTTCTTACTGACTAAAACCCACCCGTGTTCTTTCTGTTGCCCTGTTGCCGGGGGCTACGATCTCCCTTTCGGTTTTATTCGCAACCCCGGCAGGCCCAAGCCCGGGTCGACGGCGCGTTGTGTTCCACGCGCGCCTCAAAGAGATGTCAGCAGAATTGACGGGGTCCGCTAGGGCCAATGCCTGCCGGGCGTTCGAAGAAAACCGATAGGGACATCGTGGCCCTCCTGGCAACACGGCAACTGAAGGAACACGGGTGGGTTTTAGTCAGTAAGAGTCTGACACGCCCTCCCGCTCCGCCCAGAGCGGGAGAAGTTATTTGATAATTTCCCACCCAAAAAAAAAGGCATCGGCCCTAACGGACTCAGTCAATTCTGCTGACATCTCTTTGAGGCGCGCGTGGAACACAACGCGCCGTCGACCCGGGCCGGGTCCTTATTGGACGGCGAGCTACCCATTGCTCACCGTCCGTTGCTCTGGGACCTAAAGACGCATTTCTAATACATGCGTGCACTTGCTCTACAGTTACCAATCTAAGTAAGATTGGTAACTGTTCCATGGATTTGGTAAGAATGTCAGCAAGTTCAGTGGAGATGACACTTTATCTCCGGCTATAACTTAACTGTGTAATATGTACGCGAAAAAACTTGTCATATCTTCTAATTCTCTCGCTTCAACAACAGTTTTCCCCTATAAATTTCGCAGACAATTTCCTTAGTACTCAATAATTCACACTCAATGCAAAACAATAATAAACTATGTACAAATGATAGATGATAATTTATGTAAATCACACAGCGTGTAGCCGTAGCTCAGTGTAATTGGCTACTATTGTAAATTACGTAAATCTCTATTACTTATGTTCAATTTACATAAGTATGATTTGTTGTACAACTACTAATGTGTGCGGTGGGCTAGAGGTCATACATTTATTAGTGGGAATACGTAGGTAAAAGATTTTTGAATAACTCGTTTTTATTTCCATATTGAGGATACATGATACGAGCTTTCACGAGTTACAATACTACGACATGTCCTCTTGCACAAAATTATCAACCTTCCAATCTTGCTGACTGGCTAATTCATTTGCCAGGACACAATCTACTGTCTCAGCTTATCCTAACGCGAGAAGAGGAATACCAATGATAACCAACGCACAACAAGTACAATTTTAACAATTCAAATTAAAAAAACCCCCGACACAAACATTTCCTCATCTCTCTTTCCTACTCCATTACCAGACCCTGTTCACCATCTATCTATAACCTATTCATTGAGACCATTCCATTGAGCCCAAACACGATACCTGTGCTGTAAGTTGGTAAGGGAGTTGGGTATCCTGCAAATTCCAGGTGATGCTGTAGCATCAGTTCAAGGTTACTATGTTATTCTAATATCATTGAAGTAACAGAAAACCAAATTTCAAACCGATCAGACCTGTGGAAGATACTTACATTCATTTATCAACTCGAAAAGAGCTGATAATTTTCAAACGGCTTAACCGATTTTGATAAATCATGTCTAAGAACCATCGCTAGAAAATCTGCTTTCAAATAAAAAATACCACACTCAAATCGGTTCACCCGTTTAAGAGCTACGATGCTACAGACAGACACACACATAGCGGTCAAACTTATAACAACTTTTTGTGTCGGGGCTAAAAAACCATATGCAGTAGAAGTATATTAATGGCCAGTGTTATTTTGTTCTTAATTTTCACTATTTTCACAGTGATAAGAAATGTTGGAAACCTGAAAATAATCAATTTAGAATCGTGTTTTTTTTACTTATTACTTTCAAAGTCATCGATGAGTTCTATAAAACCCGTTTCCAATCTCAAACTTTTTAACGGCCTCACCACCTAAAGCAATCTTTTTCCAATCGCGAAAAGGCAAAAACCCATTACGTCCTCATAATATGAAAAACAGCATTTTACGCAACGAAAGCACCGCGAAAATCTATTAGCAACTCAAAAACCAATCTTCGAACATTATTATCGTGCGAGACTTCGCTAAGAATGTTTGAGTTCGTCGAAAACCGCTCGAGATCTAAAATGCCTACAACAGCGCCCACCTTATTACATCAGAAGAATTTTAACAAGATGCTAACTTGTATACAAATTGAATTTTCCGAACGCAACAGCTTGCTCCCTGTATACATTAAGTTTATCCAAAAGTTCGATGATTTTGTACAAAATTTGTTGGAACGAAGTAATTTTATTAAGAGGGACGTTTTAAGTTGTTATCCAATTTGTGGGTATTTTGTTTTTGTTAATCGGTCCCGGTTCAATACCTCGTGAGGGAATTCGAGAAATGTTAACTTGTTACTCTAAATTATGTTATGGAAGTTTGCGATGGAATTAATTGGCATTTAAATGTGTTGGAGTGGTCTTGTTATTTAGTTTTCAGCTGTAAGATCTGTTGCTGAAAATTTTACTATGAAATATTCAACACATTTCAGTAAACAATACAGTGTTGGTGCCTTAAGTCGCGATTCCATTAGGCAAGTCATGCATGCAAGTAGGACGTCACATTTGCGTACAAGTTGCTTGCATTGGAAACATGTTTTTGAGAGTGTGCAAATTGCATGCATGTTTTACTTGCATACAAGTGGAGATGTTCAACAATTGAGTAGGATAATTCGATAATTTGTACAGTGAGAGATGCCATGCGCGTGCACGCCACTCGTTCGTAATTTGAAACGTGCAACTAACGTTTGCGCGTTCAATTTGCACGTCACTTGAATTAAAAAAATTACAATTTCAAACTTCCTCATCCAAGTTGTAGCTTGTATGCAGATTTGTTCAAGTTGTATGCAATTTGCAACTTGCATACAAGTAACTTGCCTAATGGAATCCCGCCTTTAGTAACGTTACTTTCGTATGAAATTACGCTAGTTCTGGTATCAATCAAGTAGCCTTTAAATCTTCAGAACAAAGCAGTGTTCGTACTTAGTAGGTTTTAGCAATATTAAGAGATTATCCCACGTCTAAGCAAAGGTCTCCCTCAAATCCTTCCTGGCAGTGCTTAGCAGTGGGACAGCGTAGACTAACTACTAATTAGATGTTAAACTTAAAAAAAAAACACCGGCCAAGTGCGTGTCGGATTACGCACAAAGAAGGGTTCCGTAGTTGGAATGAATTTATCCTAAAAACAAATTTAACTTTGTAGTTGAACAACATGTTCTCTCATTCATCAATATACGTCACGGTCAATGTCCCAACTGTAAATGTAAGTTTGCAAAAACAAAAAAAAATGTGATGAAACTGCAAATTTATTATTTCTATTTAGATTTTCGGACTTTTTCCTTTATTTGTGCTGTGAAACCTTGCTTCCTACCAAATTTCATGATTCTAGGTCAACGGGAAGTACCCGGTTTTGATCTATTTGCGAGTATCAAAATATGTCACATAAATGGCTGTATTTTTTATTGCGATGACTTAGAAGCTTGATTTTTTTAGAACCCCAAGAGAATATAGATCTACGTATTTTTTATTAATTTCAACTTGATACCTCCACGCGTTCCTGAGAAAATGTGTCTTGACAGACTGATGGATGGACAACGAAGTGATCCTATAAGTTCTGTTTTTTACTTTTGAGTTACGGAACCCTAAAAAGAGATTATGAATTCGTGAGTTTCATCAATTTAACCAGCCTATAGCTATCCACTGGAAGCCTTACTCACTGAAATATTCGATAAACATCCCGAAATACAAAACATGATACAACACTACTAAGCCACGTTTCTACCCACGGAATAATTACACAACCGCACATTCATTTTCAACTACAATCCCCATACAAAAACACCCAAATTAAGTCCATAATGGCTATCATAACATGACATTACATGCGTACGGAGTATAAAATCATTATTAGGAACCAAATTACAATGGTGTTCATCAGGTGGCTATAATTGTGTCCTCTTGTACCATTATGGGGCAAAATTGCTCCCGAGAAAGTCCGGCCGTAAAAGGTAGGGACTTTCTCGGAGCTATGTTGCTGGTGATGTTAGAATATGTAGTGTTGGCATTGTTTCTAATGGCTTTGTTGTATAGTGCTGAAGTGGATTTTGATAAAACAAACCATTGGTAAACTAATTGGCTTTAAATTGATGACGTTACTTGCGAATGATGAAGTAAGTGAGGAATGCGAATGAGGAAGTTATTTATATAATTTTAATAGAGTACTGAGCAGTTTTACGCTGAATACCTTTTTTTTTTGGGTCGGAAATTATCAAATAACTTCTCCAGCTCTGCGCGGAGCGGGAGGGCGTGTCAGACTCTTACTGACTAAAACCCACCCGTGTTCCTTCAGTTGCCATGTTGCCGGGGGCCACGATTTCCCTATCGGTTTTCTTCGAACCCCCAGCAGGCATTGGCCTTAGCGGACCCCGTCAATTCTCTGGGATTTGACTTAGTAATCTTTGAGTTTCTGAAGATCGATAAGAAAATCATTCAATCAAAAGAATAAATTACATATGATCACTAGATAGTGATAATTTGTAATTTATTCTTTTTCAACGTTTTCGCTTTCCGAATCTGTGTTCCTAGGTGAGTTAATTCATGTATCAATGTGACATTTAACAACAGATAAAATTTTAATAAACATTAACATGTGCAAGTGTGCATAGTGGGCTAGTGGCAACAGCATTCTAAAAACTATGGCGGGGAGTATCGACTCTCCGATTATCAAAAGTTTTGTGAGAAGGACAATCACTAAACATTAATTTGGGGATGTTCTTTTCACAATACTAATTATTTTATTTTCTTATCTATTGCATCGTAACTACTAACACTAGTAATAAGCTATATTATTGTTTACTAACACGCTGGATCATTGTTGTCCGGTAAATAAAGAATATAATAATAATAGCGGCCGATTCAGATTCGGAGACAGTTCAATCTTGTAACATTCTTAAAAGACGGATTTAAAACTTCATCCACAACACCCGAACATATCGAGTAATCCTAATTTGGTATCCAATCTACCCATTGATTCATGGTCACTTACCGTACACTCGACGCTAACGAATACTTATGGTCAAACATTTGACATTGAACCAAATACCTCGTACTTTCTCTTTATAGGAAAAAATATGGACAGTTTATAAACATGTTATTTTGATGTTCCTGATTTACATAGCACGTTGAGAACAAATATTCAACTGTCTCATGGAAAACTTCAATACCTACTCGGCCCAAATACATTCAAACCTGGGTAAGTGAGAACTGGGTAAGCGAGAAAACTCTATAAATGAGAGTAATTGCCAGGTCCCGTCATTTTAACTACCTTCAGCCTCTATAAGAGAGAAATAGAAAATTCTATAAGACCTTCTTTATGTACTCATGTTTTACAAAATAAATATTAATTTATCTTATCTTCCCTTATCTTAGAAAGTCGATATTCACTCGTGGACCTCTATAACTGAGGCTGTTACTTGCCTGTACCTCTATAAGCACAGTCGAGCGTAATTAAACATCTTCTATTTATGACTCATTCTTAAATTTCGTGCAACTAACATTGTTTTTGTTCCTTCACAACCTTTCCCAACCAGCATCTACCTCTATAAGTGAGAAAGGCCTCTCCTGTACATCTATAAGCTAGAAACTCGAGTTAGTGAGAAACTTTTATTAGCGAAAAAGAGATCGCGGTCCCTTGAACTTTCGTTTATCCAGGTTCGATTTTATATGGGAATTTTTTCGCGACACGCTGTTGGTGTCATGGAGAAAAGAGTTCTGTTTGATGATCTGTGCCACTCCATTAAATATGACCACACATTTCTGATACATGTATGTAACCGCTCGTATTTTTCTGAATATTCGTTAAAAATTATCAAAAATTAACTTTAAAAGGGGGGGGACTGTATCTTTAATAATTTTCATGTTATTCAATTTTTAATTTTTTGAGTAGCGTTTGCCATATCTCCGATGTTATTGGCTCGATTTGGATTCTGTTTATTATTTCTAAAAGCTTATAAGTTACTTGCTGACCCCGGCAAACGTTGTTTTGCCAATTATTTGTTTGGGGTGGACAACCCTTATCACTTAGGGGTATGAAAAATAGATAGTAGCCGATTCTCAGACCTACTGAATATGCATATAAAATTTGGTAAAAATCAGTAAAGCCGTTTCGGAGGAGTAAGTTAACTAACATTGTGACACGAGAATTTTATATATAAGATTTTATCGGATTAACTAACATTTTTTATAAAACGGAGGTGAAGACATTTTCTCCTAAAAAAAAGTCAAAGTCAAATAATTTCAATTATTTGACTTTGACTTTTTACTTTTGACTTAAAAAAAAACTGTATTTATTTTTAAAAAGTCAAGTGCAAGTCTATTTAAACCATAGGGGAGTTTTGAAAAAAAAAATGTATTAAGAGAGAGTACCCTGAGATTCCCTTTTAAAGTTAGTTTTCGAAAAAAAAAACATATGAATATTCTGAAAAATACGGGCGGTCACATGTCCATGGGCGACATTGTATAGATAAAATAGAATAGGGACATGTGTGAATTATTCGATGGGTCACATAATCAATGTCAACAGAACAAAGATACATTGCCACTCAGTAAAAGACTGATTGCTGTTGTTCTATGAGTCTATGATAAATGCTGATATTTAACTGTAAATGAATTTTCGAGGATAGTTTTAGCCTCGGAATGATCTTGCAGAACACAATGCTCACAAAGAGACACATAGGTTTCACAATAACCACTCACTACTGTTGATTGTGAATTTGACAACTATGAAACGTAGATAAGTAAATGCTCAAAAGCGTGATGAATTACAGAATTATAAATTACTAGCTGCGCCCGCGGTTTCATCCGCATAAGTCTCGATCCCGTGGGAATATCGGGATAAAAGGTACTCTATGTCCTTTCCAAGTCATGGTCTATCCTTGTGCCAAGTTTCATCCAAATCCGTTAAGCCGTTTTTGCATAAAAGCATAACAAACAAAATTTGTTAAACTTTTATTAGTTTTAGAATAATGAATACGAGGCTTTTGGCTAATTTGTGAATGTGTATTTAATGTGTTTTTATTTTTTTAGTAATGTGTGTTTAGTTTGTGCAGAATAGGTAAACAATTTTTCTTTCTTTTTTTTTTCTTTTCAAGCAAACTCACTTTCGCATTTATAGTATTAGTTATATAGTATGTATAACTTAAGTTCCTGCTCCTAGTTGCAATATTTGATATCTCACAACCATAGTAAGAGAAGGTGATATATTCCATTTGTAACATAAACTTACACACCTCCTATTTAAACTACACGGCACTTAAACTTACTCAACTAGCCGTGTAAAACCATAAAGACCTCACTCGTCACTCACCTAACAGCCTCATAACAATTTGAAACAAATATGAGCGACAATTGAGGGTTCTATTTAAAACAATACGACAGCGTCACCCCACAATTACTGTAATCGTATAATTAACACGCGATTACGTGCTCCATGGCCGGTGTAAGTTGAACTGTGACGAAGTGTCAAACTATGCTCTGCAAACTGTTCATTTTTAACCGACTTCCAAAAGGAGGACGTTCTCAATTCGACTGTATGTTGTTTTTTTTTTTTTTGTATGTTTGTTACGCGATTACTCCGTCAATTATGAATTGATTTTGATGGTTCTTTTTTTGTTTGGTAGATCATACTTCAGAGGTGGTCCCATATAAATTTTATTAACTTTGCTTGAGTAGTTTTTGAGTTAGCTTCAATAATACGTATTTTTTCCTCACTTAGTATGTGGATGATATTATGATAACTTCCTGTCACTGTTATTTACATAGCAGGTAGTGGTATTCAAATTTGTGTGGGGTAGGTATCACAACTAAAAAGTGAAAAATAAAAACTTTTTACAAAAAATAAAAACAACCGACTTCAAAAAAAACACTACAGAGTGAAAAATAACTTTAATTTCGGAAGTCGGTGACAAAGAACGAAAATTAAAAAAACCAAAGACACCGACTTCCGAAATTAAAGTTATTTTTCACTTTGTAGTGTTTTTTTTGAAGTTGGTTGTTTTTTTTTATGATTACTGATTTGACACAATGATTATGCCAAATGGATATTTTAGTACTGTGCTAGATATATCTGGCAATGATTATTATTTACTGTGCAAAGACAACACAACACGCACAAAAAATAAAAATCACTTATTGAACTGAAACTCCTTGGTGAGGAGCTTGTGGCTAAGTAATAACAGCCGCACGGGTCGATCCATCAGGTTAAGCTACGCTTGCTATGGTTGGTCCGTGGATGGGTGACCATCTTTACATACCGAGACTCCTCTGTGCCTCGGAAAGTACGTTAAGCCGCAGGTCCCAGCTGTCATTCGTGTATCTTTGACAGTCGTTACGGGTCGTCAGAAACCCGAAAGTCTGACAACCAGTCTTACCAAGGAGTATCGTATTACCCAGTTAATGAGTTGTGAAGGTCAGATAGGCAGTCGCTCCATGTAAAATGGTGATATTCAGCTACATCTGGTTAAACTGGAAGCCGATCCCAGCATAGTTGGGAAAAGGCTAGGCATATTGTTTTTTAAGCTATTGCATAGCTTTTATCGCGGGCTTTGAGCGCGGCGACCGAATCAAGAAATTCCGTAGCGTAACGAAAATAAAACCTAACACCCCCCACTCCGCCTACCATGTAATGATGGTTCCCATGACAACGTGATGTTGTCATGGAGGTTACAAATGTTATGCAATAGCTTTACCGCGGCAGTCCCCGAGTGCCACACGTTTTTTTAAAACTGAAATTCCTAGGTATTTACACGCCTTGGATTTAGTCAATACTATTTACACCGAATTAATTACTCATTTAATTTAAAGAAAGCGATTGTCATTTGTTTCGTCATATTGGTTAATATTTGTCTTTGTTGAGCACTGTCATTTTGGTTTCACAAACTTTTTCTATTATTGATAGGCGTACGTTTTACCAAATAAGCCAATGTGATCTTATCTATAATAGGGTAGTTACCTAGGTAAAAAAATTAAAATTCTATTTAGTTCGTCTTTCAGATAATTAAAAAATATTAGACACATATTTTCTTTTTTATCATATTAATCAAAAATGACTTAGAAAACACGCATTAAAGTTGGGGAGTGGGGGCTCGCTACGTCACAACGTCGTATAAAATCTAGCACGGCGTGACGTCATGCCACATTTTAACTCAATGTATCGCCGTAATCTTTTGATTACGTCAAAAAATAAAAAATACGTGTACAATATTTTTTTATTTTCTGAAAGACGGACTAAAAAAAAATTGGACACAGGCCTATTCTGTGCCATTTTAATTTATCCTATCCGGACACTGGTTAACTGCCTTTGAATAAACCAAAATCTGATACAATTTTTGACAGCTGTCTTTAAACACAGCGAGCGTTATCATAAAGGATCAAGATATTCTGGTTGTCATGTAACACAAATGTAACCATTAGGGTCCGGTTGTCAAGTAATAACCCTTTGTACGGTTGGTTAAAATCGCGAACCACGTGAACCCATGTTACGTGATACGCATTATGAAGCTTTCAGCAATTATTTCACGTAGTTCTGAAAGTCGGAATGGTTACAGCCTGAAAGTGGGACAATTATGAGGTTTTAAGCGGTGTTAAATATGATATTTGTGTAATGAGTAATGTAGTGTTAATTATGAAGGCTTAGTTATACATGAGGAAGTTGACAAACGAAGTGGCGATTTCTTTGAGGTAATTCAACGTCAGAAATTGAAACGTATATTTATGTAAAGCCTATTTTACTTATTCTAGGCGTTCTTGTGTTTGTTTGCAATGAATATTTCATCCGTTCTATTTACATAGATTTCCTTTTTTCATATATGTGTTTAATTTAAATTTAGAGGATATTTCATGGCCAATAATCCGTATTATATAATGCGTAATTAAATATTATAACATTTTTTTTTTACATTCTGTGATTACTTGAACTCACACACTGACTAATTAGTATTACTTGTAATATTTTTAGGAATATCGTATAGGTACCTACTTTTACAATGCTTGTAAATATGTGAACACCATGTATCCATTACATAATTATTTTTTCTGTCATTGCTTCATTTTTAATTATTTTTACCTATTGTGGTATGGTAATCTTATTCCAGGTGCATCGTCTCAAATATAATTATATAATAATGTGTACAAAATATTGTAAAACATTTTAAAAGAGTAACGTGGAGTTTCTTGCCCATTCTTCTCCATACGAAAACTACCTTTTGGAGGGGGCGACTAGAATCAATTCTATTTTTTGTTTTTGACGTTCAAAAGTGCCTTTTTGTGCCTAATTGAAATAAATTATTTCACTTAGACTTTGCGAATGAAAAAAAAATTCAGGTATTCTACAAGGAAGACACCATTTTAGTTTCGTGTTAAAGTTTATTGGTATTCAGTTACAACGTTAAAAAGAAAAACATTTCATTCCCATTTCATTACTCAAGAAATTGCTAATGCACCAACAGACAATCTGACAGAAATCACACAGATTTGACTTCAAAAGCTTTTTATTCTCGAAGCAACGCTAAAACGCCAATCCATCAAAAAGTTTTCTTCAATAAAAAGAAATAGGGGGTGAAAAAGTTGGGAAGGGGGTGAATTTGCATGCGTCATCTAAGGGTAAGTTTCAGGGGGTGGGTTATAATCAGAATCGTGGTGAGTAAGCTGATTGATAGACCACACCCCTATGTTTTGGGGGTGTATTTTTCAACCCTTGATTATCGAGGCAGTTCACTTGGCTTCAAGGAAATGGTTCATGAATCATTAGAGTTCAATGGTTAGATTAATAGGTTTTTTAAAGATCCGTTCTTAATTTACAATGATGCACCGTTTTAAAAAGTTTTGCTATGGAATCGTCTCAATAGGATGTATTCGATCAATCTATTGTTATAATCATAATCAGTTTATAAATGTTCCCACTGCTGGGACACAGGCCACCTCTCTGTGAGAGGGAGTAGGCCGTAATCCACCATGCGGGCACAGTGCAGGTTGGTAGATGTCACATGTCTTCGAATTTTTTGGTTCTAGGACATGCCAGTTTCCTCACGATGTTTTCCTTCACCGTTTTGAGAGCAGTGGTGATGAAATTAAATACACAAAGAGTAAGCGCCTGACTGAATTCAAACCCACGACCTACAACTCGTAAGTCGGGGCCGTTACCACTGGGCCACCACTGCTGCTGTTATAATAACAATTTACAATACAATTTTGTTACAATTTTATTGTCTTTAGTTAAAGCAGGCAAACCACAACATTATAAAACCGATAAATAAACCTTTCAAAATCTATCTTCAGAAAAATTTCAATAATACTACCTACAAGTCAATAAACTGGTTTTATGGGTTGTATCGTGAATACCCACAAATATTTGAGATTAGGCATCTTAGTGCAGTTAGGAGCAGTGGTGGCCCAGTGGTAACAGCCGCGACTTACGAGTTGTAGGTCGTAGATTTGAACACAGACAGGCGCTTTACTTTGTGTAAATTATTTCATCACCACTGCTCTCAAAACGGTGAAGGAAAACATCGTGAGGACACCGACATGTCCTAGAACCGAAAATTCGAAGACATGTGACATCTACCAACCCGCACTGGGCCCGCGTGGTGGATTACGGCCCACTCCCTCTCACAGAGAGGAGGCCTGTGTCCCAGTAGTGGGAACATTTATAGGCTGATGATGAGGCATCTTAGTCCAGTTTCAGCGCATCTTTTATAGATTTGAAACCAAAAATATACGCTCGTAAAACGTGTTTCAATATTAAATTAAGAATGTAGCAACAGGTGCGTGTTTTAACAATGAGATCAGTGATCTTATTTTATTTATTTATTTAACTATTTATGTACACACAAATAATACACAGACAAGACAAAAGGAACAGAAAAATACGTACAAAGGTGATGCTTATTTTTAATGAAATCTCTTCCAGCATACCTGCGATAGGACAGAGCAAAAAAGAGATGTAGACACCATGTATTCTTACTTACACACGGTGTCTACATCTCTTTTTATCCTCTGTCCCCTCATCTCTTTTTAAAGAGAAAGTAAAATACATAAAATCAAAACAATTCACTTAATGAAATAAAACTAATAATATGAAAATATACTTACTTACATACGAGCTAGCATAGGGGCTTGTGGCTAAGTAATAACAGCTGTACGGGTCGATCGATCAGGTTAAGCTACGCTTGTCGCGGTTGGTCCGTGGATGGGTGACCATCTTTACATACCAAGTCCTATCCGTGCCTCGGAAAGCACGTTAAGCAGTTGGTCCCGGCTGTCATTTGTAGATCTTTGACAGTCGTTACGGGTAGTTAGAAGTCCAAAAAGTCTGACAACCAGTCTTACCAAGGGGTATCGTGTTACCTAGTCACTAGGTTGTGGAGGTCAGATAGGCAGTCACTCCATGTAAAATACTGGTATTCAGCTGCATCCGGTTAGACTGGAAGCCGACCCCAACATAGTTGGGAAAAGGCTAGGCAGATGATGATACTTACTTACATACATACAAATATACATACTTCTAAAATAAATAACACTAATATAATGTAACAAAATATATACATAAAATACAAAATTAATACCAACGCAACTATGACGAAGTGGAAAGGTAGTGTTCTTTTTTCGATCTTCTTCTTTTTTTCGTGTGGTTAGTGATTCACCGGAGGCTTTAGTGTGAGTTTCTTCTAACCATCTCGACTTTACGCGTCGACCGCGTTCGGCGCTGCGATTGGCCCTTCATTGACCTTCACTGGTGAAGGGCCAATCGGAGCGCCGAACGCAGTCGATGCGTAAAGTCGAGATGGTTAAAAGAAACTCACACTATGGCCTCTAGTGTCAGACTTTTAAGGCGCGCAGCGAGTGGTAACGTTGGTTAACAGTGGCAGTGGTCCTTCGAATGTAAACTGTGATCAGTCCATCTGCTAAGAGTAATCATTATATTTTATTGTCACTTTCAGCAGTATTACAATGATGACTGTATCTCGTTCTCTTTACTCGAAATGAATGCACATTATGTTATAGCTAAGGACCAATTTCATATTATACAGAGTAGGCATTATCCACCAATTATTGAAAAAATATAAAATATTAGCTGTGCTCGCGGCTTTGACCGCATTAAGGTCGGATATTATCCCACGGTTCTACTGGGAATAAAGTATCCTATGTCCTAAACCAGGTCATGGTCTACCTGTGTGCCAAATTTCATCAAAATCTGTTCAGCTGTTAAGGAGTGAAAAGGTAACAAACAAACTCACTTTCGCAATTATGGATTTCGAATTTTTGGATTTTCTATGTTCCAAATGTAAAATGTTTGTAATTATCTGCCAGAAAATTTAACCGGAGGTGGTGAAACATACCATAAATATCACAAAACAGCTAAAACAAAACGCCTCATGAACATGTTTATTACTGTATATTACCATCGGTTGCATCTTTATCTGACAGATTCGCCCCATTAACCCTGCCGCCGCGACGGCGATAAATCAAAACGTCATCAATCTACGTTCAAAAGTGCAGTGGTGATTAAGACGGCACTTGAGGGTTATCATCGGGATAATTTATCGTTTGGTATCCAAGGAGTTGGGTTGGTAAAGAAAGAACTGTATTAATGGTTGCGGAAAGAGTTGACCATCTTTTGTTTTCTTTAGTAATCGCTTTGTGGAAGTAGAGGTAGTTAATCGGTCTTTGGGTTAATGATTGCAATATCACATTTTCTTTTGCAATGTGTTAAAGTGTGTCGGAAAAAGGGTATATTTATGTTTGAGAACCTCTAAATAGTTATTTACAATGCATGTGCTCGGAAAGAGCGTGTTCCAAGCAGCCAAACTGGGCGGAAAGTGTCACCTTTTTTGACTAATGCTCTTTACTTTTCTGTTTTTTTTATATATTTAACTCCGTCGTCAGCTCGAAGAAAGAGTTTTTATTATTAGAGAAAAAAATTACGAATTAGATGATGATGATGACGATGGCGTCAGTAGCGATGACGGTGGCGATGGCAATGTCAATGGTGATGACAATGGTCGAAGGTCGAAGTCAAAGTCAAAGTCAAATTCAAAGTCAAAGTTAAAGTTAAAGTCAAAGTCAAAGTCAAAGTCAAAGCCAAAGCCAAAGTCAAACGATGGCGATGATGATGACGAAGAATATTGTTTACATTATTTATGTACGACAGCCAAGATGTTAGGTATAGCTACACATCATATGCGACTACCGTAAGGTTCGCTCGTTTTGTTTTTATTTCCTCGCACAATGAATAGTAAAACTATTATGCTACAAGTGCGGAAAGTAGATGATTACCGACGAGTGGCATTTTTATTCAATAGCGGGCAAAGCGAGCGAGTGTAAAGTCGACATGAGTCGGAAATCATCTTATGTACGTGTATCACACAACATTTTACTATGCATTGTGCGTGGAAATAAAAAGAATGAGCGAGCCTTACAGTAGTCGTATATGATGTGTAAAATCTGGCATCTTGGTTGACGTATATAAATGATAATACACTATTCATCATCATCGCCATCGCCATCGTCATCACCATCGCCATGACTTTGACTTTTTGACTTTGCTCTTTGCATAGTAAAACGTTGTATGATACACGTGCGTAAGATAATGTCCTCCACCTATTTACCGCACTTGTAGCTTAAATAACTATTTGTTTGATTCATGAGTGTTCTCTTTAATTATAATTTAACGAGTTCTAATAAACAGGAACATTGCCTATTTGTAGTTGCTACTATTTCTTTATAGGTTTATAAAAGAAAAATATTTACATATACTTGTATTTTTTTGCGCCATTTGTTTTCGTGTGTGTACACACGGCTACACATCAAGTTATACATTTCCAGTTTATGCTGATCCCGCATTGTATAGGATTTCTGTACAAAGCGAGGTCAGCTTATACTGGAAATGTATAGCTTGATGTGTAGCCGTAATATGTTGAAAGGAATATTATAGCCCCATTTTCGCGTTCGTAAAATGATGCACAAAAACATTTGCAAAGACCTACCTATTTATTATCACTAGTAAAAGGATAAGAAGTAAACAGAATAATATTTTGCCAAACACTGTACATAATACAGAGTGCGCCAGCTGAAGCCAGGCGCTGTAATTCACGAAATTCACAAGTTTTTCGCACAAAAACCTAGCGAAGACCAGGAAATATGTATCACTATAAACTAGAATACACAGGAATATTGAGCTGGTATAATAATTTTCGAAAATTTAGTCGTTATTGAAGAGTTTAGTTACTGTGCGTAAAAGTTGCTTTGCAGATACTAAGCTTTCCTTTAGAGCTGCGTTTATACCAAACGTATTATTAGCTACCGACTGTGAGCGAGCGTAATGTAGTTTACGCTTTTCTATACATATTCACCTTTTCGTTCACATCTGACGGACAATATGCGCTATTAAGAAACGCCTAAAGTCCTTACTGGTGAACAATAGTTATTTATGCAACTGTTGTATAATAAGGGATATTAAAACACGAATGTGGATAATAATATCACATGAGTGTTTTAATACCTAATTATTACAGTTGCATACAATACTTCATCTACATCCATGATAAGAATCCTCTATAAAAGTTTCTGAAACCATTGGGTGTTTGTAATTCAAGATCAAGAATAAAGAAATTACCACGAAATTCAGTACAACTGCACGTATGTATGTCGCCTGCAGCAGCACATCACACACGTGTGTGCAGCAGGTGCCGCTTTAACGTTGAAACGACTTGTGTAATGAAATTTAGTATAACATTGTAACACTCATTGGGATGAGGTAATGGTTACTGTGACACTGGCTGTTCTAATGTTGGCCATTAGCTAACTGTATCTGAAACTTTTATAGAGGTTTTATAGCACGGGTGTAGATAAAGCATATTACAGTATTTCGGAATTTATAACAGACAAAAATTTAATGACAGAATGATGACATGCTAAGAAAATAAAAGTATTGTGGTCCTTGACATAAATTTTATTTATTGACATTAGTATTGTTTATTGACATCAGTTTTTGTATATTAACTTTAGTATTGTATATTGACATAGCCTTATTATTTGTTTTCAGTCTGTGTTTTCATGCACTGTATTGACATTTATATTTTTTATTGACATTGATTTCTATTGCTATTTATTATTAATTAATTTGTATTATGAAATGTGTGATTTTTATAATTGTTTTTTTTTTTATTGTTCAGGCTTATTTAATTCAATAATTCCCTCTGGTATAACATAGCGAACTCTTTATTATCTTTATATATACCATTATTATTGTACACCTATGTTAAACAAATTAATAAATGACTTATGACTTATAACGTACTAATACTAATAGCTGGCTGACTGTACGTGTGAACGCATCTTAACTCTTATTTCAAAAAGGTACTGTGCAAATAAATCATGTCGATGTTGATTTAAAACTAAAGCCCCTAGATTCAGCAAAAGTGCGTATATTTTCAAATATCGAGCATCGGATTGGTTTTAGATTCGTCCTAGCCATTGATATAGTACCTATCTCTCTTTTTTTCTGTTCGTGGATACATCGAAGTGGTATTTTTTAAACTACTGGCTGGTATGTCATGGTATTTTGAAAGAGCGTTCGCAAAAGTCCTCTAACTTTTTTATTTAGGTACTTCTTCTGTGTGGCAATACTCTATCTCTATGGTTTTGTTTTTTTTTTTTTGACATCGGAATGTCGAATGACATGTATAGCGTTCGATATTTGAAAATATGCTGTGAATGAAGTTGCGATTCAGTGTATGTTTTATTTGTGACTGTACCAGGTAAATTATAATGTTTGAAATATTTAGCTTTGGCTTTTTTGCAGACAATTATGAACAATCAAAATATTTAATTCACATAAACCTACATGGGCACTTATGAAACGACATAAGCTAGGTGCACGGTTCCAATTGGTCGTTTCCTGGAGAAGAGCCGGCAAGAAACTCTATTGTTACTCTTTTAAAAATAAATTGCTTTTACAATATTTTCAAATTACAGTGTTAATAGGTATCAGAGGACAGTGTAAGCCCGTTAACAAGAACTAGGTACTTAAAAAAATAGAAAATGGTCTACTTTAGTCTATTAAGCCTTTTTTTTTTTTTTTTGGGTGGGAAATCATCAAATAACTTCTCCCGCTCTGGGCGGAGCGGGAGGGCGTGTCAGATTTTTACTGACTAAAACCCACCCGTGTAACGTTCTCACATTCGTTCAAACATAATATCTTACATAATCTAGTTGTAAAATAATATACCCAAATAGTTACTGTTTAAGTCATTGAAAATTGTATGTCTTCTTTTTAATTTAGCTTCTATTATATGTATTGTCTTCTTTTTAAATGTTTGATGTAAATTGATGGCCTGAAACACAGGTTTTCATAAACCTAGATCAGGCTAGTCTACATTATAGATAGAATTAAATTTTCCTCGATTGTAATTTAATGTAAATCATACTTTTACTTTATACTTGAATAAATTTTATTTTATTTATTTATTTATATTCACAAAATATAAAATAATCTATGTAAATAAAACAATAAAAACCTATTTAAACCAAATGACATGGTTACCACTACAACTTATACTTTCCATAAAAGTCACGAATAAATAATTTAAATTAAAATCATTTAACAAAGAACTTCTCTCTTCATTTAAGAGAAGAACAGAAAAGCATTTTGGCTTCTTTCTATTCATTTACCAATTCGCATAGTAAAGCTTAAAATAGGTCGATATAATAGGAAACACCAAAATAAATCGTCTCCACAACACTGCCACCACAGATAATTCAAAAATAAACGTCCATAGACATCCCGAACCGTCGTTAACCGACCAACCCAACAAAATTAAAAACCATAATTTATCTTTATTGCAGCAGTGCAGGGAGAAGAAAGAAAAAAGAAAGGCAAAAAAATAAAAATAAAACACGGAGCTTCCCTGATCTTGTTTTAATTGCCGAAAAGGGAAGCGGTCTGGACGAAAGTACCGAGTGGTACCGAGATGGTACTTTTATTTAATTTCGCAAATCGGTTATATTATAGCGATGCAACCCTCTCGGTTGAATTCTTGACGGAATGGGATGGATAGATGAAGTGTCTTTTAATGGATGGTAAATGGGGCTGGGATGCACGTGGTGTTTGAAATTATTGTTGGTTATACTTTTTTTATGGGCGGGTTTTAATTTACTATAGCTCGTAAATGTCTTCTGCTTTTGTTCCAGTCTGATAGTACCTGAATAAGTGAAAGATAGATTCGATATCTACTGTTTACTCAATTTACAACGATATTGAAGGATATCACGGATAAATGGCACACTTTCTACACATATCATACACTTTCTTATGAAGAATTAGAAACATATATAAATACTTAAACTCACTCTCTAATTGCCCTAAAAATGTATAACATACGCAAACACACACCCCCGGAACATATTGACACCTCTCTCCCACACACACATACACACACATATACACTCCACGCTCAAAACTACACAATCCTTCCATATAAACACACAATCTCACATAAAAATACGGTGAAATTTTGTTTAGTTTTAATTTTAAGTTCTGATTTTTTATTTTCTTATTTTTATTTATTATTTTAAATTTGATTTGTTTTAGTTTTGATTTTGTCTCGGAATTTTTGGAGATGGGCGTTAATGATTGCGACTATACTAATATGGCGATAGCAGTAGGGTAGAATTGGGGGTTCTGTATCAATTCTTCCTCGCTCCGCTCGGAATATGATCCAGAACCCCCAATTCTCCACACATGGAAATGTGATCCAGAACCCAGGGTGACTTTGAACTGGTACAGTGGAACAAAATTATTGAATGCGCTTAGTGATAATATAAACAGCAATATCAAGTACGACCGCTGCGTTACATCGAAATGATGCGGTGCACATCTTGTGTTCCTATATCCATTGATGAATTAATTATATTTGACGAAGTGTACCGACTGTTCACAGGTAGAACTAAGTATGCGATTTGCAGTATTTCAATTTGCTTGTACATGTATGTCTAAAGATGATAGCTGGTTATAGAATCTTAAGATAGGATTTATCTACATCGATTACATTGACTACCTAATATGAAAATTATGCTTGCTGAATATAGGATAAAAGAGTAATTGGAATTTAGAGATGCTCTTCTGCAAATGAAATAGACTGGAATGCTGACTTTTCAATCTAATAAACCCCTTATATGAATTTATCTATTCAATCTCAGATATCACTTTTCATCTGAAGGGACAATATAATAGAAAACTGGGAATATGCTCTAGTCACGGCACAACCTGATGGTGCTAGTCCATGAGCTCAGCACCGCAGAAGTAACAAGCTGCTAAATCATTTATAGTGGACCCATCTATCCTACCTACTAATAAAAGTACCTATTAATAAATCTGTCATACCTATTAATAAATGTCATCGGTGCCTTGGATACGGATACATTTTATTTATTTCATTAATAGCGATGGCATAAGTATACAACTTCCTTTTTAGAATTTCATCGCAGGTATCTGCGACGGTGTGGCGCCGTTTACTAAATTGGGAAAGTATGGAATTTGATTATATGTGTAAACCACCCAAGGATCATCGTAAATCTCCCAATCTTAAAAGCGATCCAGTATTTTGTCACATTTTCGACGACACGTATGGCGCATTGATTAAGAGGTCATCTCGCTGCATCACAATGTAAATATTAGTTTATAAACGTGCTGTTAGTAAATACGCCAACTGTCGCGGGTTCGATTCCCGCACGGGACAAATAAGTATTTGTTTCGGTCTGGATTTTGTTTTCATGTTTTATTTTTTGCCATTATTTAATTTAATATAAATAATATATACAGTTCTATCATTCATTCCATTTCCGTAATAAACCCGCGTCAGCAATCTGCAACTTATTGTTCTGAGAGAGTACATACCACTTCCTTTTTAGAAAATCGTCTCAGGTATACGCGACAGAGCGGCGCCGTCGACAAATAAGGAAAGTAAGGATGCGATCATATTGAGTAAGTAACAATCAATTAATTTTAGACTCTATTTGCTGATGACATAGAACTAATTTTTACCACACATATCAAAATCGCTTTCTTACTTTGTGAGCGATTTATTACTGTAACCACCGCTTTAATAATGTAATCTATAAATATGACTGCATTTAATAATTTCATTTTAATTAGTGCGCATCCCGGGTACTTGCAGCTGTTTCTTTTTTCAATATAATTGTGAACAATAAATAGTACAACAAGTATGTGCGTATAACTCTACAATTATTATTTATATCGAATAATATAATTAATTGAACTTGTGAGTGAAATTTATTGGTGTTCTTCATTTTAGGTCGACCAATCCCTTCGATTCTGACTGTGAAATACCAACATCTCAGCCAGCACCATCGGCACAGAAAAAGAAGGCAGGGAAAAAGGCTGCCGGCAAAAGAAATAAACCTGCAATAAAGAAAATTACCAGCGCTCCGGTGGTAAAATCTAACTTTTTTGGGTCCGACACGGAGTCGGACGTTGATTTGCCGACGCCATCAACATCGGTCAAAAAAAGGAAGCAGTCGGATTCAGAGGTACTTATGCTGAACTTTTTTATTTGCAAATACCTTTTTAATTTTTATTTTACATTATTGTTTATTCATGCCTCCTCCCCCCACGGGTAGAAGGCGTGAGTTTACGTATGTATGTCATTGTTTATTTGTAATGTGGGTCCTTTTAATTTTTATTTTCCATTATTTTTAGGGTTCCATACCTCAAAAGGAAAAACGGAACCCTTATAGGATCACTCGCGTGTTTGTCTGTCTGTCCATCTGTCCATCTGTCACATCCAAAGACTGACTAAGATATTCTAAATACGATTCCCTGATCAGTTAAAATCTATGGGTCAGTACATTTTTGAAGGTTGTATTCATGCTTTTTTTAAATTGTTCTAATGATAATCATTTCTAATTTCAGAACGAGCAAGAACTTGGCGGTGAACCCATCCGAGCGGCTGCACTGCGGAGCTTCTTGTCAAGACGTAGCGGTTCCGGTTATACACTCCAGCGGGATCCCACCCGGCAGGGCAACTACTACGTGGAACTGCGTGTTTACAACGCTCGGGACGCGGAGGCGCTTAGCAACGACCGCTGGAAACGGGCACTAGTTACCTTCAAATCGGCTGTTGATGACAGCAGTACGGTATGGAAAGCAGTCACAAAACTTGTGACCGCTGCTAAAGAAGATTATCAGAAGATACAGCCCATACTCTATCAGTCTAACGTATTTTAAAATTAGATAAGCGTCTTACCCCCAATTTAAAGGACTCCTTAATATTTTTGCTCTTTTAATAATTATGCTTATTATATTTTATTATAAACTTGTTTAAGAACATTTTTTTACATTTAAAGGGTCTTTAATATAATGGCATACCTATATTTTTTCTTTTCATAATTATAATTGCCAGTATTTTCATTTATTGTTGAATTGTTGTTTCCACATTGTATAAATTGTTTGTAACGATTAATTTATAAGTGTAATCTATATTTTATATTGTTTGAATTTAAGTAAGTACCTGCGCCATGAAGTCTATAATTGTCTTTTCTTTTTAATGTTTGCTTCCTCAGATAATTGTAATTAAATATAATCTTACATAGGTACTTACTTAAATTTATTTTTATTTTTTATTAATCATTATTTGTATGATTTCTTTCAGTAAGCCAAAAAACTAAAAACTAAAAACCAAAAAACTAAAAACCAAAAACCAATAAACTCGAATTAATGAATCTCAAAGCTTAAAATTCTGGACCAGTAATTATGACCTTGAATCATATGCTTTAAGTATATAAAAACATTCAGATCAGTAATTCAGACCTTTAACCTTAATCTTGAAGTAGTTAAAAATTCTAGACCAGTAATTTTGACCTTGAAGTACCTAAATCAAAACTCTTAAAACAATTTTAGGTCAAAATAAATATAAGTATAATACATATATTTTGATGAATATAATTAACGTTAAATTAATAGATTATTGCTTTACTTTTTGTACTCAATTAAAAAAAACATGAAATTTTGTCCATATTGTAAGGTTTAATTGCCAGTATTTTCATTTAACGTTATTTGTTGTCTCCACATTGTATAAATTGTATAAACAGATGTTAGTAACGATCACAAGTCTAATCCATATTTTATATTGTTTGAATTTAAGTAAGTACCTGCGCCATGAAGTCTATAATTGATCTTTCTTTTTAATGTTTGTTTCCTCAGATAATTGTAATGAAATATAATCTTACATAGGTACTTACTTCTATATTTTTTTTAAATCATTATTTGTATGATTTCTTTCAGTAAACCAAAAAACCAAAAACTAAAAACCAAAAACCAATAAACTCGAATTAATGAATCTCAAAGCTTAAAATTCTAGACCAGTAATTATGACCTTGAATCTTATGCTATAGGTACTTTAAAAAAAAAATCAAATCAGTAATTCGGACCTTTAACCTAAATCTTGAAGTAGTTAAAAATTCTAGACCAGTACCTAATTTTGGCCTTGAAGTACCTAAATCAAAAAACTTAAAACAATTTTAGGTCAAAATATAAGTATAAAACATATATTTTGGTGAATATAATTAAGGTAAAATTAATAGATTATAATCTACATTTTATATTGTTTGAATTTAAGTAAGTACCTACCTGCGCCATGAAGTCTATAATTGATCTTTCTTTTTAATGTTTGTTTCCTCAGATAATTGTAATGAAATATAATCTTACATAGGTACTTACTTATTTATATTCATATCTTTTTATTAATCATTATTTGTATGATTTCTTTCAGTAAACCAAAAAACTAAAAACCAAAAACCAATAAATTCGAATTAATTAATCTTAAAGCTTAAAATTCTAGACCACTACCTAATTTTGGCCTTGAAGTACCTAAATCAAAAAACTTAAAACAATTTTAGGTCAAAATAAATATAAGTATAAAACATATATTTTGGTGAATATAATTAAGGTTAATTTAATAGATTATTGCGTTACTTTTTTGTATTCAATATAAACAAACATGAAATTTTGTCCACATTGTAAGGTTTATGTCCAAAAATATTCATCACATAAGAAAAGTAATATACATAAATCAAACTGTTTGTTGAGTACTGAATTTGATAATGTGCAAATAATAGCTACTGCTTTCAAAAATCGAATTGCTAGTTACAGATTTAATCCAACAAGTTTAGATAACATTTCACCAGAGATGTTTTTATCAGATATTTCTAGCATGATTTACAAGATTATTGAGACATTGCGATTGAAACATCGAGCGATTAAGATACAATTTGAGCTTTTTGTATTGTACAAGTTGCCTAAAAATGAAGAATTGTCTTTGAAATCTTTCAATACAAAGTATTATGTGATAATTCAGAATACTAATATAAAACTATTTTTTGAAGAATGCGTGCAAAAAATGTTGTATAAGTGCACAGAATTTGAATTATCAGAATCTGGTTGGGCTATAGAGTCGATTAATCATTTGGAAATGAATATAGTTAAGTATAATCCCTTAAAAGCTGGCAGTTACATTTCTTTACCGATAAAAATTCTTAAAACAAAGTCATGTCTTAACATTTGCAATAAAGATAGACATTGTTTTCTCTGGTGTATTGTAGCACATATGTATCCAGTACGGTATAACAGTAATAGAGTTTCATCATATCCACATTACTCTAAATTATTAAATTTAAATGGTATATCTTTCCCACCAACATTTGATGACATAAAACAATTCGAAAAAAATAATCCACATATAAGTGTAAATGTTTATGGTTTAGAAAATAATAATACTGTAACTGGACCATTATACAAAACTTTACAACGGAAACTGACCCATGTAAATTTATTATTAATTCAAAAAGGAGACAAAAATCATTTCTGTTTAATAAAAAATTTTGCGCGATTAGTTCATGATCAACTAACAAAACACAAATCTAAAATTCACTTATGTGATGAATGTTTTATATACTTTGATTCAGAGGCGAAATTAGATAATCATAATTGTGCACGAATGCAAACAGTGCTCCCAGAAGAGAATAGCAAGCTTCGGTTTTCCAATTATATAAGGACTCAAAGAATTCCTATTGTTATTTATGGAGACTTTGAAAGCTTACTTCGAGAATATTCAGATAAAAATAAAAGTCAGTATGTCGAAAACATACAAATTCATGAAGCAACTTGTTTTGCCTATTATATATGCTGTGAGACTAATCCAGAACTTAATAATTTAGTATCTTATCGAGGCCCAAATTGTTCAAAAAAGTTTGTAGAATCTATTACTAAGGATTTAGAAAGTTTATATGACATTTTGTCTTTGCCTAGAGACATGTCCCCGTTGAATGATGAAGAGCTTCTTTCATTTAAGACTGCTACAGTATGTCATATTTGCAAAGATTTTTTTTCTAATAATGACCATATTGTTCATGACCACGATCATTTCACAGGTAAATATCGCGGTCCAGCTCATAATTCATGCAACTTAAATAATAAGTCTGTAAAATTTATTCCCATAATATTTCATAATCTTTCGGGATATGACTGTCATTTATTTATAAAAGAACTTTCAAGTGTTTGCGGTCGAATCAATTTAATTCCAAGAACCAAGGAAAAATATATTTCTTTTACTAAATTTTTCCCATTTAATTCTCAGAAAGTAGCCCAATTAAAATTCATAGATTCTTTTAATTTCTTAAGTTCGAGTTTAGACAACTTAGTAAAGACACTGGACTCCAATGATTTAAAGCATTTACAATCATTTTTCACTGATGAAAATTTATTTAGATTGTGCCTTAGGAAAGGCGTGTATTGCTATGATTATATAGACTCCTGGGAACGATATGCGGAAACTCGGTTACCAGAACGCTCAAATTTTTATAATAAACTCACATCCGATACAGTGTCTACTGACGATTACAATCACGCTTTAAATGTGTGGGCTAAATTTGGTATTACGAATTTAGGCGAATATACTGATTTATATTTGAAATGTGATGTCTTACTATTGTGTGACATATTTGAGAAATTCCGATCTATGAGTTTATGTCATTATGAGCTTGACCCTTGTCATTATGTTTCATCACCGTCATTAAGCTGGGACGCTATGCTCTTGCTAACTAAAGTAGAATTAGATTTAATATCTGATATAGAAATATATCAAATGCTAGAAAAAGGTATCAGAGGAGGTCTTGCTCAATGTTCGCTGCGACATGCAAAGGCTAATAATAAATATTTGCCAGACTATAATGAAAAAGAACCCAACGCATTTTTAGTTTACTTAGATTGTGTCAATTTATATGGTCATGCTATGACACAAAGACTTCCCAGTGGAAATTTTAGATTTTTAACAAAATTTGAAATAGCTTTATTGGAAATTGCATCCGTTTCTGCTGATAGTGACGAAGGGTACATACTTGAAGTTGATATTCATTATCCTCCTAATATACATGACGGGCATTCTGATTTACCATTTGCGCCAGAAAAATTATCCGTTCCTATTCCATGTGATAGCAAAAACACAAAACTAATTGCTAATCTGTATGATAAATATAGATATGTCATCCACTATGTTCACTTACAAGAATGTTTAAAGAATGGTCTTATATTATTAAATATCCACAAAATTCTAGCATTTACTCAAAAAAAATTCTTAGAGCCATACATAAATCTTAATACAGCACTCAGACAAAAAGCTAACTCAGATTTCGAAAGAGATTTTTTCAAGAAGCAAAATAATTCAATATTTGGTAAAACGATTGAAAATAAAAGAAAACAAGTGAATGTTAAATTAGTTAATGTGTGGAAAGATGACTTTAATAAGACAAATAAAATAAAGGGGGCAGAAAAATATGTGAGCGCCCCTAATTTTAAAAATATGGCTATTATTTCAGAGAACCTTGTTGCTATTCAATTAGAGCCCGCTAAAGTTGTTTTAGATCGACCAATATACATTGGTTTTACAATACTGGAATTAGCAAAACGTCATTTGTATCAATTTCACTATTCTGTTATGAAGAAAATATATAAAGATGACATAAAACTTTGTTATACTGATACTGATAGTCTCTTGTATATAATACGTACTGATGATTTTTATAAAGACATGAAACAAAATATAAAATATTTTGATACTAGTAACTTTGAAGAAAATAATATTTATGGTATTCCGAAAGCGAATAAACAAATACCTGGCTATTTTAAGGATGAAATGGGTGGAGATGTCATTACTGAGTTTATTGGTTTGAGGGCTAAATTATACTGTATAAATAGTTTAAACAATACAATTAAAAAAGCTAAAGGAGTTAAAAAACCTGTTTCTAATAAACTCACAATTGAAAAATATAAAAATACTTTGATTAATGACATAAATCTTAGAGATACTATGTATGTCATTCGATCTAAAAATCATAAGTTGTATACACAGAAAATTAATAAATTAGTACTTAATGGAAATGATGACAAACGTCAGATAAAAAATAAAATTTATACTATGCCTTGGGGTCATCATCGTACTATGTTTTAAGCTATTATTTTTGTTATCTACTATTTACTTTCTTTTATGTTTGTAAAGTTACTTTATTATATTATTGCATAAACAATATAATCTCATGAATTATAATATTTCTTGTTTAATTTTTCATAAGATAATATTTTTGTAAAATCTAGAAATTAAGTAAATATTGTATTTTTTGTGATGAAATAAATAGGTATCTTGTATTCAAATAAATGTGTTTTATTATGTTATTTTACCACCTATGTAGTCTGACACAAAATGAAACTAGTCAAGTTGAAAATTATAATATTTATTAAACTTTCACATTCATTATTATATTCTTACATGAAAAAGACTTAAATATTATAAAAACATAATTAAAACAAAAAAATCTAAAATATTCTAATTAAATAGTAAAATTCATTAAACATTTGTTACAGCTAATAAACACACACTTGCATGTTCACAATCACAAAATAAACTTTTTCGTATTACACACATTTAATACTGCTTATTACTAATTTTCTTCACTATTTTGCCAACTAGATGCTCAGTTTCATCCAAAATATCATCATAATCATCTTTTACAAGGTACTGGATGCTTACGTCGGCGCTATCATCAACATCATTGTCAATGTCACAATTTTGTTTATTGTCTTTATCACATCTGGTAAGATCATATATATGTATTTTAATCAAATGATGGGGTTTTCCTGTCTCCTTCCGAATAATGTAAGATGAAGACTGTGTAGGAGACTTTTTTATGACCTTCTTATTAATATTAGATTTCTTTCTTTTAGGGTCTTTAGTTTCCTCAGATTTCTCTTCCGTTTTTTCATTTAAATACTCCTGATGCGCTAGTTCTGCTTCTGCGGTATAAAAAGTTTCCCTGTCTTGCGCAAAAAGAAATGGATTTCCAAGAGCGTAGGTGTTGTCTGGACAAAGATTATTCGTCTCCTGTAATAAAATAAAATCATTATAACATAATTAAACATAATAATTAAACTGTTTGTCTCTGCATCACTCAAAGGTTGACTGGTAGAAAATGCCTATAGCATTCAATCCGCCTCTGTACATTTGTGTGCTTGAAGTATTTACGTTTATTCATTTATAAACAAATAATTCAATTTAAAATGCTTCAAATAAGAATAAATTAAATACGCACCGCAAAAAAAGCACTCTCCACAGGACTATACGATGGGGAGACGGACATAATTCTGTAAAACAAAGAAAAAAAAAATTAAACATAAATTCTAATATAAAATCTAGGTATTGATGAATCTTAATTATAAAAATACTTGCCTAGAAGATTGAATTCAATTGTAATTCAGTTGTATAGGTCCTACTTATTGCAGCAATAGTAGTCAAATGAACTATGCTCCTGCTTCACTATATTGAAACTGTCTTTGGTTTGCTATGATGTGTGATAATATTATTATGTTCATAATAAAGGAATTAAGTTACTTACCATATAAGTCTTGTATATATATGAAGGTCACTAAAGAAATTAAATAATAAACAAGATGAAGTTGATCAAACAACTCATATCTCTGAACGTTAATAATATAAATTTTAGTGACTCTGCTCACCAAATCAAACACAGCATTTTACTGCCTAACACAATTCGTTGTGTAATTTGCGGCCCTTCGAACTGTGGTAAAACAAACGTGATGATCAGTTTGCTTCTGCATGAAAATGGACTGAAATTTCAGAATCTTTATCTTTACTCAAAAACAAGTTTTCAGCCAAAATATCGTTTCCTAAGCGAAGTATTAAGAAGAGTACCTCAAATAAAGTTCTACGAGTTTAATGATGATAAAGATGTAATATCTCCGAGTGAAGCTTTAACTAATTCTGTATTTATTTTTGATGATGTGGCATGTGAAAATCAAATAAATATCCGCAATTATTTTTCTATGGGTAGACATAAGCAAATCGATTGCTTCTATTTATCACAAACTTATTCAAAAATTCCGAAACAATTGTTACGTGATAATGTTAATTTTCTTATAATATTTAAACAAGACGATGTGAACTTAAAGCACATTTATGAAGAACACGTCAGCTCTGATTTATTATGGAATCAGTTTAAAGATATTTGTAAAACGGTTTGGAAAACCCCTCATAATTTTTTAATTATTAACAAAGAGTCTCCTATAAATAAGGGAAGATACAGACAGAATTTCGATACCTTTTTTTATTTCGAATGAAGTTTTATATTTATAAACGAATTTTATAGAAATAAAAGTTTAGTGCTATTCTATCCTTAGCTGAATTCAGTTGTTATAAAGGAAGATGGAGAAAACAATTAAAATGGAGTTAATGAAGTCTGTTGACACCATAAAAAATAAAATGAAACAAATGAAAAATCAAGAACATGAAATGAACATGTCACTTGATAAAATGCTAAAACCTGTAACAGATCCTCTTAAAGCCTTAGTTGGCTCAAATAGGTTTGTAAAAAATGTAAAAAATATAGAAAATACTACTCTTACTAATACTGAAGAAATTGAAACGGAGGAAAATAATACTAGTTCATCTACCAAGATCAATGACTATTACGATCCAAAACGAAACTCTACACAACTCGTTGAACGAAATACTACAACGGAATTAGCAGATAATTTAGAAATGTCATTAGAGGGTGATGATATCTATGGTATTTATGATGGTATTTCCATACCATTTGGAATTAGAAGCGAAAACAAAACTTTATTGATGGGTAATTCAGAAATATCATTTTCTAAAATCGATAGTTTGAATAATGATACTTTAATTATGATTAAAATCGGCAACAAACCTTACAATTTAACATCTGGCCTGAAAGAGCTTTTACTTCGAAGAAAACCTGATTTAAAGTTAGTTTCGAATGAAGATAAACTTGTCTATAAGGATATGTTACATCATACAAATGCCCATAAGAGAGATTTTAATCCCAAAGGTCAAATAAAGGGTGATAAAGGTCTCAAATATCGTGAAATAATCAAACCATTATTTACCGAAACGTCAGATGATAAAATTGATTCTAAATTTGGAGGAAACTTACCAAAACTAAAAAAATATAAAAACAACACTGACTTGGTGTATTGGGATGATCCAAATGAATTGGTGGAGAGATTAAAATTATTAGTCGCTTCAAGAGATGCTGGCAATACAAATCATGATAATGAAATTCTATCTATAATTGAAGAATTAAAAGAATCTAACATAATTAAGGCATAAATACTAGCAATGATTAATATTTGTTTTAGTATTACAGACTCATTCATCATGAGCATTGGCAAAATTAGTCACTGAACAAGTTCAGAAAAAAAACAAAAATACACACCAAAAAAATATCTGCGAAATGAGTAAAGCAGATGTGGTAAATGAGATCCATAAAAATGCAAGGCTAAACTTTCCACGAAGAAATGTTGTTATGAAGGATATAGATGATTTATGGCAAGCGGACTTAATTGATATGCAATCAATTTCTAAGGAAAATAAAAACTTTAGATTTATTCTTGCTGTTATTGACACATTTTCGAAATATGCATGGATCTTTCCTTTGAAAAGTAAAAACAAAGAAATTGTATGTAACAATTTTGAGCGTTTATTGGGAAAAGGGCGTATCCCCAAAAATCTGCAAACTGATAATGGGACTGAGTTTTATAATAATAATTTCAAAAAACTTATGACGTCTTATCACATTAATCATTATTCAACTTTCTCAACAAAAAAAGCTTCAATAGTTGAGCGATTCATCAGAACACTGAAATCTAAACTGTATAAAGAATTTAGTTTAAAAGGTAGCTATAACTGGATAGATAATACCATCAACAGCGTTATAGATAAATACAATCACGCCTACCATCGGACAATTGATGAAATTCCGGCAAATGTGGATAATATTAATAAGAAACGTATATTAGAAAGATATGAAATGCTGGTAAGAAACAATAGTATCTATAAAAGTAAGTTTAAAATTGATGATTATGTGCGTATCAGTAAGTATAAAGGAACATTTGAAAAAGGATATACTCCTAACTGGTCGACAGAAATATTTAAAATTCGAAAAATACAAAACACAACTCCTATCACATACTTACTTGAAGATTCAATCAGAGGTCGACCTATTTTAGGAGCATTTTATGTACAAGAGCTACAAAAGGCAAAACATTCTAATGTATATCTGGTTGAAAAAGTTCTTAGAAGAAAAGGAAACAGGGTTTTGGTAAAATGGTTAGGTTTGCCGTCTGCTGAAAACAGCTGGATTGATAAGTCAAATATATTATAAAAATTATATATTTATAAAGTATTCAATCCATAATTGATCAGTCTTATGATGTGTATTGGAGAGCGTAGTCTTCTCAATTGGCTTATAAATCATTTACCATTTGAATTACACTTACCAGGATACAATTATTGTGGTCCTGGTACTAAATTGATTAAGAGAATTACACATGGAGATAAGGGTATAAATAAATTAGACGAATATTGTAAAGAGCACGATATTGCTTATCATAAATCGTCAACTTTAAAGGATCGACATATAGCAGATTTAGTTTTGTTAAAAATGTCAAAAAAGCGGGCAGTTGCGTCTGATGCAAGTGTCGGTGAAAAATTCGCAGCACATTTAGTAAGCAAAGCTATGTTAACAAAAATTAAAACGGGTGCTGGCCTAAAAAATCGTGGTCATAATAAAAAGTCTTCAAAGAAAATTACGTCTGGCAATGGTATTAAAAATAAATTAAAACATGTAATTACTAAAACGAAAAGACATATACAGAAATTAAGACCAAAAGGCAAGAAAATGGCAATAGAATTGGCTATGGCTGCTGCAAGAGAATTAGTTGATGATTCATCAATAAAACTTCCTCGCATTATTCCAATACCAAAAACTGGAGGATTTTTGCCTTTGATTCCTATTTTTGCGGGATTGTCGGCTGCTGGAGCCTTGGCAGGTGGTGCAGCTGGTATTGCTAAAACTATTAATGAATTCAAGATGGCTAAAAAACGTTTTACAGAAATGAAGAGACACAATGAAAAAATAGAAGCTCTTCGTATCGGAAATGGATTACATCTTAAACCCCATAAAAATGGACTTGGAATTTTTGTATCGAAAGAAAAAAACTAAAATATCGGCTACCCAAACGAGCTTTATCTAACTTTGACATTTTGAAGTATGGGAATAATATTCCCTATTTTCGAGGTGTCTTTATGAGAGATGAGCTGCCTAAAGAACCTTTAAAAAAAGAATGTGGAGTTATTAATTTAGATAGTTCTAAAAATCCTGGTTCTCATTGGGTAGCCTATGCAAAATATGATGATTATATCGAATACTTTGACAGTTACGGAAATCTTAAACCCCCAAAGGAGTTTATAAAATACATAGGTTCCAAAGTTCACTATAATTATGATAATATACAACGCGATCATCCTTTCAATTGCGGACATCTCTGTTTAACCTTCTTAAAGAAGTTTTGGTGTAGTCAAAGAATAAAATAAGCAGGATCTTTCAGGAGCGTTCAGTATACAAGCATGTCTATTACGGTTACCATCTCTGGAAATAAATCAGAATTGGTTTCATACTTTCAACCGCCTCTGCATTTATCTGATCAATATGAGTGTGGTTTATTATACTTTACAGTATTAAATTCAATACCAAATCTTTGCGTTAACGATAGCGTCCCGCCTGTGATCAGAATCGAATGTGATCTAGTGCACGGTTCATATTCCAACGGATTACCAACTCATATTATTCATGAATTTGTGTCAAATACTGATACAGGTCATCGGTACATAGAAATACCACAAAACATTATTTATTTTCCTGTGAACAAAAATACAATTTCATCTATATTTGTTAAGATTGTTGATCAATTTGGTAACTGTATTAACTTTGGAGAAGAACATATTCAACTACGACTTCATTTAAGAAAAACACAATGATATTGTTTTATAAAAACCCTACCGTCAACATAAAGCATCCTATTTCTTATACAACCACCAAGGTGCAAAGACGTAAGAATAAGCTTAAAAAATTGATCAAAACTAATAAAGATTTTCTTAAAGCTCTTGGTTTTAAACTATGAATATGCTACAAATTACTGAATCACCACACTTCGATACCTCGATTGAAAGCTATGAAGTACATTCTTACAATCCTTATAATAACAGTTTTAGAGAAAACGATGAAATCAGAATTCCCATACACCAGCAAGATACATACGTGTTACCGTCAGCCAGTTCAATTTATGTCGAAGGCCAGGCAAAGTTCTTCGACAAAGATGGAAAAGCAATTAAGAAAAATATTACGTTCAGTAACAACCCTATTATGTTTTTGTTTCAAGATATCAGATACGAAATGAATGGTATTGAAATAGATCGTATTAAAAATTCTGGAATAACATCAACAATAAAGTCATACGTTTCAATGAATGATGGAGAAAATAAGGTTGCTGCTTTGTGGGGTTGGAATATAGGCGGAATTAAAAACGATGGATATTTTAGTGCTATTGTACCTCTTAATAAGATTTTAGGATTTGCTGAGGATTACAGCAAAATTGTGATAAATTGTAAACATGAACTTATACTGAATAGGAGTAACTCTAACTTAAACAGTATCTTAGTAACTGATGATGTTGCACATTTTCAAATAGATATACAAAAAGTACAATGGCGTGTACCGCATATAAAAGTATCAGATCGTGAACGGTTGACTCTCCTTAAACATTTAGAAAGAGATAAACCTATTCAAATGGCGTTTAGAAATTGGGATTTATATGAGTATCCTTTACTCCCTAAAACCACAAAACATTCTTGGTCAGTTAAGACTGCATCACAATTAGAGAAACCGCGATATTTAATATTTTGTTTACAAACTAATAGAAAAAATAATAAAACCAAAGATAGTTCACTGTTCGATCACTGTGGAGTTACAAACATAACACTATTTTTGAATTCACAGTATTATCCGTATGAGCCTCTTTGTTTAAATTTTACCGAGAACAAATACAATATATTATACGAAATGTATGTGAAATTTCGTCAGTCGTATTACAACTGCCCTGCGGACCCCTTGCTTAATTTAGCTGATTTTAAGGAGAAGGCACCTCTCTTTATTATAGACTGTTCAAGACAAAACGATAGTTTAAAGACAGGTCCCGTAGATGTGCGTCTTGAGATTGAATGCTTAGCACCAATACCAGATAACACAACTGGATATTGCTTAATTATTAACGATCGACTTGTGGAATATAAACCTTTGAGCAACATAGTGCGCAGGTTATCATGACTGCTATTGTAGATGTTCAGGGTTTTAAAACAGAAGCAAATGAATTTATTGTAAAAGAAATTGCTGTATTTTATAGTAAAAAAATTCAGGTGTTGTTAATTAGACCGCCATTTCCATTTTACAATTTGACGAGATCAGAAAGACGTCAAGTTAGTTGGATTGAACGTAATAGAAAGATATACTGGGGTGAAGGAGTTGTGCCTTATTCAAGTTATCAGACGTTGATTGTAGATATTTTAAGAAATAAATATGTTTACACTAAAGGAATTGAAAAAATGTTATGGTTAAAAGACATTCTAAATAATGATAATGTAAATAATTTAGAAGATAAAGGTTGTCCTAGTTTATTAAGTTTGCACAAAAAATATGAACATTCTCATGAACTGTATAGTTGTATTTATCATGACTCAATATGTGCTTTAAAAAATGTTTTATGTTTAAATAAATGGTGCTTTGATAATAAAATTTTGTAAAAAATATTTTACTATTTTATTTATTAAATTTAGCATCCCATCTCCCAGCCATCCCTCCGACTCATCCAGGTTTACTTGTTTGTTTATAAGTTGCTAGCAACGTCTATGTGACTTCATTATACTTTCATAAACATCAGTATCAAGAACTCCAGCGTACAAAATATGTCTCAAAATAAATACAATCCTCGATATGACACATATCATAGATATAAAGTGCGCTTATTTTCATTCAACCATTATTGGGCGACGGCTGATTCAAAGAAAGCCGTGGTAACGGAAATGGCTGATGCTGGATTCTTTTATTGCGGAAATAGTATAAATGATAAATCAGCATGTTTTTCATGTGGAGGTGTTATCGAAGATTGGGAGTATTACGATGATCCTTGGATGCAACATGCTATATTTTTTCCTGATTGCTTTTATTTAAATGCTGTAAAAGGAACAGAATATGTTGACAAATCAAAACGCCTATTTTTAAAAGAAACAAAGGTATAAAGTTATATATCTGATTCAGAAGACATTATTATGCTACCAAATTCTACTGGAAGATGAAAAATCTTTTTATTTAAATCAGATTGAAAGAAATTTCAATTCTAATCAGTGAAAAGTGATATCTGACGTTGAATAGATAAAATGTGTGGAGAATCTGGGTTCTAGATCACATTCTGATGTTTGGAGAATTGGGGGTTCTGGATCACATTCTGATGTGTGGAAAATTGGGGTTTCTGGATCACATTCTGATGTGTGGAGAATTGGGGGTTCTGAATCACATTCTGATGTGTGGAAAATTGGGGTTTCTGGATCATATTCTGATGTGTGGAAAATTGGGGGTTCTGGATCACATTCCGAGCGGAGCGAGGAAGAAGTGATACAGAACCCCCAATTCTACCCTACTGATAGCATACTAATGCAGTTTTTATCGAACACAGAGTTTCTGTAAACTGAGTTTTTGTTTCAATAAAGTTTATTATTGTATTAGAACAAAATTACGGTATAGTGTAAAAATTTAGAAATAATAGTGACAATGACACACATAACTAATGAACAAACTGTTTTATATTATTTTATCAGACTCTAAGAAAGTGAAATGATCTTGTGTAAAGTACAATCAACCCTATTCCAAGTTTTAAAATAATTGTCACGTAAAAAATTAAGTTAACTTAAAATTGCTTATCCTTTCAACTGTCATTAACGAGACACAATAGATTTTTAATTGTTATCCACCTCAATGAGGCGTCGTAACAGATGATGAGTAGGGTAGATTGTAATTATTAAGAAACTGGTTCCTTTTAATAAGCTTTTTTATTTTTATTATATTGATTAATATCAACAGAAGCCCGAAAGTCTGACAACCAGTCTTACCAAGGGGTATCGTATTACCCAGTTTTTGGGTTGTGGAGGTCAGATAGGCAGTCGCTGTATGTAAAATACTGGTATTCAGCTACATCTGGTTAGACTGGAAGCCGAGCCTAACATTGGGAAAAGGCTAAGCAGATTGATTGCATACTGTTGGAATATTTTATAAGCGTGGTGTTTCCATCATTTTCAGAATACACAAATCTAGGTTCTACTAAACTGTAGTCTAAAGTGCTTTATCTTCCTGTGAAATCGAGCCAGATTTATCAATGAAACATAAACAAGCTAGCTGTCCACAGCAGTAATTATCCTAAGCTGACGTTAATTTCGCCCGTGTGAGCTTAAGTGACCTTTCATTATAGATGTCACACGTGTGAGTCCTTACTTAGAGCTAACTTAGTTGAAGTCTTAAGAGCTTACGAGTTGGGAATCTAAGTTGTGTGATACGTGTTGTCATGTTAATAGAACTTGTGTGTTATATTCTGTCATGTTAATAGTGTTGTATTAACTTAATTTAAGATTCTGAAATGAGCGCTGTCGCGAGAAGCGGCAGCGCTCACTATGCTCGTTTCTTATGGATACATTATAAACTATCGAATAATAATGCGTTAAATCATAAATGATTTGTCGTAGTTCACAATTTTTCGACAGTTTATAATCTAATGGAAATAATACCGATTGATTATAAACTGACGAAGTTTATAATTCTACGGTGACATAATATATATACGGTCAAGTTGAGTAACCTCCTCCTTTTTTTGAAGTCGGTTAAAAATGAAAAAGTCACCAGAGACCAGACAGACGCTTTGTGGGAATCTATAAAGATGGTGTCATTTTAAAAGATGAAGGAAAATAAGCTGTACTGGACTAGCCATTCCCATGGAAATCTTGAATCCTTCCTCTCCAGACGTTTCTCACAAAAATTCCAATCTCAAGCGTTCCGTCTCTGAATATCATAATCAAAATATCATAATCTCAAAACACCATAATCGCAAATCTAGTAATTTAAAAAATCTCACTTCATATTCTTCTCATTTTGAATTTGACAGGTGTTGGTGTGACGTCACGTCCGGATTTTATTCCCAATGAAGTTGGTGTGCGCTGCATCTAAATATGAGCTGAAAATACTTCTGAAATATGAACTGCAGAATACAAATGTGGATTTAAACTTCGGAGTTGATTGGACTTTTCTGGAAATATGTTTTTCCTGGGACGAGATCTTGTTTAAAAAAAATCTTGATGCTGCATCTGAGTCTCACAGCATGTTGTGTGTCATGATAAATTTATAGGTAAATGCACTGTGATCGCACTTTTTGTTCGTTTTAATGTAGTTGGGGCTCCTCTAGTATCGCGTTCCACATTCATTGTTTACTCTTGTTACCTTACAGTCTGCAGCCAGTTGCAGAAACGAACTTTAAGTTTTAAAGCTGTCTTTAAATACTAATCTTCCATTAAATCGTTATCCAACAAACCTTGGAGATATTCTACTGACACCCTGTACTCAGAATGTAGTCTCCTTCGTGTGAGACAGTTGTTTATTGTTTCGGCTCTGCTACGATTTCATAGGCATGCTAAAGAACTGGCCCGTTATTCATCCAGAACGTTAAAGTGGGACCGGCCAAGAGTATACTCTTCTTTTGCGCGCAGATCTTTTGCATTTCTTGGGTCATATCTCTACTCAAAATTCTACTCCCACAATAGAACTATACTCAACTTAATGTACACCAGCTGTAAAAATACTATATTTAACTGGTTGCATCCCAAAAATTATGACCAAACAGAAGATCTTTTGCACATACAGTCGTAACATCTGATATGTCACGCAATCCACTTTCACCACTTACACCCCCACACACCCCACACACATCCCACACTTCACACACACTAACACCCGAAAGCACCTGAACGTTTTTGTAATCCATTTCTTTTTTTTTTTTCTTTTAGCTATTGTTTCTTTTATTTTTTAATTTTATTTAATTATTTTTTTTCCAAATTAATTCACTAGTTCAAACTAATAAATAATTGTTTGCCTTACTTGGGAAGAGACTGGACCCCACGACACAGGGAATCCTAGTGTGGGGTCCAGGGAATTTGTAAAAAACTAGCACCTAAGGCTCCTATGTAATTTGTTACTCGTTTTTATTTTTATTGTACCGTGTTTTTGTGAACTGAATAAAGCTTTTTTACTTTTTTTACTTTACTTTTATTAACTTTGTTTTAACTTGTAGAAAGCAACATTATATTCGATTTTAATGAACGTACGTAATGGGGCATTAATGTTTGTCTTTGTGCAACTAGATGTTACACAAAGACAAACAAAAAAAACACATAACAAACACACACACACAATAAACAACACACACACATACATAATAAATGTCACTTTTAAATGTGGCCTTGCACAGTAGCTAAATCCTTACAGTGTATTGACGAGGCCACTCTTTTGTCGCAAACCCCTATCCATTGTCTATTTATATTAGTACCGGGAGGTATATCATAGAAACATTCCTTTTCAAAATACTCTTGTTCTCTTGCTTAAATACTACGTATTTAATGTAAAATACCTGTACTATGAAGCCTGTATGTGGCAGTGTATCGGCGAGGCCACTCTTTTGTCGTGGCCTCCGATCCATTGTCTAGTCAAATCTGATATAATAACAACAGGCAAACAATATTGTAGGTTTACTTTCAACGCTTTGTTAATGTACTCTTGTACAGTTGCTAAATACTGGTATTTAATGTAAAATACCTGTACTATGTAGCCTGTATGTGGCAGTGTATCGGCGAGGCCACTCTTTTGTCGCGGCCCCCTATCCATTGTCGGTGTCGAGCGACAAGTGCTTTTACCTTTGAAAGGAAGACCCGTTCATATGTGGAGACTTGGTCATGTGTGGAGTATTATTAGCTTGACTTGTGAGGTGGAATGGTTTGGAATATAATAACTTATTTTTATTTGTGGAAATTGATTGGAAATTGTTCGACATTTTGCTTAGTTTATTTCGTGCCCTATTCATGCTTGGATTTTTTTTGAACACTCTGGAAAGCAGAATAGTTGTAATTTAGTCATTTTATCATGCTATGTAAAGTTTTTAGATCATACAAAGCATAAAATATAATAGATGTTGATATATTTAATAACCAGTTCCGCTTAACTATTCCTAAAGAGCCATAAAAAACCACCATATCTCTGCAACCAGCGCTCGGTATGGCAACACGTCGTGTTCGGGTTCGCGACCAGTCAATCGCCATTCTGAGGATGTCTCGATGAGAGGTGAAACACTTGTCGATTTCTAACAGGGTTTTTTTATGGCTCTTTAGGTATAATTAAGCGGAACTGGTTACTAAATATATCAACGTCTATTGTATTTTATAATGGATTTCCGCAAGGTCACGCCTGAATCAATTAACTATCATACAATGCATATTATGTTTCGTGGTATCGCCGCGATCTTCAAAATCAAGTGTAGTTTGACTTTTATTTCTTTTATAGCCTGTGAATTTCCAGTTACGGGTAGTTTTTGTAGATTTAAAAAATCTAAGATTTATTTCAATGGTTTTGTAGATATTTGACAAAACAATGTCCATAAAATAAAAAGAATCTTTTTATTCTTAGATCTTAGGTTTAGTTTGAGACTGTTTTCCTTATTGTTTTTCCTTCATAGAAAAGAAAATACATTTCCCCTCACCTTGAATGCACGCAGACCGTACGCTCACACAAGGGAAACGTCTCGGGTTGTCACACGGCGAAATGGCCTGTCATCTCAGACAGCCATTGTGCGTACTGTGTAATATCACTCAAGGCTGTGTTTAAAAAATATATCTGCACGTGAAGAGCTCTTGTTTTGTGTGTTGATGGTAAGGGGTTTTGTTTTTAAGGAAAATCGTTGCGGAAAAACATTGTTTTTACCATAAAAAAATTATTAACTAGAATTTTTTCTCCCGAGGTTTTAACTGTCTTCAAACAAAAGCTCTAAAGCATTACACCTTTATTCCCTAAAGGTGTAGGCAGAGACGAAAGTATAGCTCATCCATACCTCTCTAAGGGGGAAACGTCAGGGTAGCCCATGAAATTCAAATTTTCTTACGTTTTTTGCATTTTGCAGGTCAGTGTCAGGTTTTATGTTGATTAAAATATGATGACATTTCATGAAATCATGACATTTGACACCTTTGCTAACTTATAGAGTTGTATTGCTGACTGTAATGATTTTAATTGAGTAAAGCCATATTTGTTACGGTCGCGAATCATATTTTAATCAAAATAAAACCTGACAGTGACCTGCAAAATGCAAAAAACGTAAGAAAATTTGAATTTCGCGGCTACCCTGACGCTTCCCCCTTAAGAATCTTAATAAATCACACTCATATGCACAAATCAGACTCCAAGCTGCTACTGAGAATCTTCCATTAAAATAAAATTGACTATCGATGTTTTCCATGAACGTGGACGAAGGAAAATGAGTGCTTCAGTATTATAGCATATGGACTTCTGTCTACCTATAAACAGAGCCAAGCTATTAATAGATATTCTGAAACAAGCAATAGAGGATACTATTTTGTACCTCCATCGAAACGCAATCACAATATAAAAATAACATTTCTAAAGCTTTACTGACTCCATTACAAGTAAACCAAAACCGATACGCCACATAAAAATAGAACAATAACCATTAAAATCGCAATAATATGTAATTTATATCTATTATTTGAACATTTTGTTCCATAAAAAAAAAATTAACGGATTATCCAGCATTATCCTATTCCCCACCTTATTTACTGAAAAATAAGGTTCTTTTTTGATTGGGTGGATAGAGTCAAGCTTAGAGCCACGATTAGCGGGTTATATCTGTATTTGCGCTATCCTTTGCGGAGGATGAGCAGCGCGGGATGTCGGGGCATGTCGGGAGATGAAGGGGGATGTAGCTCACCCCTTATGTTTCATTAACGACTTTGTCACATAGAGTGGGGAACGTTTAGATGCTTTATAAGAGATGTATATGCTGTTTTTTTTTTTTAAATAATAATATTAGAAAGCGTACGAAACACAGCAGCTATTTTTTATTTTATCAAGATTTATTGTTTTTACAACTAGTCTTTGAACATCTACCATTATATTCTATCATTATTGAGAACGAGACAGCAACGAGTATAATTGAATAGTCAAACGAAATTACCTGTAAGTGAAGTTCGACGGTAATTATACTCGTTGCTGTCTCGTTCGAAGATGATGAGTCCCACCCGACCCAAACATTCCATGCTATATATCTAGGTATATGAGCATGGACCCAGTGTTGTAAAGCCAATAAATCGCTGTGAACTTAATGAAGATACTCGTAGTTTGCAGAGACAATGACAGCACACGTTAAGGATGCGTTCATTTTTGTTATTTCTTCAAAATTATGTGACGAGTAACTAGACTAAACGCCTACTATGATATATAATGATAATGATAAAGCCTGACACCAAATAAAAAAAACCAAGACAGAACGCTGTCAATATTGACGTGAAGCCGGTTTCGTAAACATGCACTGCGTGCACTTAGCGAGGTGTAGTTTAATTGTAAATGTGTGCGTGTATGCACAGAGCGGAGGTGTAATTTTGGCATGCTTCACTTTATTGTTCGCAGCGCTCTGTCTTGGTTTTTTATTTGGTCTGAGGATAAAGCGTATAAGTATAATCAGCCAATAATTTTCCCACCACTACACTGGGACTCAGGCTCATCTCATATTGTGGACTAGGCCGTAAAACCCCACGCGCACGGGCCCAGTGTGGGTTGGTGGATGTCACATGTCTTCGTATTTTTAGATCTAGGACATGCCAGTTTCCTCACGATTCAAAATTCAAAATTCAAAAGTCATTTATTCAAACTAGGCTGAGAATCAGCACTTTTCGAACGTCAAAATTACATAAGACAGTCCCCCAAAAACGCGCACCCTTCACCACTTCCTAGTGCCTTTAGCTGGGAAGAAGAAGTGGCGCAACAAACTCCCCAGCAGCACAGCTGTCTGCTCAAGTTAGAAAAAAAGATTCTATACAATAGTATGGAAAATAACTTACATTATGCAACACAAAACATAATTTAAATGATAAATTGTTGGCCATATGTCAGCTAGTACACGCCAATATACCAACCAAAAACATCGAGAACTATACTCAAGCAGAATTTAAAAAAATAACTAAACGTAAACAGAACTAAATATCTAAATAAAAGCCTCCAGGCATAAAGTGCGCTTACATAAAGCTATATAAAGCTGTAATTGGAAGTTACAAATGATAAACTAGGACCATCGAGGTAAAATAAATAAACAGTTAATTACTAGTAACAATAACAAAACTATGATCAACAAGACGACCAGTCACCACAAGCAGCACCCGTTCACGAGCATAACGCATGTTTTCATTCACCGTTTTGAGAGCAGTGGTGATGAAATGATTTACACAAAGTAAAACACCTGTGAGAGTTCAAACCTATGATCTACAACTCGTAAGTCGCGGCCTTTACCACTGGGCCACCACTGCCTACTAATGATAATGATTAATTTGGTAAGATTGGTAAGACGGGTTGGTGTCCACAACTCAATGTCAAGCGCGTATTGTGCGTACGGGTGGGAAAATCGATTATTCCATCCACCCCAGCGGACTAAGATCGATTAATTTGCTTAAATCTTCATGAATAGTAATAATATTTAAAACAAATGTTAATCAATTAATCAATTTAGGCTTCGTTAGCCCACTGCTACACTCATTAAAATAATTATGAAAACATAATTGGTTTTTAATGTGCTCTGTGCTTGATTGCATATTCAGCAGGAGTTTAATCCAATTCAATTTAATTATTTACTTCCAGTTACAAACTGTAAATATTTTAGAATAATATAACCAAGTTTTTTTTAACCTTTAATGTATTTAGAATATAAGCCTATTATTGTACCATTGCAGGATCTTGGCAAAAGCCTCTTCTCATAATTATAGAGAAGGCACGAGCATTGATTACTTACCACGCTTGCTTAAGACGGGTTGGCGATTTCAGACTTATATCAACTCTAGCTAGCTTTATAATTTACTCAAAAATGCATGTAATGTGGTCATTATTTTGACAACCTTGTTTGAGCATAGTCGACCTTGCCGTTCTGTTTCAAGGAGCGGCCGGCAAAGTTTTGCTGGTCGCTCTAACAGGCCGGCAAAACATTGCCGGCCGCTATTTTGACATTTCAACGTTTTAAAAAATAAAATGCAAAAAGATTTTATTTAAAACACAGCTGTTTGTATTTATAGAGATAGGTACAAAAGGATTTTATTCCATATTTGGCTGTGTAGTTCCAACTACCATTGTTAAAAAAAAAACAAAGAAGTAACAAAAGCACCGTTCAGCGAAAATTTTATTTTTATTTAGTGACTTTTTTGCTAAAAATGAGCTCTCAAAGCGAAAATTATTCCGATTCAATGTGTTTAACACCACCAGACATTAAAGATGAAGCTAAATTAGTGGTTGAAAATTTAATACCGCGAAACTCAAAGGAAAAATATAAGCTTGCATATGAAAAATTTGTGCAGAGGAAAATCAGTAGGAAATCGAAATCTTTACTTGCTGGTTTTATTTAGATTAGGTACTTGCATTTTTGAGTAAAGCACTGTACAAGCCTTGGCCCATTATGACTGCTTCGCTGGTCACACTATGATTGCCTCGAGCTAGCCTAGCTACGCTCTAGGCCTTCCAGCTTGGCCATCATTGCAGCCCTTGCTGTCCTCGCTGTAAAGGCCTCGATCTACGGCCTCGGCCTTTATCTCAGCTCGTCCATCAAGTGCTGCACGCTGACCGCGCTGTGTCGGCCTGGAGCTGCGCTACGCTGCGCTGTGGCGCTGTCGGCCATCATCAGCGCGACCAGCAAAGTAGTCATTATAGACCGCGGCAGTAATGTACTATTATAGCCAATGTTACTCACTAATAATATAACATTCTACTGTTAAAAGAATTTTTAAAATCGGTCAAGTAGTTTTTGAGTTTATTCATTACAAACAAAAATACAAAATCTTTTAGTAAGTCCAGTTTCCTCAAGATGTTTTTCCTTCACAGACGTGAAAAAAAATCTCTAAAAATATACAGGCTACACTTTCTACCAGGGAAATTAACCACCCTTGTCTATCTATCTTTTTCTAAGCGATGCGTATCGTATCCGTCGACACAATGACCCCGCGTAAATCTCCTAGCCCGGACACCGGAATTCATAAATTATGATTCACTTGCTCACTGAAAACCTTTTTTATGGTAACGCTTATTCGGTAAAAAAGGGCGTTTTTATTTTACCCGTTTGTCGCTTTACGTTCCTATTGAAGGGGATTGTACGTATTTGAATGTATGGAGTGTGTCCGTCCTGGTTTGGGTATTATTTGTTAGATAAATTGTGTAAAAAGGTTTTCTCGATCTGAAAATTATATGTGGAAAATTGAGTTTATTGGTTGTTTTCAATTTTTTCGGTTTTGGTTACGAATGACTTTGTCAAAACATGCTATGGATGCTGAAAAAGAAAAAAAACGTAGGTTTGCACATGGGATCCCAAAAGGAACTACAAATAACAAACTTCATGAAATATTGTGACTTTCTTCTATCTTCAAACAGATAACTTATCATTGTTACAAATCTACGATTGTTTGATATCTAGAGGTGGTAGGTCATAGGATAGTTAGGTAAGTAATTTCCACAAGGGAAAATTAAAAACAACTTAACAAGTGCCACGCACGAAGCCGCAGGCAGATCTTGTTTTTTATATTTATACAGCCCGCACAAAAAAATAAAAAATCCGAAGCCAAGCCTTATAAAAATAAATTTTATAATTTCTGTTCTTAGCGTTGTTGTTTTAATATTCCTCGCTGAAGTTATTAACCGCGGTTGTTTTAATTTACGCCGTGGAAAGGATAATTACTGGGTGCCTTTTGTCCAACTGACGTGTAATATCGCGGCCATGATGAATTGAGTTTGTATAAGGTATAAAGTTTAAGATCGCGATGCTAATCAAGCTTTAATTATGTGATGAAAACTTGTATTACAAGGTATAAATAAAACGTGTTACAAAGTAAGAATATACAACTATTTATGAAAGTCTTCCATTCATAATTGTGCATGTGTTTAACTTGTTCTTCGGACGTAAGTTTTCATGGCTTGTTAGAAGCGGTGGCTGGACCATTGGCTTTTACGGCACAGGGTGGATTTGATGCGTCGGGAGTTGCAGGCCACCGTAGGCGCGGGATTGCGGACGGTGAGCAATGGGTAGCTCGCCGTCTGATAAGGACCAGGCCCGGGTCGACAGCGCGTCATGTTCCACGCGCGCCTCAAAAAGATATCAGCACAAATGTTGGGGTCCGCTAGAGTCGATGCTTGCCGGGGTTGCGGAAAAGTCCGAAAGGGATACCGTGGCCCCTGGTAACATGGCAACTGAAGGAACACGGGTGGGTTTTAGTTAGTAAGAGTATGTCACGTCCAGAAGTTATTTGATAATTTCCCACACACAAAAAAAAAGGTTGGATTTGATTCCTGGATGGAACAAATATTTGTATTTTCTGAGGAACCGGATCAGGGACTGGCTCGGATGTGAGTCTTTGTGAGTATAATAAGGCTTACGGTATGTACCACATGACAAATGAAATCCTACTTATATAAGGCACCTTTTTGCGGTACATACCCAATCTACCGAGGAATAATTCTATAACACCTACTAAATATACCGTTTCTTTAATAAAAGTCATAATTTCAGCCAAAAGATGTCCACTGCTGGATATAGGCTTCCCCCAAGCACCGCCACTTCGACCGATTCTGTGCTTTTCGCATCCAGCGGATTACTGCGGCCTTCACAAGGTCATCGGTCCATCTTGTGGGAGGCCTTCCAACGCAACGTCTTCCGGTACGTGGTCGCCACTCCAGAACCCCAAATAAAGTAATAAATATAGAGGGGATCGTGGTTAAATGATAACAGTCGCACGGGTCGACCGAATTTAAGCTACACTTACCGCGGTCGGTTCGTGGATGGGTGTCCATCCATTACATTTCGAGACTCCTTCGTGCCTTGAAAAGTACGTTAAGCCGTTGGTCCCGGCTGTCATTCATAGATCTTTGACAGTCGCTACGGATAGTCAGACGCCCAAAAGTCTGACAACCAGTCTTACCAAAGGGTATCGTATTACCTAGTAACTGGGTTGTGGAGGTCAGATAGGCAGTCGCTCCATGTAAAATACTGGTATTCAGCTGCATCCGGTTAGACTGGAAGCCGACCCCAATATAGTTGGGAAAAGGTTAAGCAGATTGATTAGTAAAAGTGATAAACCTGACATCCTGCTATCTCAACAAAATAAAATCTCTAAAAAACAAGATCCTTGATATATTCCAACAGCAAGACAGACACATAAAAACCCCGAAAATATTTTACGACCCCCAAGAAATAATGAAAATGTATTAGACAGCACACTACTTCGTCACCATTTTATTACTATGCAGACGTTAACACTCATTTATAACCCCATGCTCATATCTTACGGTGTAAATGTCAACAGATGCAATAAAATACATGACTGACTACGAACGGATAACGTCTTGACATGAATTTTAGATCTACAGTATATGTAAAAATCCATATCTATAAATGGTGTAAAACAAAGTTGCTTTCCGCGTCTGTCTGTAAGTGCGCTTAGTTCTTCTAAATTGCTAACTGGATTTTGATCCGGTTTTCACTATCATTTAGAAATCTATTCTAGAAGGTTTTTGTGTAAAGGTTTTAATATTTAACTTAGATAAAGAACAAAAATCTCGATGTGTTGATGTCGTAGATGGATTGTCGAATCCGCTGTTTTACAAAACCGCTAGTTGTTTTACAAAAAAGCTCCGCTATATGCCATTGCGCTACGTTTAACAAAACCGTTTAGACATAATGCAGAATGGCTTATTTGCAGTCACAAAAAGCGTTTGGTGTGGCTTTTATTTAATGTAAAATTGATCGCAGTAACTAAGCTAGGGCACCTTAACCAATTGGTTTAGGTTAGAACTGTGACCAACCACGCGCGAGCCGAGCGAGCGAGTCAAGCGGAACCGCGGTAGTAGCCGGCGAGCGCTACTTCTAATTTGGTCGTAGTTACTTAGCTATAGTATTTTTAGAACTGACTTTCATAAAACTAAAAATGTTCACTCGCTTTTAGATCATTTTTACTCATACTACTCGTTTTATTTATTTCTGTTTCGGACGCCATTATTGTTGTTATGGCAAACAGAGCCACGAGCGAAAAAAAATTGAACTAAAATCTACAATTTCACTTTTCATTTCACGCTGTTTTACATAACCTCTAATCGTTGATCCACTGCATTGATAAATGAAAAACGTTTATTCAATTCCATGCGTGTTAAAGTTCAGTAAATATGAAAAACCGTTAAACGTCCTTCAGCTATTTTACATGACGGAGCTGTTTTGTAAAACAGCGGATTCGACAATCGATCTGCGACATTGACATATCGCCACATCACGCAGATCCCACGCGTGCGAAGCAGGGTCGGGGCGCTAGTATTTACAATAGGTATATGTAAAAATATTATGTCGTCGGTGTATACTTCAATGCGCGTAGTATAAATGTTCGTTCATGACATGAGAGTGTGTTTGCGCCGTCAAACGTCATAAAATTTACGAACTGTAAGGTTATTCGCGAGGAGTTTTTATGCGACATGGGTTTATAGGTTTCATGTTTAGGTAGGCCCAAGTCTTTATTATTTATGTTTGGTACTAATTTCATCCCAACTTATTTTTAATGACTGTCATATCCAGAAGAGATGACAGAAAATATTAAAGGTTCGGTTCGGTACACTTGCAGGATACATAGATCGTCTGTACTGTATTGTATTCATTAAAAAAACGAGAAAGTAGACATAATTATGTATGTATCCATTGTCTGTAAATAGGTATATCAATCAATCTGCCCAGCCTTTTCCCAACTATGTTGAGGTCGGCTTCCAGTCTAACCGGATGTAGCTGAATGCTAGTATTTTACATGGAGCGACTGCCTATCCGATCTCCAACCCAGTTAGGTACTGGATAACATGATACTCCTTGGTAAGACTGGTTGTTAGACTTTCGGGATTCTAACGATCCGTATCCACAAATGACAGTCGGGACCAACAGATTAACGTACTTTCCAAGGCACAGAGGAGTCTCGGTATGTAAAGATGGTCACCCATCTACGGACCAACCCCGGCAAGCATAGCTTATCCTGATGGATCGACCCGTGCGGCTGTTATACTTAGTCACGAGCTCCTCCTCTTCTGTGTTTAGGTATACAGACAGAAATTAAGACAAAGGTACAAAAATGGTCAAGGTAAAGCCGTCGTCGCATGCCTGTATCATGTGGGTGCCAGGAACACCTACAAAATTAAAATGGCATGCGACGACGGCTTTACCTTGACCATTTTTGTACCTATGTCTTGATTTCTGTCTAAAATATTTGCTTGTTTCGTACTTTTTAGATAATTTTTATTTTCCCGTAGTCAGGTTACAGTTTTTTATTAAACTTAATTTTTTTAAAGTAATAATTACTATCTAACTAATATAATAAAACTTAATAAATGTTTGTTTGTTTGAACGTGCCAATCGCTGGAACTACCAGTCGGACCTGAAAAATTCTTTGCAATGATAGCCTAATTCTTGGGGAAGGTTATTTAACATCACGCTTCGACCCTTAGGAGTCAAGCAAAAAGAAAAACAGTCAGAAAGAACGCGAATACGAAGTAATAGCGCGGGCGGGCGATGTGACGCGTTGGGTCGGAGGCCGAGAGCACATTTATAAAAATGTGACTGTTTTAAAAATGTGGCTGTTATAAAAATGTGACTGTTTTAAAAATGTGGCTGTTATAAAAATGTGGCTGTTATTTTACTATTGAATAGAATACATATAATTATGTAACTACACCATAAAAATTACCGATATAAATGTAGAAAGTTTACATAGGATGACATGATGGGCGGTCTTATATTGTGTATACTACTTCAACGCGAACAAAGTTGCGGGCAGAAGCTACTTATAATAATATAAGAAAAAAAAGTGGTGGCACTCCGGGAGTACCGATAGAAGTGAAAAATTGAACAATTTAAAAAAATACTTCCAAAACCTTTAAATTAAAAATACTTGCACTGAACATTGATCTGTAACGTAATATAAAATAAGGTGTCGGTAACGGTTTCGCGAGTTCAATAATCTCAAAAATGCCCAATGCGCCTAAAGAAGATTTCACAAAAAAACAAAAAATGTTATATTCTATCTACGTGTTGCCTGATTTTTCCGAATCCGTCAATCACTGATTGAAAAGCCTCAAAATAACCATGTCAATTGTACTTAATTCCCTTCAACTATTTCGCAAGTAACAGCATTAATATTGAAATACCTACATGATTTAACCTTAAGCATATCCATATTCACTTTTATTCTCTGCGTTCAGCGCTCGGTGTTGCAACACGCCAAGTTCAGGTTCGCGACAAGTCCACCGTTATCCTGAGGATGCGCCTCGTTGAGAGGTGAAATACGTGTCGATTTCTTTCCGGGTTTTTTTATGGCTCTTTAGAAATAGCTAGGCGGAACAGGTTACAAATATCGAAATGAGGGAATCTATGCTTAATTTTATCGACGGAAAAAATATTTTAGTTTTTTTTTACAATTTTTAAATAAAAAAAATATTCTCTTTGGCATCTTATTTATAAATTTTACAATTATTGTAAAAATCAGTGATTGAGAAAAAAAAACTACCCTCAATTGAAATTGAGGGTAGTTTTTTTTCTCAATTTTCATTTTATGTGGACGCCTAATTACTTCCAATCATTATGGAGTTTGTTTCATCGCAATAGATGATTTAATTTAAAAGTTACACAGTTTTGTTACAATTTTTTTTATTCCATTAAATATTTTAAAAATATTTAGATTTTTAAATATTTTTTCTGTCGTTAAAATTAAGCATAGATTCCCTCATTTCGATATGTGCATATTATGAAGAATCACACTGTATATCCACGTCTATTGTATTTTATATCCATATTACATAAATCCTGACGCAAACCCTCGTCAATTTCAATAAACTCCATAATAACAGTTGCACCAGTATTCCTACAATTTCTAATCCTGAGGAGTATCGGGAAAGTTTTCACCAGTATATCCTCAGAGTTTAGAACTAAGATTTGATATTAGTGAAGTTAGGCGAGATTTAAGTGACGCTCAGTTCATTGGCATAGTCTGATCCGACTGACCATGTGATTTAAATGACGTCTAGGCTTATTGAATTTTTAATATCAGATTTTTATCTATGCAAACTTCGGAGATAACGGTTTTTTTTTGTCATTAGTCTAAAATTATGCGGCCTAAAAAAAGGTTGAGATTGTGCAAATAGCGCTCTTTCATATGATACTCCATATGCCCTAGTAGCCCCACTTCAAATTTTATAGACACCCGTTAAGACCGTATTGCAAAAAAAATAAAAAATAAATTCTTTCTTATTTTCAAAATAGTTGAGCAAACGTCATCTAAAACAATTCCAAATTTCAATTTGATAGTATTAGTAGTTCTTGAGATATCCACCTGTAACAGACGGGCAGACAGAAAAACTGAGTCGCACCATAAGGGTTCCTTTTTTACCATTTTGGTACGGAACCCTAAAAATATGAGAATTCGAAACATTTCATCATGAAAACTGTTCTTTATTTCCCTTAGTTTCAAGTTTTATTTGGTAAAAATCAACTGTGTCTAACAGTAAGTTGAGTATTGTCGAATAAATAATTTATTACCATTAAAGAATTATTAAAGCATGTTAGCTTCATATTTTGTTTCTAACAAGAGAGTTTCGTAGTTGTTCACCACGCCAGATGGAAATAAGGGCATACGTTGCTGAGTGACACACCTCGACGTTGTAACTCGATGTTATACTCCATGCCAAAATTAAATTTTAATTTCGCTAAAACAAATTCTCTAATGAATGTTCCATACAATGTGTAATCAGCGTTCCGAAATGACTATTTAGCCCCCACCCCTTCCTTTTCCGAGTAATGATATATCTCTGTGTTTTTATCGCACATGTGTAACTGTGAATCATGTTAAAAAGTCCTTTTAATTACGTTATGAACATTTGCGAGGGACCCAGTTTGAATTATATGAATTTGAATGTATTTTATGAAAATATTTTAGCTTTAATTTTGGGTAAAATTGGTTTGTAGCCTATTGTTATTTTGTTAGGCTGTGTTCAGGTAGGTCGAGAAAGCAAGCTAAAGTTTATATATTGTAGGCTTGGACATGTACAATAATCACCATCTTTCTTAACATATAAAGATAAGTTTGACAAAAATACGCAGTCTTAAAAAAACCAGCCAAGTGCGTGTCAGACCACGCACAATGAAGAGTTCCGTAGTTGGGATGAATTTATTCCAAGAACAAACTTAACTTTTTAGTTGAAAAAATGTTCTACCATACATCGATATACGCCACGATCAATTCTTCAAATATATTTTTTGTGATTTAACTACAAATTAACTATTTTCGTACTTTTCCTTTACATGTGTTGTGAGACCTTGCTTCTTTCCAATTTTCATGATTCTAGGCCAACGGGAAGTACCCTATGGGTTTTGATTTATTTGCGAGTATCAAAATGACTGTATTTTTTAATTGCGTTGACTTAGAAACTTGATTTTTTTAGAGCTCCAAGGGACCATAGACATTATTAGTATTTGATATTAATTTCAAGTTGAAACCTCCACGCTTTCCTAAAAAAGGTCTTGATAGACATATAGACGAAACTCACAGTGATGCTGTCATTGTTTTTTTCCTATCGTGTTCGGAATCCTAAAAATAAATTCGTTGCGAAAAATTTACTGGTTGAAAATACCTCAGGGAGAAACTGTAAAAGCCACGTTGTGTATGTACATAAAAGATAAAATAAATATGATATAGCAGTAAACTGGAAGCTACTGTAAAAAGACCGAACTAAGCTAACTACAGTAACTAGGTCCAGCTTACGATGAGCGGAGAGCGCTGCAGGGCAGATGAGCGAATGTAATTTAAGCGCACCTTTATTTTCTTTTCGTTGTAACATCGTCCGTATCGACTAGCTATCTTATTAGCCGGTACTCCGCAAACTTGGTGGGAAATTTTGCAAGTATTTCCGTAATTTTAACTTAGAATAAATAAATGCCATAAAGTTGAGTTTTTATTGACAAAGTTAAATACAATAAGTCTAGCTTGAACATCTCTATGTATATCTCTAACAGAACTCACAAAAATAGGACGTGAATTCCTATTTTGTTTCTGTTAGAGGTTGCTTCGAGACATCACTACAAAACTATCTCCTATTTTTTACTGTATTATCCAGTCGCTTTGCCATCTAGGCTCTCGGCTTCTTCATTCTTTAATCTAAGCTATTATAGTAATTAAAATCTGCAATTAAAACTCCTTAACTAACTATGAATCAAATATGTCCAAGCCTTATTAAAATATTAGTAAATGAAATGTTATGAACATGAAGGCGAGCATCTGTAGGTACCTACACAGTGTAAATAATCTTAGTAATGAATTGTCCCGTTCACCCAAGTAGATAGATATTATGTTTACTAAGTCGGCTTGGTTCGAAATCATGAGGAATCTTTACCCTTAATTTCCTTCAGGACTCCAAGACTATTTTCCTTGGGAAGGAGCGGTAAACTTCGTTAGTGGCAATAATAGTGTTCAAAGAAGAGTGCCAGAATGCCATTCTTGACCGAAAGTGCCGTGAATATTTGAGGATTTTGCGGTCGAAATATATGGGAGATTAATTGGAGCGGCACCGCTCTCACATCATCATTCTTCTACCCTTATCCCAATTTATTCGTGGTCGGTGCAATATGTATTTTCCTATTAGTCATCATCTCGGTAGTCATTCTTTTTCTAGCCATATCAATTTTCACACAGTTCATCCATCGCTTCTTTGGTCTTTCCCTACTCGTATGGCCATTCACATACATACTCAAAACTTTCCTGACGAAATTTCCCTCATTCCTCCGCATCACATGATATCATAAAACTTAATTTCCACACAACTTTTCAGTCACCGGTGTCACTTGCGGTATCGCTTTCTATGTCAACGAATATACTTACGAATTGAGTTTTTGCTTATTTTCATATTCTTGTGAATTCTTTCCGATTGACATTTCTTCTACACCAATAGTTGAATACATTTATAGTTCTGTTGATCATGATGTATCGAATTTTTTATGTTTTGTTGATCATTTATAATGGAATACCGTACCCTTATATCTATGTATAAAATTATTTTATTTTCGTCGACGTCTCCTTTCACTGAAGTCTCGTTATGTTTGTCTACGGTCTCGCCTTGTTGTCTTATTCACTGCTTTCTTTAATTCAATATCTGTTTTGTTTAGTTCATGGCCTTACATGGACACTCTTTTAAATAACAGATGGATATCAATTTTAACTTTTCAGTTAGCGTGTCCGCCCCATATGCTCACTCCATATGTTTTCGTATGCCCACAACCGCGCCCCAGGCAGGAATCCGTTTGTCACTGGCCCTTTGACGAAACGTATTTAGGACAAAAAACCCTTTGCCAAGGAATGGACTCCTATCTTCATCTCGTTTGTTGTTTACCCTTGCGGGGCTTGCAAATAGACTCAGTACAGAGAATCCTTTATAGTTGGAGCTTATCGTCATATTTTTTCTGAAGCAAATAGGGCCTGGTTTCGTATATAGGTTTTAGTATTCATAAATTAGGCATATCTTTTTAGATGTATTTTCTTAAGTTAGGAAAAATATACTTGTAGCATACTGATGTTCTTTTTATCCAAACAAAAGGGTAGATAGATGAGAGAAAAATACGTAAAAAGTTCTCAACATCAGTCAACGGTATAGAAAGTAAATAAAATCTAGTTTGGATAAGATTGATTGATTGTTTTGATAAGTTTATAATAGTCTCCTTTTGGAGTAGGTTTGCGACATTTTCAGCTATTTTAGATATTAAAGCTCCCACAGACAGACTCTTTGCAATTTTCTTAGAACAATTTCCGAGAAGTTTTTATAGAAATTGTTCTACTAGAGTCGCGTCGCGCCTGTCTGTGACATCCTTTACAGCTTATTAAGAAGTTTACTAGCACCGGTATATCGTAGTGTTAATGTTAAGAGACTAGTTATTCAAGTTTCATTGAAATAACTAGGTATATTGAAAGTAAGACCATCTTACTGAAGCAGATTTCCAATTGAACAACAAATTCAGTACATCTAAAACCAGTTTCTTCCCTCCACGTGTAACCGTTGATTCCAGCTGCCTTTTATCTTAATTTGCTCGAGAAGTTGGCATCTAGTACTGCAACTTGGGCTACAGATACAAGTTGTAACAAGTTAGCCCGACTTAGTAGCTAACGTGCCGAGTTTAGCAGGTACGAGTAGCTTGGTAGTTACGCTGAGTACATACGGTTTCAGAGGATTTTCAGTGACGTCTAAAAAAAAAAGGTTTATTAGGTCGCAAGTCGGTAGTAATTGGGTATATAAATCACTGAATGTCCCAGTTTTCAAGAGTTTTACATCCTTCATGTAAAATTGTCTGCCTCGATAATGTAGTCACTTGTAATCGAGGCAGATTTATTCAAAAAAAGTTTTGTTCGAAATATGAATTATGATGAACTCAAGACAGGATTCGATCGACTTCGAAACTGTTCTAAAAAGAAATGCACACTTTAAATTCCATAATTTTCCATCCTCCTTCCAAAGATGCAAGTCCTAGATTGTACGTCAGTGAGTCCCACGACTCAGGTACCTAACTCTAGTAACTTTGATTGCAACTAAGTGTACAAGCGTGTTGTAGTTACTTACACTTAGTGGCCGAGTTTTACTTGTTAACTACCTATTACAATTCTAAGGGATGTTCTGTGCTAGGAATAGTGCATGTTTATTGTAGTGCAAAATAGAGATACTTCTGGAACACACACACTTAACAAACACGCACACTGAATGAGTAGATTTTGCAAAAATTTTACATTTGATCACAATTGAGTTTGTATTGATATAAGAACCAAAAGTAAATAAAGGAGATCAGCCCTGACCCAAAATCCAAAATGCTGGCCAAGCACGGCACTTAGGGTTTTGGGCCGAACTTTGTATGAAACGTGACTTGGTCGCCTTTAAAGTGACATCCGAGCAGAAAACAACATTGTAGATTTTGAGAAAACAGTGCTGGGAAGTGTTTTTATTCAGTTTAACACAGTCATCATGTCATTCAAGCACTGCTGGGGGTCAAAAGCACACCCCACTTTTAACAAAGTTATCTTTATGGTCCATAGTAGAAGTTTCGGCAGTAATAGCCACTTCTCATTAAGTGTTCGTCTGCATGCGTGACATAAAACTGTGGCAAGTACTTCAAATATTATGACGTCATAAAGTGCACGCACTACTGGAGGGATGCTTAGTTCTGGTTACTACATTAAACGTGACGTTGTGACGCATCTCTTGCAGAGTTGTCAAAAGTGGTCCAAGTTGTCACATCCTTATGACAACTTGTATTTTGGGGTACCCGTAGTTGGGTACCCGAAAATTGTAACAGCATGTTACCTTATTAATCTTTCCGAATTTCCTTCGTAGGAGCGAAAGAGGTTCAAACTCATCCACTTAGTTTGCTTAAAATATCATACATTTACTAATTTCATAAAACGAATTGGGTAAATGATTATAAATAATGTTGTTATTGCACAGTACAATATTATTGATTAGAAAAAATATTTAAAATTTGAATAATACATTAACATTAGTTATCCTGAAATTGTTGCAATCATCATCAAACAATTTCTAATATTAATGTCGTTTAAGAAATGCTGCTCTATAAACAATAAAATCAATGGCACTCGTTGGTCACATAATATTGAAAGATATGAATCGACTGACAATTACCTACCGGTTCTTGCCCAAAGTTATTGTTATTGGTTAGCCACTGTTACGATTATTTGTTCCTAAATTCAAATTCATAGTCAACTAGCGTATAAATATTAAGACCAGGAACAAAACCAAACAGGTGTGGTCGCTTCGACAGAAATATAAGCCAATATAAATGATTTTATACGCTATTGATTGTAAAATATGGTTTCTTGATCAACAAAACAGACAGTTTGAATTTTAGTTCTGTATCAGATGTTGCCCGCGATTTTGCTAGGAAGTTTGTATAAACTTTAAAACTACGTTTTCCTCGGGATTGTGTTTCGAAAGATTATATTTTCTTAGTGCATTTTTACAATAACCGAAAACATGTCTTACAATTTGTATGTACATATATTCAGTAGTTAAGGTATTTCGTTTCTGTTGTCTGTCAGACAGTCAGTCATGCATCTGACTTATTTCTTGAAACATTGTCGCCCTTTGTTGGCAAAAGGGGTGGGTAACTTTAAAATTCCTTTCTCTCAGTACTTCATTATCATAATTCTACAATTTTGAGAAAGTAGTCTGGTGAAGATGGCTGTCTATTTTAAAAGGGAGGCTGCTGAAATATTCTTAAGACTTTAGCAGTCACCTCTTACTATTTTTTATTTTATTTAAAAGCTTTTGCCTGTTTCCGATATTCCTCTGTTTCCTTATTTTCTTCGTATACAATACCGTTGATGAGGCGAACAGTACGGTAAACATAACATCTGCTTTTTGTATTCAGCGGGTGTTGGAATCCTGTATTTACATTAAGTATCCTCTGTCTTGGAATTCTGTGAACTTTGTAAGCAAAAAACTTTAGTTCCTTTTTCTAAGTCACACTTCACAAACTCACACTTAACTTACTCAAACCTATCCATAAAAAATTAAATACCATCTCACAAACACAATGGCCCATAAATGTACCAATATATAAAGGAGTGGTCACTAAAAATCATCAAACAACTCCAATACAATTGGAAAGAACTTCCCAGCGAACAATTTTAAACTAGAAATCGATGTGCATTGAACGTCTTAACTTGTTTCGACTCGAACAAAGAAGTCTTGGAAAATGTTGGATTTTAAGCCACTTCTGCGATCTACAGGTACTTTTGAAGATTAGGTCTCGGTATTTCGTTGAATGGTCTTTTTTTTACGTCTTCTGGTTTTTCTATGTTCGTGGTAGCTGGTAGAGTTGTGGTAGTTTCTTTTTTCACTTGTTTTGTCTATTTTATAAAGGTCGTCTTTGTTAGCTCAGACTACTATTTTTGAGTAGTCTATATCTTCGAATTTCTTTTTTTAGTTGTAGTTGCTGTTTAATGTTCTTAGCTTCCTGTCTTTGACTATTTTCTTCAGCTACTGTGTTTGACTACTACAAAAATACAAATAGTTTTATTGGCAAAGGACGTTTTGTTTGACTAGTGTCTGTGTATTTTCTTTATCTACTGTCTTTCAGCTTCAGTATTTTTTTTTGCATCTCTGAGTACATTTGGCGTTATAAAAAGTTATAAGTAGATAATTTTGTAATCGACGTCAATCAACTTTTGTATTAGGTTACATATCAAGCTATAATTTACCAGTATAAGCTGATCTTGCATTGTATAGGATTTCCGTACAATGCGAGGTCAGCTAATACTGGAATTTTAAAGCTTGATGTGTAGCCGTGTGTACTAGACTACGCAAAATCATTTTACTTGCAAAAACCATGATTCTACTCAAATGAGCAGAACTCAATACTTACCGTACTGCTATCTACTGCTGCCATACTGACTCATTTTTCTCTCGACCCACTTCTGAAACCCGTACTTCCTCACCGTCCCAATTTGACATGAAATCCTTCATCATGTACACACGAGTAATTAGAATCAAAGGTGCGTTAATTAATGTTAACGAACTCATTACTGAAGTTCTCGTTCATTGTTTGTTTCTAACTCGCACGTTGGGTGTAATTGGCGTGGATAAATATTGATGTATAATTAATGTTACCGATATGTGGAACTGATGCTCTGTTCGTGTTTTGATAGTTGAGAGAACTACTCGAAGATATGTTTGCCTGGTACTTGGTAAATTGATAGATGTGGATATGTGTGAGATGGGTTAGTGTTTATTTTGTAACTGACTTGAGGTATATTGTGACTAGTTATATTATTATTGTTATCGATATTGAAATTGGTTGCTGTAAAATGTTTTCTTATGAAATACAAACTATACATTTCACGTATTGTTTTTACAGGTTACCTTTTTATCTCTGAACTAATCTACACTAGGTTTATATCACGCAATTCATGACCAAAAAATCCTTTGTACAATTTTATTACAATTTGGCGATTGGCTTTCAATCATGCTTGACTTAGTGAAGTTCGGTTTGAGTAACTAAACCTTGTTTTCGATACGTTTATTTATAAATACAGAATATTACTTAAATACTATCTTCCAATAATACAGTTGAAAACAACAGCAACATAAAATCAAAAACCGAGCATGCATCTCCCTCCGCTGAGAAAAGTTGTGCGCATACCGTAATGTCGGGGGCTCGCCTCACTGCGCTAATAGTCCGTGACGGTATAAATTGCAGCAGGATGGGTAGGGGATGACAAAGTAGGTATAAACAAGCTTCGGTGGATCGTAGTTGTGATGTAGATGTTATTCTTGTTTTTGAGGTTAAAGATAGTTTTGGTATCTATTTTTACCCGACTACGGTGAAGCAAAAAGGAGGGTTATGATTTTGACCGGTATGTATGTATGTCACGCTATTATAGTTTTGTAGGTGTACAGGCATGCGACCACGGCTTTACCTTGACCATTTTTGTGCCTATATCTTGAAAAAGTAAAAGAAAGAAAAAAAAGATCGCTTTTAGCGATAAGACCGCCCATTGTGTCACCCAATGTAAAATTTCTATATTAATGTCTATAATTTTTATGGTGTACATAATAAAGAATATTCTATCTTTTCTATCTATCTTGATTTCTGTCTGAAATATTTTATTGTTTCATACTTTTTAGAGCATGATTTTTCAGTCAGGTTTTAGTTTTTGAACTTACTTTTTTGAATAGATAATCTTGACAATTTTGTTTTGGGTTGGTTTGATTTCGCAATAGATACAAGTGATTTTTACTATAAAGTAGGAGAAAGACTGCTTGTATCAGTCGGCAAGAGCTATAAACGGCAGAGGTATCCATGACATCACACCTGCACGCGTAGCATGACCACCGTAGAAACGAGTTTTGTCGACGGAAGAATAGACAAAATGACAGATAAACAATCACAATCTGTCATTTTGTCTATTCTTCCGTCGACAAAACTCGTTTCTACGGTGGTCATGCTACGCGTGCTGAATGCCTCGAAAGGATAGGCAGTGTCTTATCTCACACCCACATTTAGAATCTATATCTATAAAATAAATATAATTGAAGTGTCTGTTGTAATGTCAACTTAACAGCTTTTTACTAAATGCATATGAAAGTATATACGGTAGGTACTTACTTATAACAAAAGAACCTTTTTTTTATCTGTTTTTCTGTCTCTTTGTTCCAGCTAATCTCCGAAACGGCTTTACCGATTTTAATTGGTCTTTCACTGACAGATAGCTGATATTATAAGGAGTAGTTTAGGCTACTTTTATTTTAGAAAAATAATTAGGGTCCACGCGTGTGAAGCCGCTGGCTGTAGCTAGTATGCCATAAAAAGTATTCATTGTTTTTAGCTGTAGTAGGGTAGTTTCCTAGGTAAAAAAAATAAAATTCTATTTAGTCCGTCTTTCAGATAATAAAAAAAACATTAGACACGTATTTTTTGCTTTATCATAATAATCAAAAATAACTTAGAAAACACGCATTAAAGTTGGGAAGTGGGGGCTCGCTACGTCACAACGTCGTATAAAATCTAGCACGGCGTGACGTCATGCCACATTTTAACTCAATGTATCGCCGTAATCTTTTGATTACGTCAAAAATTAAAAAATACGTGTCCAATATTTTTTTATTTTCTGAAAGACGGACTAAAAAATAAAAATTTGGAAACAGGCCAGGTTGTCTGCCCTAAGCTCTTGAAAACAAATCTAAATGACAAACATAAAAATCCAAAACACCAGAATCGTGGGCGGTCTAAACAGTGACGTCACGTGCATGGCATCACAATTTATGACGTCATGGCCTATTAGCGTCGCAGAGGCACCCCACTGCGCTGCGACTAAGTTGGGAATAGTGCAGTTGCATCGTAATCACATTTGTTACTGTGATTCCCGTACTGAAGTGGAAAGTTGAGAAAATGGGGGACATTTTCACTGGAATTTGTAAGTGATTTATAGGGTGTAATGATAATATTGAATAGATATTTAAAGCTCTTGTGTATAAATAAGACTCACGATACATTGTAAAATTTTTGCAAGACTTACAAATTGTTAAGAAGATTTATGTAAACGGAGAAAACTGAAAATAGCCTGTAGGTTTTGCCTAAGCCCTTTGTCGAGCCTGTGGCCATCTGGACATGACATGTCAGAAACTAATGTTTTAATTTTTAAAGGACATGATACACGGTGCTTGCATTATGCACCAACATGATACAGTGTTAAAAATAATAAAGATATGATTCCGATCCCCGCTGCAAGTGGCAGTGCTGTCGCAGCAGAGCTGTAGCGGAGTTCGGAATCAAAGCTTTATTGCCGCGACATTGCTATCCTGCTCAGAATATAATTTAAACTTATAGAAAATGCATGGAACCAGTAGTGAAACGACAGAACTGCAGCCGCAGCACTGCCGCTTGCAGCGTGGATCAGAATCAGACCTTAAGAAGGTACTCTATGTATCTCAAAGACTGTATATTTTTAATTTTATATTTTCATTTGCTTTTGATTATTTTTTGTAAGTTGTTCTCACATATAGAAGCAACAAGAATAATGTACCCAGGATTTTGTAATATCAATATTTAAAAGAGTGTCCTTGGAGTTTCTTGCTTGTTCTTCTCCATAGAGATCTACATTTTGAAATGGATAACTAGCTTCAACTTTCTAACTGACCGACTCTTTGACAATTCAAAAGTGCCTGTAAATGGTTTAATTGAAATAAATGCTGTAAGTTTGAGTTTGAAACACCCATAATTACCTTTTGTTCCAACGAGTACCGAACCCACACCTCTCCGTATCCTTGACAGGCAACAAGCTATATATTTGACAGCCAGTCAAAGATTGCCCCAGCATTGAGCGGAACCCCACTGCGGACCCATTTCCCTTGCGAAAGAATGCAGCACTCAACAAGGATATTAAACTCAAATCATGAAAGAGGGGAGGGAGTAGCCGATGCATTGTAGGATAGGAGATAGTAGAGAAATTATTTTATATCTTTAAATTTTTATAGCATTTTTAGTGGTAGGTTTTATTCATGGCTTTATTACCGCTAGAATTGCACATGCGTGAAATGTGCTCTGCTTATATTGCTTCATGTATATGCTTATTTTAATTTTTGATTCGTTTTTTGTTTTTATCTTTTCATTAAGTACACTTTTAACGTGTACGTCTTTCTAAATCGTTCTCAAATGTATTATTTCAACATGAATTATGTAACCAATTTTTTTAAAATAGTTTCCGTGGAGTTTCTTGCCCGTTCTTCTCCATAGGTACCTACTACGTTTTGGAATGGGCAATTACTAGCTTCATATTTCTGACTGACCGACCCCTTGACAATTCAAAAGTGCATGTAAATGGTTTAATTGAAATAAATGCTTTGTGTTTGAATTTCTTGTAAGATAAACATAACATTGCGCCTGATTTACCAGAAGGGTTAGGCAGAAGTAAATAGAAGCTGTTGCTTTACTGCTACTTCCGTACATACTTGGTGAAAAACCCATGCTTGATAACATCCCCCTTGTTTAGGATAATATTTTTTTAGTTGAAATGGACCATTCAGATGTAATTGAATAAAAAAGATAGATTCCTAGGACTCAGTAAAACAAAACTATGTTTTAACCAACACATTTATTTATTTTATTTAAATAACATGGGAGACTTACAGCTAAAACAAACAGATCAAGGACAGTACATTAGTCTGAAAGCCAATTACAGGTCTCCACTTATAAAATACAGAAAAAAAAGTAAATTCAAAGGACATTCACAACAAGTTACTATATACTACAGCATAATTACTATGTTGCTCGCACTGCATAGCAACCATCATAACAAAATTTACTATATGAAAAAGTTACGGCTTAAGCACTTCCTGGCTGACGACACACTAGTTATAAACAGATCTATATCGTACTGTTTACAAAGCCTGTTTAAATTTCTGCTTGCACGCACAATGTACATGTATTTTAGAATACTTTATAATAGGTGCACATTTTACATCGATGTTTTACACTGTAATTAGCAAACAGCCTATCACACTAGGAAATCTTTTTTTGAACCTCACATAACACAAGAGCTCTCTATCTCCTTGCCTAAATCTTGCAACAAACTTACCATGTCCGGCACTTCTGAATGCAGCTAATGACCGAGGGTCAGACCCTTCTGTCATCGCCATTTAGGGGATGAGCGATATTGAAAACTGTAGCCTATTTCTATTTCATAGAGTAAGAATGAGTAGAAGCGAAACTCTTGCGCCGAGCGCATTCTTAAAGGCCAGCAGTTTCGGGGCGTATGATATTCATTATTCACACATAACATGACATCACGCCTGTAATCCCCGAAGGGTTAGGCAGAGGTGTACCTATAGTACACCCACATTTCGCCAGTTATATTTAAGTCCCATGTAATAGGGGGCGAGCCTATTGCCATCAACCGGGCACAAATCCAGACTCTGGGCTGCTACTCATTATTCAATTATACATTAATGCATTATGTCGGTTCATAAGGCGGGCTAATTGCCTTGAGGTATTTTCTACCAGCCAACCTTTGAGTAAAAAGGAATTGCCAATATAATAGGTTCAAATATGTATGTATGAGTTCAACTGTCACAATATAATTTTTATTGTTATCGCCTTCTAAAGGCAAATCGACAGTTGAGTGGAATATAGGAATACCACCATGTATACGAATGCAGCACAGTCGGATGTTATGCGCTCCACTAAGCCGACATACGCACGGATGTAATAAAATCGCGGCGATTTTTTTTCGTGCACTGGATTTTCAACGCTCTGCTTAGCGCCGAGAGTTGAAAATCCAACAATGTGTTTTTCAATGCGCTGGGACGAGAGTGGAGTGCGTCCCAGTACGTTGGATTCTCAACGCTTGACTTAACACCGAGAGTTGAAAGTCCAGTGCGCCATAAAATCCCGCCGCGATTTTATTACGTCCGTGTGAACGTCGCGTCGGCTAAAAGTATAATATTGGGGCTCTCAAAGGAAGAACACAAAAAAAAAAGACAATTCTATGTTTTGGCTTGGGCGAGTGAGGGTCGATTGATAGATCATTTCAATGACATCAGCGCGAGAGGAAAGTGAGTTGCACTTCTATGCATATTTCCTATTCTATGCATATCTCGATCCCCACTTGCTCATGGCACGTAGTTCTTTTGTTTGAGCCCGTTTGAGCCATTTGTTTTTATTTGACGACTGGTGACTGAAGATGGTGGTCATTGTACGGTGTTTTTGAGTGACTTTCCAGTAAATGGAGGGTATTTGATTTTGATTTAGAGCTGGTGTATTGTGGCAGATGGGAAAAAATTTTTCGGAAGAAAACTTCTAAAACAAAGGATAAAATGAAGTCAAACATAATATTTTCTAAAGTAACGTTCTACCTTAAAAAGAAACCAAAGATTAACAGCGTTTTAGAATCACACTAATATAAAGGCGAAAGTTTGTGAGTGTCTATGTTTGTCTCTTCTTCACGCTCAAACGGCTGGACCAATTTGAATGAAATTTGGCACACAGATAGTTTATAACCTCGATTAACACATAGGATACTTTTTATCCCGATATTCCCACCGGATCGAGAGTTACGCGGGTGAAACTGCGGGGCGCAGCTAGTACGTTAATATAGCTCCATTTCTTGATTCTAACAGAACACAAAAAAATAATCGCAACTGGTTATATCGCAATTCATATAACCACTCCAGTTGCTATTTTCACGGAATATTTTGTACTTTATGTGACAGGTCATTATGTAAGTCTGTACTTTAATAATTTACAATATCATTTCACCTTCCTACACCACATGAATAAAACATGACCCTCAAACACCTTTTAATCTCAGAACGCACTTGAAACACGAAACAGTTTACTCAACGCAGTTTCATATTTCAGGAGTACCCACATAAATCTTATTGGAATTTAATATAAAGACTATAGCGGGTCGTAAATCCGGCCGTAACTTATTTATAAGTCGAAACCCCGCGGTTCAATGAAAGCTGTACATCATTGGCTGAAAAGCCTTTGAATGCGAAGGTATTGTGGTGAAGGGGAGGAGTAATTCGGGGAAATATGCGGTTAAGAGGTTAGTTATGCGGTGATGAGGTAAATAGGTAATGTGTTTTAATGTGTGGTGGTTGCGGTGCATTGTAAGAGCCTCCTTGAGTTAGATAAGATAAGATAAAATATTTATTTATTGTAATACATATACATTAAATTTGCCTGGTCTTAAACTAACATTCGGGAATAGGATCTACATGTTTTGCCGTATAAGGCGTACAAAAAAAAGTGTGGTAAATACTTCTTAAGCAACGAAACATTAATTGTTATTAGCAAAAATTATGAAAATCAGGTTGTGAAGTAATTTTTACTATCCACTAATATAGTAGGTAAGTCTGTTTGTCTGTTACCTTTGCACAGCTTAACGGCTGAACATATTTAGATGGAATTGGCAATCGGATGCTGGTACGAAAGTTAGTACTCATCATCATCATCATTTCACCCGAAAGCCGTGGACACGGCTGGACCTATGTCCAGCCGTGTCCACGGCTTTCGGGTCACAGAATCGGTCGAAGTGGAAGTGCTTGGGGAGGCCTATACCTCCCCAAGCACTTCCACTTCGACCGATTCTGTGCTTTCCACATCCAGCGGATTTCTGCGGCCTTCACAAAGTCATCGGTCCATCTTGTGGGAGGCCTTCCTACGCTGTCTTCCGGTACGCGGTCGCCACTCCAGAACCTTTCGGCCCCATCGGCCATCCGTTCTGCGAGCATTGTGGCCTGCCCATTGCCACTTAAGTTTGGCAATTCTTCGGGCTATGTCGGTTACCTTGGTTCTCCTGCTTATCTCTTCATTTCTGATTCGATCACGTAGGGAAACTCCAAGCATAGCCCTCTCCATTGCCCTTTGGGTGACTTTTAGCCTTCTGATAATAACAATAGTAGTATAAGTTAGTACTAAATAAATTATATTAAGGGAAGGCGCTAAAATAGCCCACGAAATTAAAATTTTCTCACAGTTTTTTGCAATTTGCAGGTCAGTATCAGGTTGTATGTTGATTAAAATATGATTCGCGATCGTAACAAATATGGCTTTACACAACTCAAACTCAAAGCATTTATTTCAATTAAACCATTTACAGACACTTTTGAATTGTCAAAGAGTCGGTCAGTTAGTCAAAAAGTTGAAGCTAGTTGACCATTCCGAAACGCAGATCTCTATGGAGAAGAACGGGCAAGAAACTCCAAGGACACTCTTTTAAATATAGACATTACAAAATCCTGTGTACATTATTCGTGTCGCTTCTATATGTGAGAACAATGTACAAAACATAATCAAAAGCAATTGAAAATATAAGATTATAAATAAGCCCTGGCACATAAGAGATGACCAGTCTCAACTGACGGCGCCCGTTCACGAACATGACGTGTGGATCAGCACCATTCAGCTCAACCATTTTGTAGGGAACCGAATGATCCAACACACTCGCCACCATCAGCGAGACATTTAAGTGAGCATGACATACTCTCAACTGCCATGCTCTTTTAAATCAACATACATCTTAAAAATACATTTTTATAATACATATTAATAATCATTAGAGTCAGCAATACAATTCCTTAATTTAGAATTGGCCTCAACTGTCATGATTTCATGAAATAGTAATTCAATAGGATAATATGAACTTAGAGAGTTCTATTGATGATTTTTATTATTATAATTCTAAAAATAAATATTTGATACGGCCACGAATCACATTTAGATCAATATACAACCTTATACTGTCCTGCACATTGCAAAAATCGTAAGAAAATTTTAATTTCGCGAGCTACCCTGACGCTGCCGCCTTAAGGAACTGTTTCATAATTTCTAGATAGGCACTATCCCCAGATAAATAAAAAAAAAAAAACGTGTGACACTCGGGGACTGCCACGGTAAAGTTATTGCATAGCATTTGTAACCTATTTGTAAATACTTCCTATTTGTCAACGCTACACTTGGGATGATGACGTGATGACATAAAACAAAAATTACGTTCCCATGACAACATCACGTTGTCATGGGAACCGTCATTACATGGTAGGCGGAGTGGGGGGTGTTAGGTTTTATTTTCGTTACGTTACGGAATTTCTTGATTCGGTCACCGCGCTTAAAGCCCGCGATAAAAGCTATGCAATAGGTTAAATGGGACAGAACTTATATATTATTATCTGCAAGATAAAGTCAACCTAAACTTATAAGGGTAGTACGTAAACAAGCAAGTGTAGCTTATGAGTTTTTCAGCTGTTATGACATACTCTTTTAACATTTCTTCTCGTTTTTTAATCTCGGAAGCTCTTTAGTTCGCCCGTTGGTTTATGCAGCTAAGAGGAAAGTGCTGAACAAAGTAAGTTATAACAAGATGTAGATTTTCAAGGCAGAGCGCCACCGTGACGGTGCATCAGAATGCGTCGCCCTCTCCCCGCCTATATTCACAGCACGAGGATCTTTGGCTTACTGAATGTGACAGAACTGGGAAAGATCTTTTAGAGCTTGGCTTGGCTTTTAGAGCTTAGCATTTCCTTCACTAATGTCAATAGAATTACACATGATTTTAATGTATGAACATCATCTTTTTATAAGTCAACGGTGAAGTAAAAAAAAATACAATTGTATTTTTTAAAGGTGTTTTTTTCAAAGGTGGGTAGTTTGATAGCTAATAGAACCGGCCAAACACAAAAAGAAGAGTTGTAATGAGGGTCTAAATTCAATAAATAAAATATCATTGATAAAAATTTCGCTGAAGTTTAAATTAATTCAAAAGTCAGCCTTCTAAGCGGCCACCCTTCGCCACTTCTGTCTGAGATGAGACGAAGAAGTTGTGCCACAAAGCTACGAGCTGTGATCACCAAATTCATACTGTGTATATTATTACTACATAGTACCTGGTCGACCGAGCTCTGGTCGACCGAGCTCTGCTCGGGTGAAAATGGATAAACATATCGTTCAGGTATTCCAACGTTGTATCACATTCTCGAGGGTGTGCAAATAGAGAAAATGAATTTTCCCAGGTATAAGACCTAGCTAGATTGAGTTTTCGCCCCCGTAAACCCCTATATTACCTTACCCCTTAACCCTTATATTACCTAGGTCTCATATCTGGAAATATTCGTTTTCTCCGTATTTTCGCCCGAGTAGAGCTCGGTCGCCCAAAGTTTAGAACAAGATTAATGACAATGAATAACGACATGGTAGCATGGAATTAGTAAGTACCTATTATCATGGTAGTTTAGTGGTATGAGGAACAGGGTGTAAAGTTCACTCATCCACCATAGAAAAGGGAGGATCCTCCGACCAGACGGGTGTTGTGTCTGGCGGGCAACTGCCCATCGGTTTGAAGTTGAAATCTTGTATGTATGTCGATCGCTCGGTAAACTCTAACTGCGCGATGCAGGATTTGTGTGACGTCATGTCTATGATGCGTAGTTCGTATGTGGTGGTGTAACCGCTACAGTAGCATGGAATCCTACGTACTATTAAATGAGCATTTTCTATTTTCACCAGAGCAGAGTTCGGTCGCCCAGGTACTAAATATTATATATTATTACTAGCTGACCCTTTTTTTTTTTTTTTTTTTTTGGGTGGGAAATCATCAAATAACTTCTCCCGCTCTGGGCGGAGCGGGAGGGCGTGTCAGACTCTTACTGACTAAAACCCACCCGTGTTCCTTCATTGTTTTGCCATATAAATGTTTGGGGTGGACCATCTTTATCACTTACTACCCTACCTACCTACCCTACCAAAATCGGTTAAGTAGTTTAGGAGTCCATCGCGGACAAACAACGTGACACATAATTTATATATATTAAGATAAAAATGTTGTTCAATATTATAGGATATATTCAAATTCATTTATTTTAAAAAGACAACTTATTGGTCCACAGTAGGTGTTTGTAGTAGATACACGTAATATAAATTTAAAAACTATTTACATAATAATAACATTGAAAACACTACAAAATCAACAATAAATTAATTAAAATATTATATTCACTAAGATGTCATTTTATATTCACTAAGATGTGTTTTTCGTGCAATCTGAGTGAATTCGCAAGAGTGTTGTTGAATTTTGTTAGTTACATTTAAATATTAATATTCTGTGTTAAGTCTGATTTTGTGTTTTAGGTTAAGATTTTATAGATTATAGTAACTGTGTTTTTAACAGAGTTTAGTGTTGCTTTGTATTTTTTAATTAAGTTTAGATTTTTAAGTATATTGTAAGTTGCTTTTCAATTTATTTGGTGTGTTGGCAAACCATTATTGTATTGGAGTCATCCTGTAAAAATAGTGTGTGTAAGTTTAAATAAATAAATGTCAAATTTCAATAAGATTATTAATAAATTTCATAATTAAATTAAATTAAATAATATAAAATCACATAACAGTCAAAATAAATAAATAAAACACAATAATTATAATTTCCTAACCGGCATAGGAACAGCAACATGCCTGCCACAACCATGCCGGACATAAGGGCAGTCCAGCCTATCGGCGATCATTGTCAGGATGGCATTGGGGCTGGCCCGCACCCGGCGCACCAGGGACGCACACCGCTTGCGCATAGAAACGTAGAAACAGTCAGTGCGTGCCATCTCGAACATCCCTGATGCGCTACAGAAACGGGGCAGCCCCAACACCGCCCGGAACGCGTTGTTGTACTGGATACGGAGGGCACTGTATGCTCTTTCAGTATAGTCAATCCACAGGCTGCTCGTATAAAGTGATGTGCAGTACGCTCTAAAAAGCGTGACATTCACACCAGCAGAACAACGAGAAAACCTGCGGGCTATATAGCCAAAGTAATGATGCTGTATAACATAATGACAGTTCCATACCAGCTAGCTTCAGGATAATCAGTTATCGATGTAAAGATCAAACTACTGAAAGTGACGGATTTAATAGAAAGTCGTCGGTTCAAACGTGCTCTATCGAGTCGTAGGTAGGACTGTGAGTAAGTAGGACGCAGATGTAGAGACCGTGTAATTACTGGATCGTTTAGTAAGGGCGAGGATATTAGGGTCTTTCTGTAGTAGGTACAAGTTTTTTTTGGCATCGGTCCATCTTTGCAATTTAATAACTTTTAAAATGTTATCATCACAACCGCAATGCCTGATTTTCTTCCTGGAATGGGCATTCGTGTTGAAAAATAATAATAGAATAAAAGAAAAGTGCTGCATGTTAATCAAAGATGTATACGAACTACGGCTTACGAATGTACCGACATTTCCTATCGATAACACTATCTTGACGGAAACTGCTTATTAATTAGCTATTGGACAATCAACAGCAGCATCAAATTAATATGATATGCATATGCATAACCCCGATCTACTTAGAAAATGGTAGGACACTCATTAGGGGGTAAAATAGATGAAAATATCTGCAATTATTGAGATATAATTATTTACATATTTTTAGTATGCGATAGCTGATATTTTGAACTCTGAGATGAATTATTCTAAAAACTCATTTCGCGAAAATTGCACTTTCTTTTTATTTATAAACACGTATTTACATTATTTAAAAACTAACAGACTTAAAATAATAATATTAATAGATATGTAAAAGTTTATAAAAAAAGAAGGGGGGAACTAATCATAGGGCATCAAAAAATTCGTACGCGTCGCTGTCAATAGGAAAAGTGCCCAAAAGGCTGGCAGCATTGGATAGTAATGCTGATTCTTTGGCCAAAGAATAGGCCAGCCTTCTGGTCACGTGAAGAGTCGACCAGTCGCTTGGCGATGTCTTAATAAACTAGGTGGGCACTCGGACCCCATGGCCCTAGTGACCCCTCAAAGTGCACGTTGTATTTAGTGGTGGTCAATATGATGTGGTGGTAAAGCTGACACATCTAGTTTCCCTATTTCTCCCCACACGGTACACTAACCTGTACCTGCAACCCTCCCGCGCGACCCAGATTTTTATTTCACTACGGAGAGAATGAAATTGCTGGTAGTGGGTACTCGGGCTTTTTTTATTTATACATGGCAACACTTTGTTTTGCGTATTATGCTTGTTGAATAGGCATTGTGGGTAATAATGGAAGAACACAAAGCTTCTGTTCTAGTGTTAGTAAAATGGAAAGTCGGTCGTTGTAATTTACAGTTTGTTATTTTTTTTTCATTTTGGATAAAACTCGTGGTAGTAATTTCGGAGTTGAAATTAATGCTGGGTGGTTGTTTAAAATCGCTTTGTTTTTAAAATGTAGATGTTTCATCCTTTCTAAAAGGCAAACAAATGGTTAGTCTTTGCTTTATAACTTGGAAATTTGTATTTGGGTTTCTTAGTATCTACCTAATGAGATTAAGAGCTTGTGGCTAAGTATTAACAGCCGCACGGGTCGATCCATGGGTTTAAGCTACTCTTACTGGGGTTAGTCCGTGGATGGGTGACCATCTTTAGATACTGAGACTCCTGCGTGCCTCGGAAAGCACGTTAAGCCGTTGGTCCCGGCTGTCATTCGTGGACCTTTGACAGTCGTTACGGGTCGTCAGAAGCCCGAAAGTCTAACAACCAGTCTTACCAAGGGGTATCGTATTATCCATTTACTGGATTGTGGAGGTCAGATAGGCAGTCGCTCCATGTAAAATACTGATAGTCAGCTGTATCCGGTAAGACTGGAAGCCGACCCCGACTTAGGAAAAAACTAGGCAGATTATTTGAGTACCTAATGAGATTAATAAATACCTTTGTTCTCTTGACGATTGCCAATTCATGTGAATTTCCACTGGCGGTCGTGAATTTTTTTTTTCACAATTAACTCTACCTAGATTATTATTTACATCTGAATATTGATTCATTGTCTCAATTTGTTTAGTTTGTATGGATCCTACTGTGCCGGCATTTATATCGCCACATGAAAACTACGCATAATACTGACGTCACGCGAAATCCTCCATCGCGCAAGCAGGGTTTACCGCGCGATCAGCATATATATGTCGGAGACGGGTATGTGACTCTCGTTATTTTCAGCGATATTTTAACTACTGTGGGCGTAGTGTGGGTAGTGTTGGTTGATGCGCAATATAAAAACGGTTTGCAGTTCAGATCACATTATAATTTACTATCAAATGAATCACACTAGCTAACTTATGCACACACTGGGTGCGACGGCGTTTATTAACCGTGAATCACCAATTAACACAATGATCACAAATTACAACTATCACAATAACTGAGCACCACGAATCGAGAACAGTTCCGCGACGTCTTGACTCCAATGCGACCAAAGGTTGACTGTCCTCCTCGCCTTGGCCATCAAACATCACGACTCTGTAGAAGCGCGCCTTTTTTAGTGTCGGTAAATCACTCTCGATGTCGCCAGTAGCGCACTTGCGATTCGTTTCGTGTCCGTACTAATGACCGGATCCGACACGGCCATCCTGCTATGCACACGTCCTCGTGTGTTTACCTGCAACCAAAACTCAACAACAGTGCCTGTTCGACTCGGCCAATTCTGACCATTTACGGGTTCCAACTTTTGAGATAAGGAAACTTTAATCCTCAACACTTTACAAAACAATACTCCTACTTCTCAATGAACTCAACAAACTTTCGACTAATTATGGCAAAAATCATCAACCAGAGCCAGGTACCATCGTTTTCCACATTAACAATCGTCTTTTCACTAAGAGCCTTAGAAACCCACACACGAGTAAACCACTCTAAGCCATGGCTCTCCAGCCGACTAGCAATCGCATTGCTCTCACACATCCAGCGTATGGATCAAAACTATGGTCTCTCCAGACCCCGACCTCCGCCAGAGAAACACGCCCATCGCGCACCCTGGTACGGTCGAACACAATACGGCCGTTAGAGAACCCTACTCGCGTGGTACCCATAACTTAGGTTTGCTCATCACCACAGTGATCACATCTACTTCGACTGGTACATGACCTACTGGCATCTTTCTTCATCTAACGTAAACGTGAGCTTCTGTAAAGTTTGTTTATTTAACTAACATCACATTTCTAACATCATTCTACTAACTTCAAAAAGTCAAATTGTAGGCAGGGATAACAATTAAATAAGCAACATGACAATCAATCAGAGTCCAGGTACTATTGAGGATTATGTAAACTGATAATTTAAGAATTGACCCAAAATCATTAACCAATTAACAAAGCCCCGGGTATCTCATTCGCGGTCAACAATCACATGCGCACTTCCCAAAGGAATGCCGAGTTGTCCTTGACTCTACGATCTTGGCTACAAGGCTAGATCCGACCATACCAGCCAGAGCTATCGCCCACCAAATTCCCACGGTCTAGCAAGTAGATGCCGATTTCTAACGGGCTATGACTACGATACTCTGGTACGGTCTCCGACCCAACGAATCGAGAACCCGTGCATCTCACTCGAACAATTCAATTCGACTCTACTTTCACCATCCCGTCATCTTCAAAATCCTCAATAGGCCCTCGGCCATTTGCCTTTGGCCCCTGGCCCTAGGCCCTTCGCTCTCGGCCCCTGGCCCTCGGCCCTTGGCCCTCGGCTCTTGGCCCTTGGCCCTTGGCCCTCGGCTCTTGGCCCTTGGCCCTCGGCCCTTTATTTCACGTCAAGCTTAATTTAACTACGCTCTTCTTTTTCTAATATTTTCTAACGCAATCTCACGGACTTCATCAACGTCTTATCATAATAATTTAATTACTTTGCAAGTTAGTGTCGGGAAGCACATCCCAAAATCAAACCAATTAAAACACAAAAACCTCAAGTTGGTGTTCGCTAATCGTTACGCTACATAACCTTTCAACTGTCATTAACGACACACAATAGAATTTTAATTGTTATCCACCTCAATGAGGCGTCGTAACAGATGATGAGATAAGATTGGTTCTGAGCTGAATACACGTGTTTGACCAATACCAGTCAACGCAACAACGTTATTAACTCGTTTGCCACTTAATTTGGCTACACAACTCTCCTTTACTAACGAGCATTCAACACCAGAATCATTAACAAAACTATACAGCTCACCTTTTTATTTTAACTTGCCTGAGGGTAATTGTGCAACGACTTCCACTCGCCGTTCACTGCTTGCAACACGTACTCCAGCATCCGACTGGGTGCCACTGTTCGTGTACTGGCGTCCAGCTGCACCAGCGTCCAGCTGCATCGGCGCCCAGCTGCACCGACGTCCGGCTGCACCGGCGTCCGGCTGCACCGGCGTCCGGCCGCACCGGCACACAGGCGCACCAGCGCACAGGCGCACCGGCGCACAGCCACACAGGCGCACAGGCGCACCAGCGCACAGCTGCACCAGCGCACAGGCGCACCGGCGCACAGCCGCACCGGCACACAGGCGCACCAGCGCACAGGCGCACCGGCGCACTGCCGCTCAGGCGCACAGGCGCACCGGCGCACAGCCGCACCGGAACACAGGCGCACCAGCGCACAGGCGCACCGGTGCACAACCGTACCGGCGCACAGCCGCACCGGCGTACAGCCGCACCGGAGCACAGCCGCACCGGCGCACAGCCGCACCGGCGCACAGCCGCACCGGCGCACAGCCGCACTGGAGTACAGCCGCACCGGCGCTCAGCCGCACCGGCTCCCACTCGCGCATCCGCGTTTCCGGTTCCACCCCCAAATGGACACCATCTCGTGCCAGGGTCGCCAGCCGGCGCCCCGTGAGGACGCTTCACTATCGCGAAACACCACCTGAAAATGAAGCAGAAAAGAAAAGAAGCACGAAGGGCTTTGCCGATGGCTGCGGGGCTGCTTGGCTCGATACTGAAGACGTCATAGGTCTTCCTCTGCTGTCAATCGGCTTGGCTTGGCTGTCGTGCACCATGATCACGCATAAACGCTTGCATGTTTTTGTTTTAATGTTCAAAAATGGTACGCCAACGGTAATTTTCAACGTTTTTATTTTGCGCCTGAACCAACACGAATCCCACTTATGATGTCGGAGACGGGTATGTGACTCTCGTTATTTTCAGCGATATTTTAACTACTGTGGGCGTAGTGTGGGTAGTGTTGGTTGATGCGCAATATAAAAACGGTTTGCAGTTCAGATCACATTATAATTTACTATCAAATGAATCACACTAGCTAATTTATGCACACACTGGGTGCGACGGCGTTTATTAACCGTGAATCACCAATTAACACAATGATCACAAATTACAACTATCACAATAACTGAGCACCACGAATCGAGAACAGTTCCGCGACGTCTTGACTCCAATGCGACCAAAGGTTGACTGTCCTCCTCGCCTTGGCCATCAAACATCACGACTCTGTAGAAGCGCGCCTTTTTTAGTGTCGGTAAATCACTCTTGATGTCGCCAGTAGCGCACTTGCGATTCGTTTCGTGTCCGTACTAATGACCGGATCCGACATATATAACTTCCCAACATCAATCGTCGGGCAGTTGCCCACGAACCAGTATAGAGGCATGAAGAATAGGATGTAAAGTTCACTCATTCTCTGTACTACATTCCTCCAAACGTTATTTGTTTCACATCAAGGTATAGGCTTTCGCATCTACCCTATATGCAGCTATCTCGGACTACTGAAATCTGACACAAAAACTTTTACAAAAAAAAAACAACCGACTTCCAAAAAAACACAATACAAAGTGAAAAATAACTTTGTATTGTTTGTTTGTTTTTTATAAGTGAAAACTTCTTCAGGCGCGTTTGGACATTTTTGAGATGGGACTAAGCCATTGATTTAGTGACACTGTAACGAAATTTACCGACACCGTGGAGTAAAAGACATCAACGTGTAGATTACCGCGGTGTCGATTTTTTTTCAAGTTTACGCTTCTGTCGGAGTGCCACTGTTTTTTTTTATGTTTGTCCACTGATTTTTCCGTCAAGTTTGGACCGATTTTGAGTTGTCCTTGACTCTACGATCTTGGCTACAAGGCTAGATCCGACCATACCAGCCAGAGCTATCGCCCACCAAATTCCCACGGTCTAGCAAGTAGATGCCGATTTCTAACGGGCTATGACTACGATACTCTGGTACGGTCTCCGACCCAACGAATCGAGAACCCGTGCATCTCACTCGAACAATTCAATTCGACTCTACTTTCACCATCCCGTCATCTTCAAAATCCTCAATAGGCCCTCGGCCATTTGCCTTTGGCCCCTGGCCCTAGGCCCTTCGCTCTCGGCCCCTGGCCCTCGGCCCTTGGCCCTCGGCTCTTGGCCCTTGGCCCTTGGCCCTCGGCTCTTGGCCCTTGGCCCTCGGCCCTTTATTTCACGTCAAGCTTAATTTAACTACGCTCTTCTTTTTCTAATATTTTCTAACGCAATCTCACGGACTTCATCAACGTCTTATCATAATAATTTAATTACTTTGCAAGTTAGTGTCGGGAAGCACATCCCAAAATCAAACCAATTAAAACACAAAAACCTCAAGTTGGTGTTCGCTAATCGTTACGCTACATAACCTTTCAACTGTCATTAACGACACACAATAGAATTTTAATTGTTATCCACCTCAATGAGGCGTCGTAACAGATGATGAGATAAGATTGGTTCTGAGCTGAATACACGTGTTTGACCAATACCAGTCAACGCAACAACGTTATTAACTCGTTTGCCACTTAATTTGGCTACACAACTCTCCTTTACTAACGAGCATTCAACACCAGAATCATTAACAAAACTATACAGCTCACCTTTTTATTTTAACTTGCCTGAGGGTAATTGTGCAACGACTTCCACTCGCCGTTCACTGCTTGCAACACGTACTCCAGCATCCGACTGGGTGCCGCTGTTCGTGTACTGGCGTCCAGCTGCACCAGCGTCCAGCTGCATCGGCGCCCAGCTGCACCGACGTCCGGCTGCACCGGCGTCCGGCTGCACCGGCGTCCGGCCGCACCGGCACACAGGCGCACCAGCGCACAGGCGCACCGGCGCACAGCCACACAGGCGCACAGGCGCACCAGCGCACAGCTGCACCAGCGCACAGGCGCACCGGCGCACAGCCGCACCGGCACACAGGCGCACCAGCGCACAGGCGCACCGGCGCACTGCCGCTCAGGCGCACAGGCGCACCGGCGCACAGCCGCACCGGAACACAGGCGCACCAGCGCACAGGCGCACCGGTGCACAACCGTACCGGCGCACAGCCGCACCGGCGTACAGCCGCACCGGAGCACAGCCGCACCGGCGCACAGCCGCACCGGCGCACAGCCGCACCGGCGCACAGCCGCACTGGAGTACAGCCGCACCGGCGCTCAGCCGCACCGGCTCCCACTCGCGCATCCGCGTTTCCGGTTCCACCCCCAAATGGACACCATCTCGTGCCAGGGTCGCCAGCCGGCGCCCCGTGAGGACGCTTCACTATCGCGAAACACCACCTGAAAATGAAGCAGAAAAGAAAAGAAGCACGAAGGGCTTTGCCGATGGCTGCGGGGCTGCTTGGCTCGATACTGAAGACGTCATAGGTCTTCCTCTGCTGTCAATCGGCTTGGCTTGGCTGTCGTGCACCATGATCACGCATAAACGCTTGCATGTTTTTGTTTTAATGTTCAAAAATGGTACGCCAACGGTAATTTTCAACGTTTTTATTTTGCGCCTGAACCAACACGAATCCCACTTATGATGTCGGAGACGGGTATGTGACTCTCGTTATTTTCAGCGATATTTTAACTACTGTGGGCGTAGTGTGGGTAGTGTTGGTTGATGCGCAATATAAAAACGGTTTGCAGTTCAGATCACATTATAATTTACTATCAAATGAATCACACTAGCTAACTTATGCACACACTGGGTGCGACGGCGTTTATTAACCGTGAATCACCAATTAACACAATGATCACAAATTACAACTATCACAATAACTGAGCACCACGAATCGAGAACAGTTCCGCGACGTCTTGACTCCAATGCGACCAAAGGTTGACTGTCCTCCTCGCCTTGGCCATCAAACATCACGACTCTGTAGAAGCGCGCCTTTTTTAGTGTCGGTAAATCACTCTTGATGTCGCCAGTAGCGCACTTGCGATTCGTTTCGTGTCCGTACTAATGACCGGATCCGACATATATAACTTCCCAACATCAATCGTCGGGCAGTTGCCCACGAACCAGTATAGAGGCATGAAGAATAGGATGTAAAGTTCACTCATTCTCTGTACTACATTCCTCCAAACGTTATTTGTTTCACATCAAGGTATAGGCTTTCGCATCTACCCTATATGCAGCTATCTCGGACTACTGAAATCTGACACAAAAACTTTTACAAAAAAAAAACAACCGACTTCCAAAAAAACACAATACAAAGTGAAAAATTACTTATATTTCGGTAGTCAGTGTTTTTGGTTTTGAATTTTCGTTTTTGCCGCTAACTTCCGTAATTAAAGTTATTTTTCACTTTGTAGTGTTTTTTTTGGAAGATGGTTGTTTTTTTTTGCGACGATTTACCTGCGATGTAAATAGCAGTGACAGGTAAGTAACTTATCATATCATCCACATACTACGCGGGAAAAAATATTTATTATTGAGGCTAACTCAAAAACTATCCAAGCAAAGTTAATAAAATTTATATGAGACTGCCTCGAGACCATACCCGTTCAAACAAAAAAAAAAAAAAGAATTTTCAAAATCGGTCCAAACTTGACGGAAAAATCAGTGGACAAACATAAAAAAAAACAGTGGCACTCCGACAGAAGCGTAAACTTGAAAAAAAATCGACACCGCGGTAATCTACACGTTGATGTCTTTTACTCCACGGTGTCGGTAAATTTCGTTACAGTGTCACTAAATCAATGGCTTAGTCCCATCTCAAAAATGTCCAAACGCGCCTGAAGAAGTTTTCACTTATAAAAAACAAACAAACAATACAAAGTTATTTTTCACTTTGTAGTGTTTTTTTTGGAAGTCGGTTGTTTGTTTTTTGTAAAAAGTTTTAATTTATTAAATTTTAGTTGTGGTACCTACTCTTCACACAAATTTGAATACCATTACTGGTATGTAACTAATAGTAACAGGAACGTATCAAATCATCCATATACTAAACTTAGTTGGAAAAAATACGTATTATTTATTGCAGCTACCTCAAAAAACTATCCAAGTAAAGTTAATTTAATTTATATGAGACTATCTCGAGATCATACCCTTTCAAACAGAAAAAATAATTTTCAAAATCGGTCCACAATTGACGGAGAAATCGGTGGACATACATAAAAAAAAACAGTGGCACTCCGGGAGTGCCAACAGAAGAGGAAACTTGAAAAAATTTCGGCAGTGCGGTAATCAATGCGTTGATGTCTTTTACTCCACGGTGTCGGTAAATTGCGTTACAGTGTCGCGAAATCAATGGTTTAGTCCCATTTCAATTAATGGCCAACGCGCCTAAAGAAGTTTTCACTTCAAAAACCTCCTCTGTTTTGGAAGTCGGTTAAAAACTATAGCTTTATCACCTTAAGGCATTAAATTAAATCTAACTCAGTACTGCGGTAGCATAAGTATACATCTATGGTTGAAACACTATTCACCATGAGCCGAATATGCAAAATGGATTAATTTGGAAACCATTTGCAACCGCTTGCCGATCCCATTGAGCGAAAGCCTTTAAAGATGTCCCCCATATACTAAGAGAGAGATTCAAAACCCGCTCCTACATTTACATTGCTCGCATCATCAAAATTTTGTTAAATGAATGAGATGAAATGTACACAAGGCAAACCAGTTAAGTTGCTACCAGTAAACAACGAACTAGCATTACGTAGAAACTACCATTGAAATTGGATGCTCAAAAAATCTAGCATACGTCCTGCTATTTTAAACTGACGAAAAAAAGCAGAAGGTTCTCAAGTCGATGATGTTTTGTAAGAACCGATATCTACAAAAGATTTCTTAGTTGTTTGGTTGATTTTGAAGTATCCATGTTTTTTTTTTTGTGGGAAATAAGTCTTCTACTGATTAAAACATTGCCGTCATCAATTAAAAAAGTTCGAAAATCACGTAGCACAGTCTAATAATAAATAAAAAAGTTTATTTGTCAATAAAAAAATACATTAAATATGATTGACACTAAAAGTATATAAATATCTTATTGTTTAACAACAAATATATCATCTGTCTCATTTGGAGAAATAATCGGTAGGATATCAAATGGAACATAATCTGAAGGCTATTTAAACAACAAACAAGGCTGCACACTTAACAATTTCGCTCATAGTACCCAGATTACATGGAATAATTTAAGGGACAAACAGATCGATGTCCGGTATTAGGGGGTTAGGGTTTTGTCTGACCATCTATTCGGCCGTGTTAACGGTCTTGAGCGGTGCCGGTATTGTGCACAGCCTGTCTCCTGAGCCGTGAAGGGACTGGCGACTGTGATGAAAGCTGTGTCTGTCTGTGTGTATGTGTATGTGTTTGGTGACTTGATTTAGTTCGGTTTCTTGGAAATATCCTCCCTAACTTTAGTCAATATTCAGTATATATTGACTAAATAAAGTTAAGGCAAACGATGCAGACATTAAATTAGTAACCTGGTCGACCGAGCTCTGCTCTGGTGAAAATAGAGAATGCTCATTTAATAGTATAGGACAGTTTATACTAATCCCATGTTTAGTACATACTAATTCCATGCTGCTATGTCATTATTCTAATGTCATTCTTCATTCACTTTTTACATTCATTTACTTTTTACTTTTTTTTTACCTACTTCATTGACGTAATCTTTTCAGTATTTGACATAATATACCTACAATTTTCTATATATATATTTTTAATCTAATTAGATTTGTTACAGCTGACTACAGCTGTATCATGCCACTAGGCAATCATGTCATTTGGTTTAAATAGGTCCTTATTTTTATTATTTTGTTTATCTTTTATATAGATTCTTTTCTTTTAGATTTTGTGAATGTGAGAACGTTGTAGGCTGTAGACTTGTGGACCATTTTCTATTTTACTAAATACCTGGTACTTGTTGATAGGCCTACACTGTCCTCCCATACCTATTAACACTGTAATTTGAAAACATTGTAGAAACAATTTATTTTGAAAAGAGTAACCGTGGAGTTTTTTGCCGGCTCTTCTCCATAGGAAGCGACCAATTGGAACCGTGCACCTAGCTTCTGACGTTTCATAAGTGCCCTTGTAGGTTTATGTGAAATAAAATATTTTGATTTGATTTGATTTGATTCTCATGTCATTATTTATAATCTTGTTCGAAACTTTGGGCGACCGAGCTTTGTTCGGGTGAAAATACGGAGAAAACGAATTTTCCCAGATATGAGACCTAGCTACCTAGATCGTTTTTTTGCCCCCGTAAACCCCTATATTACAACTTAAATCGAAATCGTTAGAGACGTATTTAAAAGCAAATATTGGTGCCGATTCCCTTGTTCACAAACTAAACTAAATTTAAGTTCAGTACATCTTTTTCTTTCTATTTCATTAAGAAAAGGATAGAAGAAGAATTTTAGTTTAGTCCTGTGAAATTAATCAGCGCCTGTCACTACTCCATACAAGTTTAGACGTGATTAAAAACTTGCCCACTAAAATTACGTCAATTTACGTCAAGCGCTGGTTAATTTGACAGGACTAAACTAAAACTTATCTTTTGTCTTAATAAAATAGAAAGAAAAAGATGCACTGAACTTAAATTTAGTTTAGTTTGTGAACAAGGAAAAGGCACCATTGCTTCTTTTAATAGTATAGGATATCTCTATTTGTAGCAATAATGAAATATGTAATACGCATTTTCATAATGCAATACTACCCAAGGACTCCACGAGACAGGCTCGTCCTAGTGTGGAGTTCATAAGCAATGTACTTCCTTTGCGTCTTATTTCACTAACTAAATAATGTAAACCTAGCTAATAATGTAGACTATAAAGAAATGTAAAGCACTATTTTTAGCAAAAATAAACATTCATTCATTCATTCAAAAATAAACATTCATTCATTCATTCAAAAATAAACATTCATTCATTCAAAACATTCATTCATTTATTCAAAAATAAACATTCATTTATTGCGATATCATAAAAAAAACGAACTTAGGCCGCGGTATCCGTTTGATTTTTTCCCTTTTCAAACATTTGGAAGCGGAGTAGGCTGGGTTTATTTACGTTTTTATAAGTGCTTTTTTAATAATTAATCATGGCTCACTCTCACTGCATGTTGATGATCGCCAACAATCTAGTCAGGCATGTGTTTCATCCTGCCAGGGTTGTGGGTTTGTCCGAAAGAGTTACCGTGGCCCCTGGCAACATACAGGCAACTGAAGGAACACGGGTGGGTTTTAGTCAGTAAGAGTTTGGCACGCCCTCCTGCTCCGCCCAGAGCGGGAGAAGTTATTTGATAATTTCCCCAAAAAAAAAAACGTGTGGCACTCGGGGACTGCCGCGGTAAAGCTATTGCATAGAATTTGTAACCTCCATACTTCCTATTTGTCAACGCTACACTTGGGATGATGACGGATGATGACATAAAACAAAAATTACGTTCCCATGACAACATCACGTTGTCATGGGAACCGTCATTACATGGTAGGCGAAGTGGGGGGTGTTAGGTTTTATTTTCGTTACGTTACGGAATTTCTTGATTCGGTCGCCGCGCTCAAAGCCCGCGATAAAAGCTATGCAATAGATTTAAAAAAACCCGACTGCAAAAACACAACTGAAAAGAGAAAAACAAGCATTATAATCTATAGAATTTTGGTATTGCAGGCGGGACAAACCAATAACCTGAAATGATGGTGTAAATTTTGTTTGTCCCGCCTGCAATACCAAAATTTTATAGATTATAATGCTTGTTTTTCTCTTTTCAGTTATGTGTTTTTGCAGTCGGGTTTTTTGTTTTTTAAATAACTTTTTTTATTTCAAGCTTTTTAGTTTTATTAAAATAACTAGCTTTTGCCCGCGGCTTCGCCCGCGTGGATGTCGGAAAATATCCCACAGGAACGTGCTACCGGGAAATGAAATGAAATGAAATGAAATGAAATGAAATGAAATGAAATGAAATGAAATGAAATTGTTTATTCTGTAAATAGGATATCGGAATCACTTTTACACGTCATATAAAAAAATATTAAAAATAAGCTAGATGAGTTCGGCTTTTCCTATCTGACTACTCTGAGAAGAAAGGCCGAAACAAACTCAGAGGTCGCAGTCTCTTTTAAAGTCCAGACACAGATAATATAATACTACGTACAGATACCCAATCCCATACAAAGAAATGACACCTCCCTAAAACTGGCTATTGAACTGGCTGTTTTTTTTCCTCCATTTTTATTAACAGATGGTAGCATAAGCGACTTTTACAACGCCATCTAGGAGTCGACTTAGATACTTTAGATTCTCTACATCGCACATCGCAGTGCGTTCAAGGACAAGTGTAATAACAATACAACAAAAAAATATCTCGAGTTGGCGGAATAGTTTCTAAAGACTAAAATGACACAACTTAACTATATTTTGAAGATGGAACTGAGATATTACTTTAGTGAAAATGGCAATTTGCTATTCTGAATTTGACGTTTTTCGACTAAAAACATGTGGAATAAAATTGGTTGTCATGAACTTTAAATTCACACCAACACCTCGACTTCAGATACAAAAACAGTACTCTTCTCTTTTTTTTTCTTTTGCTTATATCTCGAAAACGGTGTGTTCAATCGCAAAAATAATGGAAATTTCGACCCCCTTTATAAAACCCTTAACACTCTACATGTAGGTATTTTTTTTTTCCTACTAAAAGTGAAAAATTTCATATAACACACATCGAGGTTGCCCCCCTGCGCGCCTCCGGCTCTAAAAAGATTCACGTGGTTAGGTATCATGTGTGGAGTCGCGATTGTCAAATTCGATTTAGATATGTCAAAATTATTTTAAAAAGAGAATTTATTTTGCAGAATAGCTTTGGGATTCTCATAGTAAAAAATAAGGAATTTTAGTGATAGTTTAGTTAGTTTAGTTCGGTGTACAAGAGAATCGGCACCATTAGCTACCTATCTACTTTTAAAACGTTTCGTGTAATCAATCCTTTTTAGGGTTCCATACCTAAAGGGTAAATCGGGACTCTATTACTAAGACTCCGCTGTCCGTCTGTCTGTCACCAGGCTGTGTCTCTATTAAGACAGTTGTTTTCACAGATGATGTATTTCTGTTGTCGCTATAAACTCAAACTCAAAGCATTTATTTCAAATAAACCAATTACAGGTACTTTTGAATTGTCAAGGGGTCGGTCAGTCAGAAAGATGAAGCTAGTTGCCCATTCCTAATCGTAGTAGGTAACTATGGAGAAGAACGGGCAAGAAACTCCATGGTCACTCTTTTAAATAAAAATATTGTTACAAAATATTGGTTACATCATTCATGTTGAAATTATACATGTGAGAACAATGTAAAAAGATGTGCACGTTAAAAGCGTCCGTAATAAAAATATAAAACAAAAACAATTCAAAAATTAAAATAAACCGTGGCAGCTAAGAGATGACCAGTCCCTACTGACGGCGCCCGTTCAAGAACATGACGCATGGATCAGCACCATTTAGCTCAACCATTTTGAAGGGAACTTAATGATGCAACACACACGCCACCATCAGCGAGACATTTGAGTGAGCATGACATACTCTCAGCCGCCAGGGCATATTCAAGTCGATGAAAGACGTACCCAGTATTTGGTAGCGTTATGGAATGTACATGTTCACAGTGCACACGTGATATGCAATTACATACAATAAAAAGAGATTGAATTTAAACAAAGCAAAGATAGTTTTTACAATCTTTTCAACAAATACTAAAAAACAGAATGAAATAAATATTTAAGGGGGCTCCCCTACAACAAACTTGATTTTTTTGCCGTTTTTATAGATAATGGTGCGAAACCCTTCGTGCGCGAATCCGACTTGGCCGGTTTTTATAGAAAGGTATCAGTAAAATGAAAAAAATATAAGTAGATAGGTACTTGCCAAAAACATGTATCTATAGATTTCTTTCAGATATTATATTTCTACGTAAAGTAGGTAATAGATTATAAAAAAAAAACAGTTGCGCTCCGGGAGTGCCGACAGAAGCGAAAACTTGAACAAGATCTTGGTGGAAGAAAAATACTTGTATTGAACATTGGTCCGTAACCTCATCTAAATAAAGATCACAATTGCGTTTGTCGGATGCTATAGCAGATGTAAACCGAGATTTAGATGCTATCAAAAAGTGGTCTGATAGTTTTGGCGTGTCAGTAAACCCCTCAAAGTGTCAGGCCATTGTGATTGGGAGCTCACGCATGATGAGTAGGGTAACGCTTAGCTCTCTTCCTCCTCTTATTTTCAATGGTACCGTTATACCCGTTACCTCCACTGTGAAAGATCTCGGTTTGCATCTTGACTCGACGCTTAGCTGGCAACGCCAGGTCTCTAGTGTTAGTCAAAGGGTCAACGGTACTCTGCGATCCCTGTATCGTCTGAGAAACTTTTTACCCGCTAAAACGAAAACTATGCTTGTGCAGACTTTGATTTTCCCTATCATCGACTATGGTGACGTGTGCTACTTTGACTTGAATTCGGTTTTGCTAGATAAGCTCGACAGACTGCTTAACAATTGCATCCGGTTCATATTCAACCTCAGAAAATATGATCATGTGTCGAGCTATAGGTCTGAGCTCAAATGGATGTCCATTCGCCAAAGAAGAAGTTTGCGCGTTTTAACCACGCTTTTCTCCCTTCTCAACTCTCCCACTCCTCCTTCTTATCTTGTATCTCACTTCCAATATCTATGTTCTTCACACACAAAAAATCTGCGATCTTCTAACAATCTTTTCCTACTTTGTCCTTCTCATACTTCTGACTTTGTTCATTCTTCCTTTCATATTCAGTCCATTCTTCTATGGAATGCGCTTCCTCTTGATATCAGGACGGCCACCAGTCGGTATTCATTTAAGCGGAAATAGCAGAGTTTTTTTTCAAAATGAATAGAGTAGAGTCATCTCAATACCACTCTCCCTTGAATTTGTATATATGTATATATAATAAATATATGTATATTATATAAAATATGTATGTATGTGTATTATAAGTTATAACCTATTTATGTACTGTTATTTTATATCTAATGATATATTTTAAATAAACTTTTTTCTTTGTTCCTCTCAAACAGAGCACCTGCCATCCAATCTCTTCACCACCCTTGGTTGACTGGTAGAGAATGCCTAAGGCATTAAGTCCGCCTTTGTACCTTTTTGTGTGTGAAAAGTTTAAATAAATAAATAAATAAATTAAAAAAAAACTTCCAAAACCTTTGTACAAATACTTGCATAGAACATTGATCCGTAATTTAATATAAATAAAGAGCACAATCGCGGTTACTAAAATGAGATGACGGTAACGGTGTCGCGAGTTCAATTGTTTTTCCCATCTAAAAAATGCCCAACGCGCCTAAAGATGTTTTCACTTCAAAAATTATTTGATTTACAGATAAATAATAGCGACAGATGTGATGACAAATTGAATAATACGCCATCTATTTATTGCAAAGAGCTCTGAACAAAATGTTTCATTTATCATTTTTATTGAAAATAGATGATTTATGAGTTTATATAGATAAATCAGCATTAAACAAGAAGTTTTGACTTTTACTAATCATACTTACGCCAAAATCAGCCGTTTATCGCTTTTTAGTGATTGTTAATTTCATATTTGTTACCTATGCTGCCATCTATGATTATTTTTCAGAACTAATTATAATTTGTTCGAGTTGAGACCCCATGGTCCAGACATAATCTTGGTCAGGCCATATGAGGACCATGTAGATTAGTGTCTGAAAAGGTCTTTTGAGGAAAGAACCACACAGATTTGAGTGGACCTGTCCAGTCAGTGCAAGCATTTGTCAGTAATCGTGGAGCTCAACTTAGAACTTAAGGAGCTCAACTCGACGAGCAATACCAAAGAAAGGACATTTGGGTAGGCCGCAAAAACTACTCAAACTGCCAGACCATCACTAAAACTAGTATCATATACAAACTAATATCCACATAGTCCTCACATTCACAATAGTTAAAATAATATAATACTTTACAAAGTAATCATGTCATTTTGAATATAATTTTCAACAATTTCAACGTGTTTATAAAACTGGTATATGTTGATTTTACATAATAATTAAAATGTCTAGTTCTATGGTTTTATCACAAGGTTTAGCAGAGCGAGCAGTTCAATCCCAAGCTTTTTTATCTTCTAAATAATCTGAAATTGTATAGTACCCTTTTTCACAAAGTTTGGTTTTAATACAGATTTTAAATCGTTTAATGGGTAAGTTTCGAATGTCAATGGGGAGTTTGTTGTAAAAGCGTATACATTGACCCATGAATGAGTTGCCTACTTTGTGGAGACGTGTGCGATGTACAGCAAGGTTGTGTTTATTCCTGGTATTTAAACTATGAATATCGGACATTTTCTTTCGGGATTCAGAGTATCCTATGTCCTAACCCAGGTCATGGCCTATCCGTATGCCTATCATCTAAATCCGTTTAGCCGTTACGGCATGAAAAGGTAACAGGCTGATAATAAATCTGTTTTAGGGTTCCGTACCTCAAAATGAAACATTAAAGCCCTTAAAGGATGACTTCAGTGTCTGTCAAAACCCTTTTTCTCAGGAACGCGTGGAGGCATCAAGTTGAAATAGACATTAAAAACTTAGATCTACGGTCTCTTGGAAGTGTAACAAAAATCAAATTTCCAAGTCAACGCAATAATGGGTACGCCACAACTGTGGCAATAAGTTCCCTCATTGAAGAGTGGCTAGAGAGGCGCCACGGCGTCCATACCTTCCACCTGACGCAGGTTCTCACCGGACACGGTTGTTTCGGGAGATTCCTGTTTCGGATAAGGTGGGAGGAAACGCCCGGGTGAGACCATTGTGTGGATCGCCCGGAGGACACGTTGGAGCATACGGTGGAGGTCTGCCCGGCTTGGGCGGGGCACCGCCATGTCCTCGTGGAGACGATCGGCGGTGGTGATTTTTCGCGTCCGGCCCTGGTCCAAGCCATGGTACGCTAGGGCCGATGCCTGCCAGGGTCGCGGGAAAGTCCGAAAGGGTTACCGTGGCCCCTGGCACCACACAGGCAACTGAAGGAACACAGGTGGGTTTTTGTCAGTATAAGCCTAACACGCTCTCCCGCTCCGCCCAGAGCCATTTATGCCGCATATTTTGGCACTCGCAAATAAACCAGTCTATTTGGTACTTCCCGTTGGTCCAGCAGCATGAAGTTTGGCGAGAAGTAAGGTCAAGTAAAGAGGATAATCCGAAAATTGGTAATTTATAGTTCTATAATGAACGGCAAAGTTAAGTTTTTTCTGCAATCTGAGATTAAAAATTCAAAGGCCGTGTCTTGAAGTAACATTTAGTCTTTATTTAATTACTCTAATAAAAGTTCTTTTTCAATTGAAAAAGAACAACATTAACATTAATACATTACAACATAATATGTTGTTATTCATTTTAAGTTTGTCCTTCAATCCAGATTTGGAAATTCGGGCAGCCGAGCAGGCACAGCTTTGAAACGGGACCCTCAGGGCACAAGTCCTACTCACACTTGACCGGTTTTTTAACAAATTTTATATGAGTCTAATTAAGTTTATATGATTCTAAATTCATTTCATTTTATTTTATTTTATTTTCACAATTTTACCTTTTATTAATGTTTTAACTTTGTTAGCTTAGTTTTTAACTTTATTGTGCATGCTGTGGTCTCCTATAAATGAAGGAGTACACCTATTTAATACCCAATGTTGCCCTTTAATTATGTGTCATGTATTGTGTACATCTTTTGCTGGAGATCCTAAATAAATAATTAAAAAAAAAAAAATGCCTTTCTTAAAATACAAATTGTTCGTTTTACTATTATTGTCACCATTGATTTGTAGTACCTACTCTTGCCGCCATTGAACATATTAATACAGGACCTGCATGTTTGAAAAGTTAGTGTATGAATTTAAATTGTAATAACTTTTAATAAAGACTAAATGTTAATCCAAGATACGGACTATGACTATATTTCCAATCCCAAAAATCTCTTGAAAAGAAGACAAAAAAACAATATTACATGTGAATTTTAATATCATCCCCTATTTTACCCTCTTAAGGGATAATTTTTGAAAAACGCTGAAATACGTCATTCTTGATTTGTTACCAAAAGCACAAATTTAAATTTTCATAGCCCTAACTTAAGAAATGATAGATTTCCCATACAAACTTTCATCCCCTTAGGTTTATTTTTGAGACAAAAAGTTGTTTATGTCCTTTTCCGGGATGCCATCTATCTCCTTGCCAAATTTGATCGAAACCCGGTCAGTGGTTTAGGCGTGAAAAGGTAACATACAGACAGACAGAGTTACTTTCGAATTTATAATATTAGTATGGATGGATGAATTGATGATTGCCTGCTTAGCTGCATAAAAATATAGCGGATTGATAATCATTTAAAAGTTAAATCTGTAACTATCTGCTACATTCGGTCCTTATTCAGCCCAGTGAAGTATTGGAATAATTCAACTGTTGCATAGTTTATTGTGTTCATTTGAATAATAGTAAGTACCTCATTAAAAATATTTATCAACATACAAAGGCATACTTGTATTGTGTTCTATCTCCTTTCATTTCCTACGAAATGTATGGGAGTTATTTTTCAATTTCTGACTTTTCTCGTACTCAAACCTCAGTTGGCCCAATATAGTTTTTTGATCCTAATAATAAATAATAAGAAATAGGATCGACTGGCATCAAAAAAGTTTTTGTGAAAATTGGCCATTTTCTTACTGACTGTAAAATTTTTCAAAATCTTTGAATGCAGATCAAAATGTTTCAAAATGTTAAGGACAGTCTCCTAAGACCGTTTTCTTGTAGCGACAACGGTTAAGGTACCTGCCCTTATTGCTCCATCTCAAAATCCATCCTGTATATGCTATGATTGACTGCTTAGCTCCATAAAGGTACAAAAGGATAAATCCGTAACTATCTGCAATATTCTAACCTTTTGGCTAGTCTTTTTACAATTTGCGGTAAACTATATATGAATACGAACATAATGCTATATTGCTCATCCCCCGTAGCAAATAGCGTGATAATAATTTTTGAAAAATCTATTGTGACGTTTCCATTATTTGACTATAAAGTTTATTTATACCAATTTTTAAGTTAATTAAGCTACACAGTAAAATCCTCCATTGTAAAAATTAATACCCCGTTTCACCCCATTAGGGGTAGATTTTCAAAAAACCCTGATATACGTTTTTATCTATTTTTAGTTTTAATTATAAATACTGAGTTTCGAGTTAATTAGACCGCTCGTTAAAATTCTTCCATACAAATTTTGATACCCCCCAATCCTCCTTTAGGGGGTGCTTTAGAAAAACTGAAAGTGGCAAACTTTATAATTTAATTTACATAGATAAGTATTCGGCTAAGTTTCAAGTTTAATAACTCAAGGAATAAGATTTTTCATACAAACAAAATCCCCCCTTTTCACCCTCTTAAAGATCGAATTTCCAAAAATCCGTTCTTAGTGGACGTCTACTAACTATAAACTACCTTCCTACCAAATTTCATCTTCATACGTCAAGCGGTTTTCGATTTTTCTTGATGACTGAGTGAGTGAATGAGTGAGTGAGTGAGTGACCTTTCGTTTTTATATATTTAGATTAGATATTAGCTTTTATTTGATACCAATAATGTTTTTTTTTTAAACCTAGCCCTCCCTTTTTTTCTATTTGCAGATGCAATATATAAATATTATATGGCCTATGACACTCCTACAATTAATACAAATCTAACGACACCTCACATGTTAAAATCCATCAAGCCGTTTAGGCCACAGAGCGTGCCAAAGAAATAGACATACATACATACATACATACATACAAACATACATACATACTCTCGAAAAACATTACCCTCCTTCTGGGGCAGTCGAGTAAAAAGTGTTTAATCGCAATCGGTCTAAATGTTGAAAGCTACTCGAAAAGCTACGGTTTCCTAGAGGAGCGGTGGCTGCCTCATAATATCCGCAATTTATGGGCAAATGACGTCACTGAAATGTAATTTATGAAAGTAAGCTGATGTGTTTTCCTAAAGAGCGTTCTTTGACACCGTGAAGTCAAATCTCGCTGTCAGCATTTTCACGACAGCCGTCACTGAGGCCGTTGTAGTCGCAGTCTGTGCCATTCAACATGGAGTCCGCGCCCCACTGAAGTCCGGCAAATTGTGAAACTACATCAATTGGTGCAATGACATAAACACTAGTGCCGTGTCTATCGGACTTGAGTGGTGGCACGGTCTTTAATCATTTCAGCCGAAAGACGTCCACTGCTGGACATAGGTCTACCCCAAGCACCGCTACTTCGACCGATTCTGTGCTTCCCGCATCCAGCGGATTCCTGCGGCCTTCACAAGGTCATCGGTCCATCTTGTGGGAGGCCTTCCAACGCTACGTCTTCCGGTACGTGGTCGCGGTCTCTAATGTGACTTTGAAAACCTTAATAGACTTTATGAAATGCCATAAAACCAGCGAGTCATAACTTTTCCCTTTTCATAATCAAACTTCGTTGCATTTTTGGAACGAAGTTCTTTAACGCGGCTTGTAAACTTTCAGAAATCGTCAAGCTAAAAAGTGTTAATACTTGCGACTGTCTTCTTTTAATTCAAAGAGAAAGAAAGAGAGAGAGAGAGAAAGCTGGCAGAAAAAACAAAAGAAAAGAGTAAAGTGATTACACTTTCGTGCGATAAAATTGTACACATTGGCCCGAGTACACTGTATGCCGAAGAGAGAGAGAGAAAGTGTGAATTTGGTCAAAATGAAAATCCAAGATGGCAGCTCTGAAAATTTTAAAATTTTTCATCATGATTATATTTTTCATGGTTTTCGAGGGTGTTAAAGGTCGAAATGAAAATCCAAGATGGCGGCCGCGAAAATTTTAAAATTTTTCGTCGTGGGTTTCGTTTTCATAGTTTTCGACAGTACTAAAGCCGATATGTGGTCAAAATATAAATCCAAGATGACGGTTGTAAAAATTTTGATTTTGTTTTAAATCTTATGTGAGAAAGAACTTCGTTCCTGACCTCCGACCGCACACATTTTTATTACTACATTACTCATTACACTACCCTACATTAAACGACACTACAATACATTTAACAATACGCTATATTCACATACCGTTTAAAGAAATAAAAACCTCATTTTAATCCAACCATAAAGTCTTTAACCCATCCTTAACTCCAGACCAATTTCATACGATTCAGACATAAGATTACTCATGTATGTGTAGGATTTCCGTAGGGAGGCTGTACGGAGCACGATGCATCAAAATTGGTAGCGGATGAGTCGGTCCAGTGAGCGATATTATGTGAGGGTGGTCGGTACCCGGTGCCTTATAAGTGATACCTATGAGTGTGTGTGTGTGTGTGATACACGGGTGGCTAAATTCGCAGAGATTTCGGGCATTTGCCTACGTGTCCATTTGGGTTATAGATTTTGGTTTGGTTATGTGGTTTTCAGAATACGGTAAAGGTGCTTCTTCGGCATGGATATGGTACCTACGAAAGTTGTTACGGTACTCATAGAATCAAAGTAACCGGTTGTCATTCTAAACTTTTTCGAATGTGACACAGAAATAGAAAGAGAGAAAGTATTTATTGTGACTCGCACAGGAAGATCACAAACTAAACTAAACACGTAATGATAAAAGTATAAATAACAAAATTACATAAAAAGAAAAAAAAATTGTGTCGCTCCGGGAGTGCCAATAGAAGTGAAAACTTGAACAAGATCGCCTTGGTGGAAGAAACAATACTTGTATAGAATACTGGTCAGTAAGCTTATCTAAATAAAGAGCACAATCGCATTTACAAAAAAAAAAAACTTCCAAAATCTTTAAAGTAAAAAAACTTGAATAAAGAACAGAATCGCATTTAAAAAAATGAGGTGTCGGTAACGGTGTCGCGAGTTCAATTGTTTTTTCCCATCTCAAAAATGCCAAACGCGCCTAAAGAAGTTTTAACTTTAGTGGGGTGACGGGTCGGACAGTGATCGATCTCTGACAAGGTGTTTGTCAAACCAAATTTTCAGAATGAACAGCATTAATCATTTATCAATTCATCGAAATTTCCACAACTAATTATACAAAAAAAAATAAACCGATTAAGCATTATAGTCCTCTAGACTGAATTTTGGCCATGGCGACCAATCTCAGCGGAGACTATTCTTCAGCGCGGGAGATATTATGGTGCACAAGTGTGTGCGCAGACAGGTGCACTCTCCCTTTCCTCACTCTCATAGTCCGATGAGACGGCAACCGACACGACCGGAGAGAGATCAGGCACAGGACCAACTTCTTAACGTGATTTCAGAGGCACGGGGGTATCTCACCGCCAACTTCCAAACTCCTGGTTGTTATTAAGAAATTCCTAATTTAAAATACTCAATAAAACTTTGCCCGACGTGGGTATCGAACCCAGGAACGTTCAGCAGTCACGCTTGCGACCACGAGATCAACGTGACGGGGCAGTCCTAAGCATTTCCAATCAGCCTATAATGTTCCCACTGCTGGCACACAGGCCTCCTCTTTGTGAGAGGGAGCGGTCCGTAATCTACCACGCGGGCCCAGTGCAGGTTAGTAGATGTCACATGTCTTCGAATTTTTGGTTCTAGGACATGCCGGTTTCCTCACAATGTTTTCCTTCACCATTTTGAGAGCTAAGCATAATAATGTTATATCGTAATCCAACCACGGATAGACCATTATACAAAGTAGTTTTCTCTGAAGATATGTCTATGTAATCTGATAAGGTTAGCACATAGATCGTCGCTTTGACTACGCTCCCAAGCAAGCGAAAACAACACAAACTTCGCAGAACATAGAAGTATTATTTACCTCACTATCACGCAAACATCGAGCAATTCTCGCTAAAGTTAAGCCACTACTTATATTTCACCTCCCGCGTATTTTCCCGGAATAAGTTGCGTCGCCGGCGATCCCGGCGGGATTCCCTGAATTCCCGGGCTATGCCAACCCTTTAAATATATCCTGTAGGGTAGGGAAGCTCTGAAAATGCAGTATTTACGAGAAGTATTTGAATGGTGAGAACGTACTGTTTTGTGCAAAGTTTCTTGTTCAAATTTGTATTGTGGGCCGTCGGGAAATTGTTAGCGCGGTTGCTGACTTTGACGATATAACTGGTGGTTATCTGGTGGAAAGAGGTTTATATCAATCGGATTTAAATTGAAATCCCTGAAGGCTCATTTTTACAACATGACTAGCTGAATGAGTAATGCCTGTTTTCACTAGCACCTAAAAATTCATGCACTGTTGGATTTTCAACTCTTAGCGTTAAGCCGAACGTTGAAAGTCTAACAGTGCGTTTTTGCTTAGGCATTCATTAATTGGTGTAACCTATACTCCATTTGAAATAAGATTAGACGTTTAAACAAACCTTTTTTACAGCCTGTTCTACCGATTTTGACTTCTATACCGTAGGTATAAGAATGGCATTAAAAGCAAAAAAAAGTGGTTATGATATTAACTGTTTACTGCAGCTGCCATTTGTCATGCCACCAACGCAATAGAAGTCAAAATCGATTGAACGGACTGTAAAAAAAGTTTGTTTAAATGTTTAATCTTATTTCAAACGGAGAATAGTGTAAGTAAAAACGAACACTATTATCGTCTAATTTTTTTTTTAAAAGGTTCAATTCTCAGTTGCAAAAAAACTAAGTTCTCTATTAACTGGACTCGATGTTTTAGATAAATAAAAACCTTTCTTCTTAAGTAAGATCCTACTTCAGTATACTGCAACTGAAATACTGAAAGCTACATTGAAACAAAGCCTGCCGGAAGTCCTAAAGTGACGCAGTGGCTGGGTTGACTTCAACTTAGATAATAATACATTTTTATTACAAAGCTATTCTACATTATTTTGTGTTCGTAGGAATTACGTCATACTTTTACGGTAGGTACGAGTAAGAAAAGTACATTATTTCGTACTATGAGACGGCAAGTTGCCAAGGACGATAAAAATCTGAGATAATTTGTTTTGTTTGTCGTCTTTCAGATCAATATTAAGACTACTGCAGTAGACCAGTTAAAGTAGAATTGTTATTTTCGTGTTTTATTCTTTCTTATCGCAAATAAACATATTTTCTTTCTTTCTCTCTAGACCAGAGATGGGTATACACTTATTTCTGCGGTATTTCAATAAATCATTGTATTACTGCAGATTTTCAGAGCACATTATTTGGTCATACTACGTTAAGTTAGTTTTTGTTTCATACAAAAAAATTAAACACAATGTAATCATAAACCTATGTACAACTCAATCTTGTGCTAACCTACTTTGCAAAGAGAGGGAATAAGTCAAAATTAAAAACGCGTTTCTCGTCAATTAATTAAACAAGGAAAGGGCCGGCTCTAAATAATATAAAGGTCGTTAGGGTGCAGCCGAAGCATCATTATCTACAGAATAGGGTGAGGTCGCACTGAGAACGGGATGGAGAGAGATGCGTCTTGTATCCACATCGTCAATTCGTCATAGCTTAAATCCTTCAAAACTTTGTGACTTTTATCAATGAGAAATCTTAAAATGGTTCGGAATTTGTAAAAAAAAAATCTAGCGATACAAAATCATAATAATAAAAAACAAACAAGTTTCAAAAAAAAAAAAACTAGAATTTAGAAGTCGGTTCATTACAATTCTTTCAATACTATGATATGGTTTGGAGCTAAATAAAAACTGCGAATGACGATCAAAATTAAACGTTGGTTTCCGTGGTCACTACGTGGATAGAAGAAAATTTCTTAAAAACCAAGTTTAATTCGCGGTTCGGAATGTCGTTAATATTTCCATGACTATGATAAAGAGTTAGACAATGGGCGAAAGTCCTTTTCAATGAGAAAACGCAGTTGACGAGCATTGGGAAATGTGTTGAATTTGAAAAACAGACAGCAGTTGTATATGGCACACACTGCAGAAAACACTAGGAAGTAGTGTAGGCCGGACGTTTTGGGGGACTATCTTATGTAATTTTGACATTGACTTTTGATTTGATTTTGGTACGACGTTAGAGCGATTTTCTACCCTGCTGTTGATACCAAATAAAAATGTGTGGAAAACGCTTTCTCACAGACCCGCTCTCCGCTATCATTACAACCAAACTATTTTATGAACGGATATTCCTTTTATTTTTTAGACGAAGCAATTAAAACCGGGGGACCTCTTCAAAGAGCGAAAAGGGGTCTAAATAAAAATTTAAAGAGTGATTATTGATACAAGGAATTAATTATAAGAACTTCATGAGGACTTGATAATCCTCAACTTTATAGGAGTTGTTTGAGAGTTTAAAAGAGGAAATCGATGTTATCGTTTCTAAAAGTACTTTAAGGTCATTCGTCTACCGTCACCGTCAACGGGACGTCAACGAAAAGGAGATGACGGCGCCAAAGTAGCGATATATACAATTACTATGGTCCACCGCACGCCACCGCCCAGGACATCAGGTTCGGTTCGAATAATCTCATTTCTCCTTGACCTGACACTTTATCAAACACTTTGACAAACAGTTTCAGGTCAAGCTTAAAGGTACAATTCCGTAGGCGACCGAAGACGGCAGCAGCAGGTGACGTGTCGCCGTGACATGACTGGTTTCTATGTATTTCGCTAGCTACGGAAGGTCAATCAATCTGCCTAGCCTTTTCCCAATTGTGTTGGGGTCGGCCTCCAGTTTTATGTAGGGCATCTCGTAGTTGACCTCTGAGATCATGGCTGCTTAACCGGGCTTTCCTGTGGGTGCCTTAAGCTACTACACTTAAAACCTCCAGCCAGGGGTTATTCAATATGCTAATTAAAACAAGGTGAACGCTCGCTAAGGACACCCCCTGTGGGGTAAGTACAAACCTCGGTTTAGGGCGTCAACCGGAGAGAGGACATCAAGAATGGGACGGGCTGGTCCTCCACAACCCAGTAACTTGGTAATACGATACTCCTTGGTAAAACTGGTTGTCAGACTTTCAGGCTTCTGACGACCCGTAACGACTGTCAAAGATCCACGAATGACCGCCAGAACCAACGGCTTAACGTGCTTTCTGAGGCAGGGAGCAGTCTCGGTATATAAGGATGGTCTCCCATCCACGGACCAACCCCGGCAAGCATAGCTTAACCTGATGGATCGACCCATGCAGCTATTATTACTTGGTCACGAGCTCCTCTAGCTATGGAAGGTATTTCATAGAAATACATAGAACCCAGTCGTGTCGCGGCGACACCTGCTGCTGCCGCCTGCGGTCACCTACGTAATGGAACCTTATTAAGATGTCGGAACGAGCTCGACTCTCTACCGAAAGGACTGGCCAGCACTAGCAAACGACAGAATAGTGTGGAAAAAGAAGATGGAGGCTTTTGTCCTGCAGTGGGGCAATACCGGATAGTTAAATTAGATTAGAGTACCTAAACGTTACAAAACGATTACAATCCATTACTAAACATGCGTCAATTATCAGGGTTGTACAAAATATTGTAAACGTCGTTCTTTGCAGACATTTTAGTTACTGGTGTATGTTGGAGACGTTGTTGACCAGACTCTTGGCGAATTTTCTTTAACTTTTATTGCTCACGCATGTTATTTAGCTAGGACAGTTTTCAAGATCGACTGTTATGCAAAACCATCCTTTTTTGAACATCTAAAAGTGTTTACAGTACGGCTTCGGTAAAAAGTTGAAAAGAATTGTCGCTGTCGTTATTTAAAAATAGGCCTTTAAGCTTTTTGACAGTCAAAGCATAATATACCTACCGTTACAGACATCTTGAGTGTTTTTTTTCTTAAAAATTATTACACTGTTTCATCATCATCATCATTTCAGACAAAAGACATCCACTGCTGGACATAGGCCTCCCCCGAGCACCACTTCGACCGATTCTGTGCTTCCCGTATCCGGTGGATTCCTGGAGCCTTCACAAGGTCATCGGTCTATCTTGTGGGAGGCTTACCAACGCTACGTCTTCCGGCACGCAGTCACCACTCCAAAACACTTCGTCCTTTTTTTAGAATGTTTCTAAAACAAGAATTATGTACGGTTTTGTGTTGTTTTGTTGGTCTGTTTGGATTCATTTAGTGAATTAGTTTAAAATTTTGTAACTTTTGCATGCCTACTGGTAAAAAATGGCTGAACCTTTTCCCTATATCACCATTTACTATACCCATATTTACAAAATAAAATATCTTTATCTTTTATCTTTATCGAAACCGACAGTAGCAGATTTTTATGGCCCCTTTGGGATGAAACGAACCCGATACCCTCCTCCACCATCAACTAACAGATTACCTCAATATAAAACTCCTCAACAGCGTTTACATCACATCCTTAACAAATTATAATCTCTCCATCTAAGTAAAGGAGCTCATAAAAGCTCGAGTTTATTACAGAGTGTGACGTCACGTTCGAGCCGCACAGGCAATTTGTCAGGCCAGTGCGCGACTCGAGCACTCAATAAGCAACCAGCCAGGTGCGATATTAAACTGAACGCAACAAGTTACACTACACCAAGGTATAAGTTGGAAGAGTGCTTAGGTTTTTAATCATTTCTGTACTAAATGTATGAAAAGTTGGAAAGCATCAGCGATGATGCTTTGTGTGCACCGGGTGTATCACTCTTATGATCAATTAATGTTCTTGGCCTGATTTGGCATGACGCAAAGTGTGAGAATGTTATATGTAAGCAAAGGCAATTGAAAAGTTCTTTTTTAAAATTTAACTTTTGTGTTTTAATATCTTTACTTTCTCCATTTAATTTTTTATTATAACCATATTTGTCTCTCACTTAGCCTACGTTCGCACAGACGTAAAAATATCGGGGCGGGATTTTATCGCGCACAGGATTTTCAACTCTCGGGACTAAGCAGAGCGTTGACAATCTAGTGTGCGAAAAAATCCCGCCGCGATAATTTTGTCCGTCCGAACGTGGGCTCACTGTGCCTGGACACAGAGATATACCAACAATAAAAAAAAACACAAAAAAAAAAACGAATTTGATTAGATTTTAGTTTTTTTTTGTCATATTTTTGGTATGATTAAGTCCTTACATAAGTATAGGGGGAAATTACACCACTTGAAAAGTTCTTTGATTTTAAGTTTTGCAGATTTATATATACAAATACAACTGTTCGAACATATTTAACACAAGGTGCCTTCATAGACACTTTTGGCACTTCTTGGACAGTAAGCCCGATACCGGGACTGACTGGGACTGACCGGGACTGACCGCGGTACTGTACAAGGAGTGCCGAAAATAACTGACTGACTGACTAATATTTTAAGTTCGGCATGAGAATATCTTCTCGTAAACCTCATACTACCAAAACGAGGCAAAGAAGAATTAGCATTCTATAAATACCCTTTCAAAACAGTATTCAAATCTTTCCAAAATACCTCTCAAACATTATATGAAAAGAAAATCATCTGAAGACAGTTAAAGTGGAAAGTTCTTCTACTTAAAGGCGAAGTTGGAACGAAATCCGATGATTCGGAAACGCTTAGCGAACTCCTGAACATTTTAAGTACTGTGTTCGTAAACCTATTAACATATTGGAGGCTCCAATTGTTGGGTGAAACTTCTTGGATGTGTTCAGGCTTTTCTTGGAGTTATAGAGCGTGGAAAAAGATAGAGATGGGTGGGTATAAAGTTGTTTTGGTATCGAAATCGATTGATGTCGCAATATTTTGTTGCTATGCAAACTACAGTACCTGAGCGATTGAGCTCTGCTCTGGTGAAAATAGAGAATGCTCATTTAATAGTATAGGAAAGTTCATACTAATCCATGTATGGTATTTACTAATTCCATGCTGCTATGATAGTACGTACTTACCAATTCCATGCTGCCATGATAGTACTTACTAATTCTATGCTGCCATGTCATTATTCTAAAGTAGCCATCTTGTTCTAAACTTTTGGCGACCGAGCTCTGCTCGAGTGAAAATACGGAGAAAACGAATTTTCCCAGATATGAGACCTAACTAGATTGATTTTTCTAAAGAAATCGTTAGAGCCGTTTTCGAGAACGTGATTACAAATATATATTATATACAAATATTACTCGTTTAATAGTATAGGATTACAGCAGCAATGAATAACATGGATAATAGTTGAGTCATAGCTTTTTCGGTACTAAAGTCAAAGTCAAATAATTTATTTCAATTAGGCACTTTTGAACGTCAAAAACAAAAAATAGAATTGATTCTAGTCGCCCCTTCCAAGAGGTAGTTTTCGTATGGAGAAGAATGGGCAAGAAACACCACCGTTACTCTTTTAAAATGTTTTACAATATTTTGTATACATTAATTATATGTGAAGACGATGCACCTGGAATAAGATTACAATACCACAATAGGTAAAAAGAATTAAAAATGAAGCAATGACAGAAAAAATAATTATGTAATGGATACATAGTGTTCACATATTTACAAGCATTGTATAAGTAGGTACCTATACGATATTCCTAAAAAATTACAAGTGATACTAATTAGTCAGTGTGTGAGTAATCACAGAATGTAAAAAAAATAAAATATGTTATAATATTTAATTATACAATTAAATTAGCAACCAGTTTGATTTTGTCTATAAATTCTCTACTGGTCCCAAGATCCTTAAAAACCTAAATATTTTATATCATACACATGGCATTTGTTCTTGGGCATATTATGGACTAATAGGAACTGGTATAATTTATATTTTAAAGCCAACTTTATAAAATAGGGCGAATATAGAAACGAAGACGTATCACGAATTCATAACTCGGTTTTAGTCACACTTCAGTCAGCTCCAGACCCCTTAGTTCTACCTGAACAATCGCCTTGGTCTATGGGTCATGTGCGGTGAAAGAAATTCTCAACAGTGCAAACTATTTCATTACCTTTCATTCTCACTTATTCTCAGAAACTTCTATAGTATCTGAGATCTCAATACAATCGATTATCGTTCTTTTCTTTTTATATCCCGTTTCACAACATAGTAGGGTAAAATACACTTTATCTTAATGCAATGTGGTTGAAATTGTTTTATTCCAGATTTGTCAATTTCTGCTGGTTTGTGCATGTCAGTGACGTGTGACGTCAGCCGCGATTCTCTTTTGTTCGTCGATAATGTGTTGTGACGTCAGAAGGGCGCCCTCAGGAATTTTCTTCCAAGGGTATATTTTTAATTTCCTATAATGGACCCCTTAGTTTTCTTGCGGGAGGTTTGATGTTAGTGCATCCATTAAATCTTTCCATATTTGATTACGAAATTGGAATAGATATTATGCTGGGTCCTTTAAGCCATATTTAGGACCGTTTTAAGTACCTAATTATACTGCATTTGTGTATTTTTCCACGCATGACATCGTTAAGTAGATAGTGTAGATACCTAATTCTAATTATAATTGTTCATTTACATTAACTGACGCTTATGAATGCAAGCTTAACAGATCTTCGTCACAACCACGGATACGACCCTTTCATTTTAAAACAACCGACCATGTTCTTTCTTCCTGCCAAAAAAAACTTTTTAATATTTCTTTATTAAGTAAAAATATTTCGTATATTACAAGTGGCTCGTCCGAAGTTTTCTCAAGAATGTAAGGCAGTTGATCATCGACTTTTATATTCATCCATTAATAACTTAATGCCGTGTACTGAGTGCTTTCTTATGTCTTAAACGGGAGGAGGAGCATTTTTCTTCCGTACTGGAAGATGGGAGTGGTACAAGGGATGGGAAAAAGCGGAAGCGCTGTAAAAGGAAAATTATTTGTTTTGGTCATTAAATTAAAACAATACTAGAGCGTTTTGTTGTCAAAAATGAAGATTTTTGATAATTTTACAACGAATCGAAAATTATGTAAATAGCTTTTCGATTTGAAAAAGAAAATACATTTATTTATTCATATAAATGCATGCATCTTGTTTGTTGTTGCTTTATTTTTTATATTTTTATTTATTTAGGATAAAATTAAATATTTGCACACCATAAGTGATGGTAGAATGTAATTCATTCTCGCAAATAAATGAATTTGAATTTAAAATACATTGATTTGTTATTAAATGATCAAAGTAAGAAGCTTTCCTTGGAAAAGTGAATTATGAAAATAATTTTCAGCATGTTTTTAATTCGATAATTCACTGAACGTTGTTTTCTCTGCTGTATGAAAAGAACTGAAACACTAGGTATTTGATTATATTTGGTGTTTCAGCTGAATTTATTATGCTGTAAAAATAATAAAACATAGGTAAGGAAAATGTTCCGCGTAATTTTTCTGAAGTCAAAAAAGCTTCACTTTATTTGAGTAAAGCTCTCAGTTCCTCACCCGCAGACGTTTACCACATCTACCATGCCCCAAGTAGGGGAGACGAATGACGGCGAATCAATTAGTTTTTGCGAAACTTTTTGTCCGTCGCTTCATTATCATCGCTGAATAAGAAAGATGAAAACGTCATGAATATATTATTTAGAATACGTAATTTTAATTTTCTTAGTGCAGTCCGACATTGTCCTTGGATGGAAAAAGAAATGGAAGAGAAATGAGGGAGTCTTGTGTCTGGGAGAAAACGAAAAAGAAGAACAGCTGGAGTGTTTTCATAGCGGTGGTATTCTTTTAAAATCAGCACACAGAAAGAAAAGAAAGAAAGAAAAATTGTTTTGAAAGAAATAAAAGAAAATAATTAGAGAATTGTTTTGTTTTGAAGGTTGACTGGTAGAAAATGCCTTTGGCATTAAGTCCGCCTCTGTACATTTGTGTGCTTAAAGTATTAAATAATAATAATAATAAAAATTGTTTTATTGTCACACAAAGGTATACAGGGTCCAATTAAGGAGTTAGCGAAACTTTGCAGACCTAAACACGATAAAATAAAAACAAAAAGATTTTATGTTTTTAGGGTTCCGAACCTCAAAAGGAAAAAAAAAAACGGAACCCTTATATGATAACTCGTGTGTCTGTCTGTCTGGCTGGCTGATTGGCTGTCCGTCTGTCATAGCCAACTTGCTCCGAATCTACTACACCAATTTAAATTTCTGTAACCTAAACACGGACGTGTAATGTAAATAAATGAATTTTCAATATGGGATCCCTTTTCGGAGGCAAATTGGAAAAAAAAGGTTTTGCAAACTAGACCGTGTAACATATCAAATGAAAGGACTGGTTGTGAGGATTTAAAGTAGATATTTTTTTATATTTGAAAGATATTTAAGAAAATTGATGAAAACTGACCATTCCCCCCTTATCATAGATTACAGGAAAATCTATAAGAAGTCTATGGTCTTAAAACATGGTGAATCTCTCAATATTGTGCGTACAAACTTACATTTGCAGTTGGAATGTTTGGGAGAATATGTTTTTTTACTACAATGTTAAGTTTGGTCTTGGGATAAATTCATCTCTACTACGGAACCCTTCATTGCGCGTAGACTTTTTTTTTTTTGGATGGGAAATCATCAAATAACTTCGGAGGGCGTCAGACTCTTACTGACTAAAACCCACCCGTGTTCCTTCAGTTGCCGTGTTGCCAGGGGGCCACGATTTCCCTATCGGTTTTCTTCGAACCCCCGGCAGGCATTGGCCCTAGCGGACCCCATCAATTCTGCTGGCATCTCTTTGAGGCGCGCGTGGAACACAACGCGCCGTCGACCCGGATTGCGCGTAGACTAGACAGCAGGTTTTGTAAAATAGATAGCTGGGTTGGATATGTTATCAGTCTGTAATTGTCTCACTTACAACTTAAGTGGCAATGGGCAGTGCACATTGCTCGCAGAACGGATGGCCGATGGGGCCGAAAGGTTCTGGAGTGGCGACCGCGTACCGGAAGACGTAGCGTTGGAAGGCCTCCCACAAGATGGACCGATGACTTTGTGAAGGCCGCAGGAATCCGCTGGATGCGGAAAGCACAGAATCGGTCGAAGTGGAGGTGCTTGGGGGAGGCCTATGTTCAGCAGTGGCTGGGTCTTTCGGCTGTAATGATGATGATGATGATGAATTGTCTCATTGCAGAATACATCCTTATTCTTATGCAGAGAAGGAACAAAAATTGATAACTATGTTCATTCACTGTATTTGAGCTCAGACTTTAAAATATTAATCAGTACGCTGATTAGGCAGCGAGGTTAGGCCGAATATCCATTACCTTGTCTAGAATAAAAGGTATAATAATCTACATCTATACGTAGTACAAAATAATGTCGCTTTTCGTGTAATTTGTGTGACCACTTAGATCTTCTACAGAATGGATTTTGATACGGTTTTCACCATGCGGTATTCCGAAAGGGTTATATGTAATAATCAGCCTATAATGTTCCCACTGCTGGGACACAGGCCTCCTCTCTGTGAGAGGGAGTGGGCCGTAATCCACCACGCGGGCCCAGTGTGGGTTGGTAGATAACACATGTCTTCGAAATTTTAGTTCTAGGACATGCTGGTTTCCTCATGCTCGGGCCACACTAACGGGAAACGCCGTTAATTATCACGATGATGGACCTTAATCCGTCAGAATAAAGTCTATCATCGCGATAATTAACGGCGGCCCAGTGTGGGTTGGTAGATGTCACATGTGTTCGAAGTTTTTGGTTCTCGAATATAATTAATTTAATTTATTTCAGACATAATTCTAGTCCATAGTTATCACTCTTACATTTAAATTATAAACTTACAGATAAAAACCCAATATACAATAACTATTAAATATTCAACTCATTAAAAACAAAATGACTTAAATAAAATTGTCAAAAAAGTTATAAAAATGTCAGAATGGAAAAATAAAATAAAATGTCAAATATAAAATTCACCTCACAACGTTTTCCTCCACCGTTTTGAGAGCAGTGGTGATGAAATAATTTACAAAAAGTAAATCGCTTGTCAGGGTTCGAACTTACGATCTACAATTCGAAACTCGCGGCCGTTACTACAGTGGCCACACTGCTCTACAGGATCAAATATCTAACTTAGTTATAGCTCATAAATCTCAATGGTATGACATATCACCATTGCTCGTAAGAAACAAGGGTGGGTTGCGAGTATTAACATAAATTGTAAGGTATCCATTCCTCAACTTTTCCGTAACCCTGCGGCTGCATCATATTACATTTCTGCTTTCATTTAACTCAGTAAGCCGACTTATAAAGCTGAGACTCGGACGTCCGCACTCCGCAGACATAATCTTCGCGTGGCGTATTTTTGCGGCAGAATTAAAACAACGGACCTTAAGTCCACGTAATTTGAGACCGCTAATCTAAACCTCGTTAAACTCAACCAGAATTTCAGTGGAAAAAATGGAAGAAAGTTGTACTGGATTTTATGACGGACTTTTTTTTTGTAAATGATGTTTACATTAACTTTTTGTTATACATATTTGGTTTGGTTTGGTCACGATTAGTTTAGAATCTTTTACGTATCATTAGAGGTCATTGTTAAAAATCTTCATTTACTCTCTAGTAGGTAGCACATATTCATAAACAGTGTTTAACTCAATTTTAGCCGCACCATTAAACTTTTTAAAAACAATAAAAAATGAACTTAACACTGCAAATGAAGCACGGCCTCTTGAAACTCGTAAAAATAAAAAATAATTCTTTTATTTCTTTCCATAAGTACTGACGCACCCTTCGCGGTATGCGTTAAATGTTCTATGAAAGCGTTGTAAAATTAAATTAGGAATTTAATTTTGTAATTCGAATGCTCCGAGGTTTTTTGACGTCTATCTGTCTTATTAGATTTGCGAATTTTATTGTAAGAAATATTATTTTCGGTTGTAATAAAATATAGGGAAAATGTTTTCCTGTTTCGAGAAGCTTTCGTTTTTATTTCATTGAAAAATGCTTCTTCCATGTATTTGAATTCTAATATTGAAAGATGAAAATATTATTAAACACGAAATGATTGTTTTGAAAAAACGTTACCCATTTTTACTTTAGCATCTGAATTCTTTTTAATTATTGTTCCAGCAGTCATGGTTTTAACACAGGCATATGATGTAAGCCAGTCTGCGGAAGGGCTTAAGATTATAGCGCCAATTTACATCGTACTCTTTTCCAACAGCCAGATTATACCAAACATCTACAGAACCTTAATTGAACTTTAAAACCAAAAATCGAACACCCAAAAATTCCAAAGTACCAATTTTAATTCCGTTGCGCTATTCGAACTCGAAATCACTGGCCGCAGACAACGGCCGCTTAACAGTCGAAAAATGAAAAACAATTCCAATTTGGAACGTCAACCGTTTGAATTTGGAAGCGAGGCGACGAGCCGTGCGTCTGCATTGCGCGACGGAACGCACCCGGCATGCGGGGGTTAGCGGGATGTGGGAAAGCGTTTGGACTCGGTTTTGCACGTCATTTTATCCACCATTAAGTGTTAGTGTTTTGAAGTTTTGTGCAATCCAAACTGAGGCCGAAATAGCAGGGTTTTAGTTTAAACGCTCGGCGTGTGTTTGCGTTTCCCTAAATTGGAATTTCGCATTGTGTGGGCACTGGACAACTTTAGAAACAACTCTGATAATTGGTATCTGAAGGTCCCACGGTTATGAAACATCCCTGAGCTTCTTCTAAAGTTCGTTTTTTAATCCAAGAGACTAATTTGACGTTTCAAGTGATTTTCGTTTGTTTTTTCAATTTGAAGTTTGACATTGGTGCCAATTCCCTTGTTCATAAACTAAACTAAAGGAGAAAATTCATTTTGGGCTAAATTGTGAAAGTGGGCGCCAAACAATAAAAATGTTATATTCCGTTAAAACATGTAATTCTCTTCACTTTTCACTGTGGGATCAAATCTGTAGAGCCATTCCCTGCGCTGTTATACGAGTTTGAAAAGTACTGTTTTCAGTATTTTTTAGTTAAAAGAAAAACAGTAATCTAATTATAGTAATAGCTTTTTATGCCAGTAAACATTACAGTCATTATCTTTTACTGTGAAACTAAGGCTCTAGGGTTATTCTCCACACGGTGAATATTCTCCTTTAAGTTCAGTGCATCTTTTTCTTTCTATTTCATTAAGAAAAGGACAGAAGATAAATTTTAGTTTAGTCCTGTCAAATTAATTAGCGCTTGACGTAAATTGACGTAATTTTAGTAGGCAAGTTTTTAATCACGTCTAAACTGTATGTAGCAGTGACAGGCGCTGATTAATTTGACAGGATTAAACTAAAATTTATCTTCTGTCCCTTTCTTAATGAAATAGAAAGAAAAAGATGCACTGAACTTAAATTTAGTTTAGTTTGTGAACAAAGGAATCGGCACCATTTGCAACTGTCAAATTAGTCTCTGGGATTAAAAAAACTAATTGAGAGTTTGTGACACGACACTTAGGCCCGTATTACAGAACGTCACTCAATACTCAAGCATTACTTAAAACTAGTTTCAACCAATCAAATGGCTTGAATCTAGTTTTTAAGTAATGCTTGAGTATTGAGTGACGTTCTGTAATACGGGCCTTAGTCCCCCAATTCTCTCGTGCTTTAAAACATACTCTATGTATTCTTACCTTCTTCAGATCTGTCTAAAAAGGTCTCATGTCTTTTTATAATCGTAAATTTTTCATTAGATTATGCCATATTGACATTTTGTTCTTAGCTCAACGTTAGTTTCAGACGAGAAACGCTTGACTGCTTGCGTCTATGTTATTATACGAGTTTCAAGACGTACGGCTGTTCCAGGTGTTCTGTTATAGCCTCTATAGCTACGACGTCTAAATGGAACGTTCTGGAAACCAGCGGTAAAGAGCTTTTCCAGGCAGTTGAGTTTCTAGTAAAGTTTCTAGAAACTGGCAATGTGTCCTTTACGTGCAGCAATAAAATATATATGTTATGAGATGTTAAATGATGGAGGGGCTTGTGGCTAAGGAATAACAGCCGCACGGGTCGATCGTCAGGTTAAGCTACGCTTGCCGCAGTTGGTCTGTGGATGGGTGACCATCTTTACATACCAAGACCCTTCCGTGCCTCGGAAAGCACGTTAAGCCGTTGGTCCCGGCTGTCATTTATAGATCTTTGACAGTCGATACGGGTAGTTAGAAACGCAAAAGTCTGACAATCAGTCTTACCAAGGGGTATGGTGTTACCTAGTAACTAGGTTGTGGAGGTCAGATCGGCAGTCGCTTCATGTAAAATACTGGTATTCAGCTGCATCCAGTTAGACTGGAAACCGACCCCAACATAGTTGGGAAAAGGCTAGGCAGATGATGGAATGTTAAATGATGATGTTCAAAGGAATCGCTAAAGTGAAATGTTTAAAATAAAGCGTTGGAATCAATTAAAAGATTGAACATTATCACATATTTGAAACTAAACTTTCGTATCTGCAAATATTTATCAATTACTAATCTGCACAATCTAAAGAAAACTCTAACTCCTTTTACATACGTTTCGAAATAGCGCACCACCGACTTCAATTAAGTCCAAACCAAAGATATTGTTAACCACTTCATTATCACTCATTAAATTCCCAAAAAAATCGCATACGCGATCCGATCACTGTTACACCACACTCCAACATCGCCCTTAACTAGAAGACAGTAGGTGTTATAACAGCGTGTGGGATGTTTATCATCGGTGGCGATCTGTGTCGGCCGGTGTACGGACACATGTCGCCTGTTCCCAGCAATCGGGCGGCTCATTTACTTTTATTGGCACTACGACGTCGACTGGATTGACGGTGCTTAGTGCGTGTGCGTTGTGTCACGAGTCGCGGTATTCAGTAAGTTAGTGCTTGGACAGCAGAGAGCTGCGGAAAGAGATGATGCACAATATTCATGACACAAATATTTTGGGGTACACTTATAAAGCCTCCCTAAGAAAAAAGTGTGTGTCAGCTCCGACGCACGACTGGAGTTCACTCTTTACTAAGATTGTCTTTGAATATCCAATAAAAAAACCGATCAAGAGCCAGTCAGACTCGCGCACCGAGGGCCACCGCCATAATAAAATTGGTATCATTTTTATTTGTAAAAAGATATGGGCAAATTTAGATTTTCTCGAAAACTTGTAAGTACCAAAATTTACCTTAATTTTCAACTTTTTTAATTTTGCTAAATTTTTCCTTTATTTGTGCTATAAGACGTTGCTTCGTACCAATTTTCAAGATTCTGAGTTCACGGGAAGTACCCTGTAGGTTTTAATACCCTTACGAGTGTCGAAAATTTGCAGCATACACGGCTGTATCTTTTGATTGCGTTGGCTTAGAAGTTTGATTTTTTCACAGCTCTATGGGACAGTAAACTTGAGTATTTGATATGAATTTCAGCTTGATACCTTCACGCGTTGCTGAGAAAAAGTGTCTTGATAGACAGACAGACAACAAAGTGATTCTATAAGGGTTCCGTTTTTTCCTTTTGAGGTACGGAACACTAAAAATTAAAAAAAACCGCTGAAATATGAACCGATGGAAGTGTGAAATATGTAATATGCTTTTTTCAAAATTTTAATCCGTGTCATTTACGAATATAACGCTTGTATAAATTTCACTCCTCATAACGGCCTTATATGAAAATCGATTCTTAAGGAGTACACTCCAAAAAGCCGGCGCTCATCGAAACTAAGAACTTGCGAACCTTAGAAGAACTTAGCCTATATAAGAGAAGTGTGACAAAGGCTTCTTCAAGCCTACCCGTGGGTGACGTGGTCAAAATGTGACTTTCAAGTCATGAGAATGGTTGGTCTTTCTGTCTGCTAATGACGAACTCATTTTCCAAGCGTAGTCATTACATTTAGTAATTGTTGCTGTGACTACCACATAACAGCAGAGTTTAATTGCAAATAGTAGCGTTGTTATTGTAGCGGTTACACTGCCACATACGAATTTACCATTTGACATCTATTTGGAAATTGATTGTAATTTTTTTTTTCTTTGATATGCTATGCCTATTTATACTTTTTATAACTGACGTGAAAGTTGACATAATTCCACCAATTTGTTATTTTTAAAACTTAAAAAATTATATTTGTACGTCTCTGGGCAAAACATGGAGGATCTACACCTCACACTGTGTGTAACTTGACCTATGTTCACAAATAAAGATTTCTGATTTCTGAAGACATGACGTCACACAAATCCTGCATCGCGCAGTTAGAGTTTACCGGGCGATCGACATACATTCAAGATTTCAACTTCAAACCGATGGGCAGTTGCCCGCCAGACACAACACCCGTCTGGTCGGAGGATCCTCCCTTTTCTATGGTGGATGAGTGAACTTTACACCCTGTTCCTCATACCACTAAACTATCAAGTTAAACAGTATTCTAATCTTACTATCATGCCAACATCCTAGGCCCGAGGTCAGAAACTAAAAAGTTTGCATTATCCTTTTGTCATCGAAGGAGGAGTACGATGCCGTACCGTGAGTCCCAACGCGCACAGTACATTAGCACTCACTATCGAATTACGTGGTGCATGTTACGGTCAACGCATAACTTTTTATTGCCCCAGTGATAGCCGAATCAAATTCCACATGTCCTTGTTGCTCCTTTATACGGCTTATTTACAACCTATGTACTTTATTGACGCCTCTTTATGGCCAAATTAGAAAATTGATGGCATTGACTAATAAATTTTTATTGTGGTAACGGGTTCGAGGTGAGGTGGGGTGTACTGTGGGTGAGGGATGAATCAAAATGGCGGCATAAAACATGATGTATTTCTTTGAGTGTGGAAAAAAGATGTGCGTAAAAAAGTTGGTGCGTCTTTTTTTTGGACTTCAGAAATGAGGAGTGTTGGAACAAAAACCGATAAATCACTTTTGTGTTTTTTGTGGAAAAATTTAAAAATATGCCCAAGTTCATGGTTTTCTAATTTAGAGTCAAACGAAATCTATCAATTTATTGGTGTTAGCATCAATGTTTGGAAACCTAAATTCTGCATTCGTGTCTGTGGTACCTGTTGAGTTATATAAAAAAACCAGGTTACATTTACCATAGAGCAAGATAAGTAAGAGAACAACCAAATTGGCACCATAAAAAAAAAATGACTGAAAATGAATGAATGTCTTGGGTTTTGTATTTTCGTTTTTTGCCACCGACTTCCGAAATTAAAGTTATTTTTCAATTTGTAGTGTTTTTTTTGGAGGTCGGTTGTTTTTTTTTTGTAATAAGTTTTTATTTTTCACTTTTTAGTTGTGGTACTTACGCCACATACATTCGAATACCAATACCTGCTACCAGTGACAGAAACTTTTCATATCATCTACATACTAAGTGGAAAAAAATACATATTTTGTAGCTAACTCAAAAACTATCCAAGCAAAGTTAATAAAATTTATATCGGACCAATTTGAGAGCACATCCTTTCAAGCAAAAAAAGAATTTTCAAAATGGGTCCACAATTGACGGAGAAATCGGTGGACACAAATAAAAAAATAAAATAATAAAGAAAAAAAGAATACGCGACGAACATATAACCTCCTCCTTTTTGGAAGTCGGTTAAAAATGTGGTTTATCGGTTTTTATTCCGACGCTCCTCAAATGTCAATGGAAGCATACAACGTTAGTAAGTAGCTCACGTCTTATAGCATGGAACTTCACATTCTTTCAAGACTTCTTATTAGATGTAGGTACCATTAGTACCATCAGCAGTCACTATTGTTGAAGCTAGCATTTGTACCTTTATAGAGCACAAAATTTAATAAACCAATAGTTTAAATGCCTCGTTGGTCTAGTGGCTGACTGCCTCGTTGGTCTAGTGGTCACAAGCGCTACTGCTGAGCATGAGGTCCTGGGTTCGATTCCAGGGTCGGGAAAAATGTTATTGGGTTTTTCCATCTGGCATTTCTCAGTAGCAGCCCGGAGTCTAGATTTGTGCCCAGTTGATGGCAGTAGGTTCGCCCCCTATTACATGGGACTTAAACATAACTGTCGAAATGTGGGTGTACTATGGGTATACCTCTGCCTAACCTTTCGGGGATTACAGGCGTGATGTTATGTAATCAGATAGTGTATTTACAGACAGGATTATTGGTGTATTAAACCTTCACTCTTTACAAAATTCCTCTTACTTATTTCAAAACTCGAGCTTACTACCTAGCTACGTAATACAAGGACGATAAAACACGACACGATGCGGTTAGCACTAATTCTACTAGCATGGCCGCCTGCCCGCGGGACGCCTCGACACGAATTGTGTCATGTCTAATTAATTACTAAATTAAATCGCAACCGTCCGCGCTCTGGAGAAATATGCTTACAAGGATGGTAGAGTTTTTAGTGAATTTTCAGGAGTTGTATTCACCCTTACCAGAGTTAGAGAAAGTTCGTCGTTATTGGTAATTCAAATTGTTTTATTTCACGTAAACCTACAAGGGCACTTATGAAACGTCAGAAGCTAGGTGCACGGTTCCAATTGGTCGCTTCCTATGGAGAAGAGCCGGCAAGAAACTCCAAGTTAACTCTTTTAAAAATAAATGGTTTTTACAATGTTTTCAAATGACAGGGTTAATAGGTATGAGAGGACAGTGTAGACCTATCAACAAGTACCAAGGTACTTATTGATAGTTAGAAAATAATACCTTTCAAGGATTACAGGGTATGAATTATTGTTAAGTTTTTTTCTGTCAACTTAATTTGTATTAAGGCATGTTCTAGTGCTTACTCTTCTTCTTCTTCCGTTTCTTAATCCAATTTCTATCTGGGGTCGAGTCTTTTTGTACAGCGGCGCCAGAACGCTCTGTCCTGGGTTGTCATTGTAGTTAGGTTTGCCGCTTTCATCTCTCTCTCGATTCTGGACTAGAATGTGGCGTGGTTCTTCCTTTTACCAGGCGTTTTGTAAGGATATTTAATACTGTTTTTACTTCTTCTTTTTATGTGGTTAGTAACTAACCTGGTGTCAGAGTTTTAAAGCCACCCATGTGCCTCTAACTTGGCTTCACATGCCGTCTTATCTCTCAGGCATGCCGGTTTCCTCACGATGTTATCCTTCATCGTTTTTGAAGCAATTAGTGATAATTTGCGCGTTGTGTTCCACGCGCGCTTCAAAGAGATGGTAGCAGAACTGACGGGGTCCGCTAGGGCCGATGCCTGCCGGGGTTGCGAAGAAGTCCGAAAGGGAGATCGTGGCCCCCAACATGACAACTGCAGGAACATGGGTGGGTTTTAGTCAGTAAGAGTTTGACACGCTCTCTCGCTTCGCCCAGAGCAGGAGAAGTTGTTTGATAATTTCCAAGCAAAAAAAGGCATGCCGGTTTCCTCACGATGTTTTCCTTCACCGTTTTTGAAGTAAGTGATAATTATACAATACGCACATGAATTCGAAAAGTCAGAGGTACGTGCCCTAGGTTCGAACTCGAGAGCTATGACTTGGCAGTCCGACGGTCACATCACTAGGCTATCATTGCTCTACTGTTTTCACTGAGAAACTGTCATCTATTCTCATTACGTGGCCGTACCATCTAAGCCTTTATTCTGTACTCCATCTAAGCGTCTAAGTTCTAGTGCTTACCTGCAGTTGCAAAATCACTTAATAATAATAATGTCAGTCTGTAACTGTCCCACTACTGGACAAAGGCCTCTTCTCATACAGAAAAGGCACGAGCATTGATCACCACGCTGGATTTAACTTCTAACATTTGCTTTCGCTGCGGTCGCAGACGCAAGACGCAGGACGCGCGAGTGGTGAGGTCAATAGCCAAGGGGTAAGGCAGATTGGCGATTTCAGACTTACATATATCATAACTAACATCGGAGGAGCTCGTGGCTAAGTAATAACAGCTGCACGGGTCAATTCATCCGGTTAAGCTACGCTTGCCGGGGTTGGTCTGTGGATGGGTGACCATCTTTACATATCGAGACTCCTCCATGCCTCGAGACGTTAAGCCGTTGGTCCCACCTGTCATTCGTGGATCTTTGACAGTCATTACGGGTCGTCAGAAGCCCAAAAGTCTGACAACCAGTCTTACCAAGAGGTATCGTATTACCCAGTTATTGGGTTATGGAGGTGAGATAGGCAGTCGCTCCATGTAAAATACTGGCATTTAGGTAGATGATGAGATGTTAAATGATGATGTTCAAAGGAATTGCTAAAGTGAAATGTTTATTAAAGCGTTCGTAAAGGTCGTCAGAAGCCCGAAAATCTGACAACCCAGTCTTACCAAGAGGTATCGTATTACCCAGTTATTGGGTTGTGGAGGTCAGATAGGCAGTCGCTCCATGTAAAATACTGGCATTCAGCTGCATCTGGTTAGATTGGAAGCCGACCCCAAAGTAATAAATGATTTGATTTGATTTGATTTGACCCCAATATAGTTGGGAAAAGGCTAGGCAGGTTGATTGATATCATAACTACTAACATCACTTATTCATGTTTTAATAATAACCTGACTAGATTTTATTATAACTTTTCAGCTGAAATAGTTAAAAACACTAAGCTTAACTAAAATAAAACATTATACCCTCAGATCGTACATAAACCTTTCATTCTGCCCGCCATTTTGTACTTTGTAACAGATTTTCCGTATAACGACTAATAAAAATAAAGGATGTTTATTCTGCGATGTTATTTCTTGGTGATTACATACATTGTTTCTATATGTATGTTGGTAGTTACTTATTCGAGTCGAGGCGGTGTACTTTGTGTACAGTTTATATAAGAATATTGGATGTTAACGTTTTTGTTTACTATGTTTTCGAGTTTTTAGATGTAAGTGTAGATGGACTGGCTAGATTAGAGAGTAACTTATTTATCCGTGGCGCCATTGCTGCTGCTGCTGAGGTGGCGAAAATATGAACCTTACGGGTAACTGCAGTTTTGAACCGTTTGGGGTCGAAACGCTAGGCCCGAGTGCGAGTACGCGTCTCCTTTTTAAGGAAATTTCTCATACACTGGTCGACACTTCACGTAACCAGAGGGCTGGCTCGTTTTCCAAAGAATTTTAGCATTGCCATTTAATGTGGCAATGTTGTCAGTCTTCTAACAGCGATGCGGACGAGTACTTCGACGCCTAAGTTCTCCTTTTGTTTTTGTATTTATTTGTACAGTTAGTTAGTTAGTCATTTAACTTAGTGAATAGATAGTTTTGTTAAATATTGCAAAAATTTGGTTTAATACGTATTCAATTTATCCATCAAAACTCTAAGATTAGCTTCTGCCTGTATCAGTCATAAATGGGGGCTTAACCTTTGACAACATTGGAAAGAAAATACAATAGACACACACCAAGTTGCCACACCAAGCGCCGAGCGCAGACTCAGTCTGCGCTCGGCGCTTGGTGTGGTAACACGCCTCGTTGAGAGGTGAAACACGTGTCGATTTATTTCAGGGGTATTTTATGACTCTTTAGAAGTAGCTAAGCGAAACAGGTTACTAAATATATCCACGTCTATTGTATTTTATAATGGATTTCCGCAAGGTCACGCCTGAATCAATTAACTATCTTAACACTGGAAAGTGTCCGCTTCTCGCTGTATAGAATCATAAAGCTATTGTGAGAACATTACCGGCAAAGAATAAGACTGAAGGGAAGCAGACATAGAGGGATCCTCGATGTGCTAACGGATCTAAACAACCCGAGTCTTGAAAATTGCTCCACATACTTCCGCTACCAACTTGGGACTCAAAGTAGGCCCGTTGCACCTACACCTACAACTTCCCCACAACATCCTGACATACAAAATCACCTCCAATCACGACGGAAATGATGTTAATAACTAAGAACATTAATAAACAGTCGGTTCGGTATAGGAACGCGTTAATAATGCAGCTCTAACTGAGGCAGCCGGCTCGCGGTAAATTATTGAAGAGGGAAGCTATGGATTATGTGGACGGTATTGATTAGTGTTGCTCGACGACTTTTTATGGGACGCTGAAGAACTTAGTACAATAGAGCGCTGGAATACTGTTGAATGAAACAATGTAGCTATGAACTGGAACATCAAACACTTTATCAAAATCTAAAATCAATTATTTAAATTAGGCTGAGAATCAGCTCCCAAAACACCCGCTCTTCATAACTTCCTAGTGCTTTAGCTGGGAAGAAGAAGTGGTGCAACAAACTCTCCAGCAGCACAGCTGTCTGTTTAGTTAGAAGAACTTGATGATGATTTTGGTAGATTAATGACTGCGATCGTCTAGGGTAGGTCGCCCTAAGGCGTGGGGTGTCGATCTTCACAGGGGGATAATAGGTGGTAGAAACTCTATATGAACTCATCCAGCTTCTACCATGCCGAATATTCAGTTAAATGGCATGCAAGTGGAGAGGCTATATAGGATATAGCCCTCGCTGCTGAACTGCAGTAAATTCTTGAGATTAATAATGATGATCATCTAGCATGCAATGATTTCGAAGTTTGAAGAAAGGCTCATTAGAAACGTCAAAATAAGTAGCTCGTGGACAAGGCGTTAAAGTAAGAACGATACAATGAAGTTTGGAGGTCGTAAACTGGTGAAAAGCCTCCAACATTTGTAGGTCATCGAATTTTTATTGATGAGCAGCGTGACAATCTTTTAGAACAGTCGGCGGGAAACAGTTGGCTGTAATGCATCGCGTACCAAGGGCTCAAATTGCAGCTGTCGGTTTACAGGATGTATATATTATATTAAATGTTAAGTGGACAAATCGATTGACAAGAATGATGACAATGTTTAATACGTATTCTGTCTATTCTAACTTATTAAAGACTGTTTTTGTGTATTATTTTAAAGCACAGATTATTAAAGCCTTACCGAGAGTTGAACGAATGAGTAATGAATAATTTTGTAAATACAGATTCCTAGAAGAAACCATGGTTTTTAACATGACATAGAGCTTATTAAATAATTCAGGCGAGAATTAAACGAAATCGCAAAATAACACAACACATCGTTCATTCGAAAATAAAATCAACCATGATAAGATGACTCCATTAAATCCTAATTCCAATTGCATTCATGTCGCTATGAAAGTAATAGTAATGTTGACAACTAGGTTAACAGAAAAAAGATCAAAAATGTTATAATGTTTTTTGTTCTCGCTGTACCTATTTCAGTTCTGGTGATGCCACCAAATAAGCCTGTTCTTTTACAACTCCTAAACACGTTATTTATGTCCGATGTCTAAATAAAGATTAATGTTATAATAGAAAACTATGTAACATTAATCTTACGAAATATAAATTTAAAAAACTAGGACTTAACAGCTGAATCAACCAAATCCAATGAAGCAAAAACAAAAAAAAAATCTGTGACACTTCGGGAGTGCCGACAGAAGTGAAAACTTGAACAAGACCGCCTTGGTGGAAGAAAAATACTTGTATAGAACATTGGTTCGTAACCTTATCTAAATAAAGAGCACAATGGGGTTTACAAAAAAAAAAAAACTTCCACAACCTTTAAAGTAAAAATACTTGCACAGAACATTGATCTGTAATGTAATATAAAGAGCACAATTGCGTTTACAAAAATGAAGTGTCGGTAACGATGTCGCGAGTTCAATTGTTTTTTCCCATCTCAAAAATGCCCAACGCGCCTAAAGAAGATTTCACTTAAAAAAACTTGCACTTACTCCCAAATCGACAATCTTATTCATAAAATAATTCCGTTCTACCGAAAAAGAAAGAACGAGAAAAAGGGACCTAAATACATCAGACACTGATCACTTATTCACTGGAACAAGCCGTTTTCCTCAGCCTTCGCGTTATTATAAATGTATAGAAAGCCGTGTCTTGTTAAATATTTACGGGGACCTTAAGGTGTTATCCATGGTCCTTTCGTGGTCCTTTCGGATTACGTCGCGAGCCACTATTATAAGGTGTGAGAAGGGTCTTGCTAGGTACGTACCTATCGCCATTAAGATGGGGAATTATTTTATCTTAGTGCGCTTGAGGATGTGTGGCCGGTAATAGGGAAGTGCTACCCTTAACAGCCTTGTGTTAGGTGTGTGCCAAGGGCACGTACGAAACTGCTTTAACGGGAAGGTCGTAAGCTGTTTTTATTGAATTGTCGTTTACGGAAAAGAAGGTAAATGTTTTAGTGGTATCTACTTTTAAATTAACATGGGCAATTAATATTTTGTGATACCTGGTATTGACAATTTATTTCGATCTTTGAAATCATATTATAATGTTATTTACATTTGGCTGTGTCATGTTAAAGTAAAACAAAATAAATAAATAAATTTATTCTAGAATTTGGTCCTTTTATACGGAAAAAATATTTTAATTTTTACCACAGATGAATAGGTACAGATGGGATACTCCGCATTTTTTTATCCGCATTTTTATTTTTAGGTATGAAGCTACAAGTACGCGTCGGGCCCGACTTGTTGGGCTAATTCAGTGAGCGTAACATACTCAGAAGATCTAAGAGTTACGCGATAGAAAGAGAGGTAACATAAGAATAAAACTGTAGGTAATTAGCGCTGTGCGACCTGAATTGTACTTTAATGTGTCGTAGCAACAGTCGCTTTTTAGGGTTCCGTAGTAAACAAGGAACCCTTATAGTTTCGTCATGTCCGTCTGTCTGTCTGTCTGTCTGTCTGTCCGTCTGTCCGCGGTCTAGCTCCGAGACCCTTAGTACTAGAAAGCTGTAATTTGGTATAAGTATACATATTAATTATGCCGACAAAGTGGTAGAACAAAATTATGAAAAACATTGTTTTTAGGGTACCTCCACGTAAAGAGATGATGTTTATTTTTTATTTTTTTATCCCACCATGTGTGGTATCATTGAAAAGGTCTTTCAAAAGAATTGTGAGTATGTTAAAACCATTTTTGAATTCAGAGATCCGTTTGTGAAATATTAAGCTTTAAGGTGAAAATTTTTGTTAGAGTCAAGTGTCCCCCCCCCTGCCAGCTAAATGGTTGGTTTCACATATGTGAAAAAATTCACAACAGTAGCTTATATAACGAATTTAAAAGGAAAATTATCACAGCTGAGTAGGCTTTACAAGTTAACGAGTAATAATTGACCAACTTAGATTTGCGGTTGTAAAAAACATGTTCTCCCATACAGAATGTATCGGAGAATATATTTCTCAACTACAAAGTTAAGTTTGTTCTTGGGATAAATTCATTCCAACTACGGAACCCTACATTGTGCGTGGTCCGACATGCACTTGGCCGGTTTTATTTAAATGATTTTGTGGAGTGTTCTATCTGTATTAATCTATGTTTCTACGAGTGTTCTCCGTTTCAGAATTAGCATAAAAAGAAAACCATAACTAAATCTCTCCTTTAAATCCCAAACCCCATTTTCCTACACCGTGCTTAAAATATTTCTCTCATAACTAACTCGCTCTTTCATTACAAGAAATCGCAGCAATACCTATGCGCATATTCAAGCATCTTCCCATTCATTTGCAAGTATGAAGCCTTCACAATGGACTGCGAAAGTAACAGTATTTTCGGTACAATAGCGCGTAGACGAAGGATCTTGTCGAAAGCGGGAGGAAATCCGTGAAGATCGTCGTGGCTATAATTCACATAGCTGTATGAATTATTGATGGCCGCAGACGGGATGGGATTAGATTATAAATAAATAGGGTTTCGGGCTTTTAAAAATATATGTTGGGAATGATGTTGCGGAAATAAAGGGCATTTAGGGTTATGAGGAGCTTTCTGTGTTGTGTAATAGTGTTCGGATATTCTTTTTTCAATTATTGGCCCAGAAAAGATTGGTAAGGTACTTACGGTACTGATAAATGATTTTATTTCTACAAGTAAGTTTGAACAAAAACTTTTACACGTCAATCATATTTTAAAAACTAGATAAAGTCGGCGTTTCCTATCTGACTTCTCTGAGAAGAAATAAACTCTGAGGTCAGTCTCTTTTAAAGTCCAGACATAATCTTGGTCAGATCATGTGAAGACCATGTAGATTGGTGTCTGAAGTGGTCTTTTGAGGAAAGCACCACACAGATTGAGGAGCCTGTCCAGTCAGTGCACGCATTTGTCAGTTATCGTGCAGCTCAACTCAGAATTTAAGGAGCTCAACAATTCGACGAACAATACCAAAGAAAGGACATTTAGATAGGCCACGTAAATTACTCGAACTGCCAGACCATGATTAGAACTAATAAGAGTTGTTTTAGAAGTTTTTGCTTTTTCAAAAACATTATAAAACCGTACCTACCCTAGGCCACGTCCTGTAGTACACGGCAGGAAAGGACGTTAAGAAGGTAGATTTAGTTGTAATCGGAAAGTGACACAACATGTTTTAGTGACATACATTTGAAAGAAAGAAAGAAAAATATTTTATTTGGGACACGCACAGAAAATACAAACAGTTATGAAAAAGAGCATTTAAAACTAACAAAATTAACATATTTTTTCGAATAAACGAAAACAAAAATAAATATAATAACGATCTGTGCGAGGCTAAAAAGACTCCTATCATAGGCAAATATCGTTATCAAGGCAAGTCAGGTACTGCGAGAGATATTGAGTGCAATTTTAAAGCAGCGGAAAGAAAAATCCCTATGTTCATTACGAATGTCAACAAAGAAACGACAGCTGATGAAATCACTTCATATATTCGCACTAAAATACGTGAGTCTGTGGCCTTGCAGAAGATAAATTTTAAGAAGGATAAAGGTTACTTTGCTTATAAATTCTTCGTATCTGAAGCAAAGTTATCTATTTATATGGATGAAAAACTATGGCCTGAGGGTATTGTATTCAGGCGCTTTGTGAACTTTAAGTACCAAGCAGCGAATGGAGTAACTTCTGTGAACGGCACAAGTGAACCAAAATAATGAATGACTTTCCTTATAGTTTTGCCAGTTTTAACTGTAAAAATGTTAAACGTTCACTGGATGCTGTACGGGAACTATGCCATTCCTGCGATTTAATCGCGTTGCAAGAAACATGGCTATTACCGGACGACATACCTTATTTATGTAGTATTGACCGAGATTTTGGATACACGGGTACGTCAGCAGTGGACACATCGGCGGGAATACTACGTGGGAGGCCTCACGGTGGCGTAGCATTGCTGTGGAAGTATGAGGAATTTCCACAAGTGTCAGTGTTACAGTGTAATAATGCGCGGATGTGTGCGATCAAAATTATAACTAGTGACGGTCCTATAATTGTCATGAGTGTGTACATGCCTACGAATGGGAGTGCTAACCTGCCTGAATTTACGGATTGTTTTGGTACGGTGAGTGCAATCATAAACGAATATGGTGTGGAATCTGTTTTTATCTTAGGAGATTTTAACGCTGACCCTTCCGAACTGTTTTTTAATGAACTTTCAGATTTCTGTGACGAACAAACATGGTCATGCATAGATGTAGATCTGTTAGGCGTACAATCTGGTACTTACACCTTTTTAAGTGATGTGTATGGAACGTGTAGTTGGTTGGATCACTGCATTGTGACCCAGGCGGCTCGACGCACTGTTTGTAATGTGTATGTAAAATATGACACTACTTGGTCTGATCACTTTCCTCTTATTGTACAGTGTAATTTAAATTTATTAATACCTAAGTCATATTGTGACGTAAATACGAACCAGGATATTATATGGGGCGAGAGGGATGAGGCGCAAGTAGTAGTCTACGTTAAAGAATGTCATTTGAGACTGACCTGTATTGACTTTCCTGTGGAGTTTTCTCAATGTGCAGACAGTTATTGCGGAGACCCCGGTCACAGGCGTATTCTTGACAGGTTGTACTCTGACATTATAGCCGCCCTTCGTGATGCAGCAGTGGTCAGTGATATGGGCACTCGTGCCGGGAGTGGTGGAAGGGGCTCACGCATAGCAGGATGGAGTGAACACGTCCGCGGGGCTCATATGGAGGCCCGGTCGAGGTTTCTGGAGTGGGTTATGTGCGGGAGGCCTAGAACTGGGTGTGTGTATGATGAAATGTGTAACAGTCGAAAGATATTTATGTCCAGGCTTAAATGGTGTCAGGTTCATCAAGATCAGGTGAAAATGGATGCCATTGCTAAAAAACACAAGTCCGGAGACTTCCGAAGTTTCTGGCAATGCACCAACAGTGTCAATCCGAGACCTGGTCGTCCGGTGAGCCTCAGCGGGGTGAGTGACTCTAAAGGTATTGCTGACATATTTGGAAGCCATTTTCGTGTACAGTCTACATTAGGGCAGGGGGGTAGGGTGCCCGCTGCTGAGATACCGAGTGGTCTTGTGGGGACAAGATTTAATGCTAAACATGTAGCTTCAATCATAAAGACTATGACTAAAGGTAAATCCCCCGGCCACGATGGGCTCAGCATAGAGCATCTACAGCACGCGGGCCCGCATATATCGAGAGTGCTGGCAATGTTTTATTCTCTGTATGTGAGCCATTCATATCTACCTGCCGATCTTATGAAGACTGTTGTAGTGCCTGTAGTTAAGAACAAGACCGGGGATGTTGCCGACGTAAATAACTACAGGCCTATTTCACTTGCAACAATAGTAGCAAAGGTGTTTGACGGCTTGCTTAATACTCAGTTAGATAGATATCTGTCACTGCATGACAATCAGTTTGGGTTTCGGCCCAAACTGTCCACTGAAGCTGCTATTCTGAGTCTTAAGCACGTCGTCAGATATTATACGGATCGCAAAACTCCTGTGTACGCGTGTTTCCTGGATCTGTCCAAGGCCTTCGATCTGGTGTCATATAACATCCTGTGGGAGAAACTGGAGAGTATCGGGTTACCCCCAGAACTCTCGAACATATTTAAATATTGGTACAAACACCAGATCAATAGCGTCAGATGGGCGGGTGTAATGTCTGAACCATATAGGTTGGAGTGCGGGGTGAGACAGGGGGGGTTGACCTCTCCTGCGCTCTTCAACCTCTATGTGAACGCCCTAATCGTTGGGCTTAGCAGCCAGCATGTTGGTTGCCATGTGGATGGAGTGTGCGTCAATAACTTAAGCTACGCTGACGACATGGTGCTGCTGAGCGCATCGGTCTGCGGTCTTAGGAAATTAATGGGGACCTGTGAAGAGTATGCCTCGAGCCATGGGTTGAAATATAATGCAGGGAAGAGTAAATTCATGGTGTTTGGGGCTAGTCCAATAAGTCTGAATAGTGTGCCTCCTGTGTACATAAATAATGCGCCGCTTGAGAAAGTGGAACAAGTCAAATACTTGGGTCACATTGTTACAGCTGACCTAAAAGACGTTGCGGACATTGAGCGGGAGCGGAGGGCGTTGTCAGTTAGAGGTAATATGATAGCGCGTAGGTTTGTGCGTTGTTCGAGGGAGGTAAAAATAACGCTCTTTAGAGCTTATTGTACATCTCTCTACACGTGCAGCCTGTGGGCAAAGTATACTCGTGCGGCATACAGCGCCCTCCGCGTCCAGTTCAATAACGCGTTCAGGGCGGTGGTGGGGCTGCCCCGACACTGCAGCGCCTCAGGCATGTTCGCGGAGGCGCGCACCGACTGCTTTCACGCGACGATGCGCAAGCGGTGCGCGTCTCTGGTGCGCAGAGTGCGGGGCAGCCCCAACACCGTCCTGGCAATGATTGCCAACAGACTGGATTGCCCTTACATCCGGCAATGCTGCAGCAGACATATTGTTACTGTGTGAGTGTTCGTTTTTGTCTGTGCTTGTTATGTATGTAATATGTATTTATTGTTTTTTGATATTATTTGATTTAATTTAATTTAATTCGATTTATTTTGTTTTCATTTATTTAATTGACTTCAATTCAACATAACTTATTCTCATTTTATTTTATTTTAATTGATCTTGGATTTTATTGTATTTTAATTTATTGTATTTTAATTTATTGTATTTTAATTTATTGATGTAATTTATTAATTTGTGTTTGGCTATGGGTGTTATTTTTTACCTGAAATAAATGAATTTATTATTATTATTATAGCATAATGCTGTAATATTTAAAAAATAAATACTTACCGCAGCGCTGGTATTCTGATAGGGCCCGCTGTCATGCCACAGACATACCTACGGACCAAGACCACCTATTTGGACCAAGATGCTTCACAAAGAGTTGTCAAAATTCAATACCAAACCTACTTTTATCAAAGTCCGATATCGATATACCATTTTAGAATATTGAACGTTCTCAAAAGCACCACAACAAACATTTTCCAACTCACAGCCTAACTAGGTATATCACTTCGGAAATATCTCCTAAACGTACGAGAGCCGAACCGTATCTATAGTCGAACCCATTTGCTAATTATCCGTCCGTCTGTCAGTTCACATTGTCATATACGCGATTGAGTCCATTCAATAATTCATAGTGTGTCGGATTCTCCATGTAAATCGTGCGGTTTCGTGTGTCCTGCTGTTGGTTGCAACGGTTTTTGGTGTTGTTATTTGAATATTCTAAAGTGTATTGTTGATTGATTGTGTATTGTTTTGTTATGAGATAGAGGAATAGAAAATAATAATATACTATACTTATTGACGAATTCCTTAATGATAAATTTTAAGTTATTTGTCATTGATATTTATTTAATTTTGACATTGTATTATTATCTTTGTCTCCATTCATTATTTATATGTATACTCAATTGTTAATGTGTGTATTTGTAATTGTTATTGTGTCGTGTACAACGTAAAGACAGAAAAAACAAGCAAAACATTATTCTTTTTAATATAAATAACTAATTATGTGAAAGAGTGTACACCTTTAAGGTAGATTTTTGAGGAACTAATGATGTATTATTAAAATCTCATGTAAAAATCACACCAATAAATGGATTTGAATAATATAGTAACGTGACACGCTGGTGTAAAATCCAAAAATGAATCCACTTTAGAGTTGTCGTGAGACGGTTTCTCAATTTTTTTGGGTTTCGTTGTAAACAAGGAACCCTTATAGTTTCGTCATGTCTGTCTGTCTGTCTGTTTGTCTGTCTGTTCGCGGTCTAGCTCCGAGACCCTCAGTACTAGAAAGCTGTAATTTGACATAGGTATACATATTAATTACGTCGACAAAGTGGTAAAACAAAATTATGAAAAACATTTTTTTTTAGGGTACCTTTCCTACACGTAAAGTGGTGATGATTTTTTTTATTTTTTTAACCCATGGTGTGAGGTATCATTGGAAAGGTCCTTCAAAAATATTGTGAGTTTGCAAAAACCTATTTTTGGATTCAAGGATCCGTTTGCGAAATATTAAGCTTTAAAGTGCTAATTTTTGTCAGAGTCAAGTGTGCCCGCTAAATGGTTGGTTTTGGATGTGTGAAAAAAATCACAGCAGTAGATTATATAATGAAATTAAAAGAAAAACTATCACAGCTAAGTAGACTCTACAAGTTAACGAGTAATAATTGACCAACTTTGCAGTTGCAAAAACATGTTTTCCCAAACATTCCGTATGGGAGAACATATTTTTCAACTACAAAGTTAAGTTTGTTTTTGGGATAAATTCATCCCAACTACGGAACCCTTCATTGTGCGTGATCCAACACGCACTCGGCCGGTTTTATTTTTTAAATCAAACTATTCGTTACTACTGTACTATTTCTAACGGCAGATTTCAGGCTGCCTCATCCCATCACTTATCAGAAAGTCTGCTACCAAATCTCGTTTTAAAAAGCTGCTGTAATTGCAAAAAATTGACCTGAAATAATAATAATAATCATTGAGCTTCTTAAATTTTTAGAAGACCATAGTTTATTCTTAGATTTTGGGAGACCAACGACAGTGCTCTTACGATTTCTAAATGACTATACAAATCTTTTAAGCTATTTTACAACTTGCATAATACTTATGGACATATGTGTGTCGTGAGTATTTCTTGGATTTACATGACAAAGCGCTGCCGGGTTACTGTTCGATTGGCACATACGTGTGACATTAAGTCCTGGCCGGTGACAGTAGCTGTCACCAAAAAACAAACGAAGACGAATTCTTAATTCGAAAGTTTTAATCTTCCATTTTGTTATTTCAAAACGTTACTATATCACAACTTATATAGTTACGTTACAGTTATATAATCCCTGCCAGTCATGCTTACTGCCGAAGACTACCTAAGTGGATTAGAGGGCATTAGCGTCGGATCAATAAGGTCTCCAGTTCGATTCCCGCTAGCTACCGGTTCTTTTCGGATTTCTCGTTCGGGATTTACTTAACTAGGCGTTTCTAGTTGGCCAGCAATGAAATTGACATGTTTATTTTAGTACGAAGCGGAAATTATTTGTGCTAGGGATTTTGGTGTCCTAAAATTGAAATGAATGTGAGCTTAACGTTTTGAGGGTATTACAGTATTACAAGTGTGTAATACGGTAATATTTTGTGTAATTTTGTGGTGGTTAAGCTGTGTTTATTATGATAAGAGTTTATTAAATGTCGAGTTTATAAACTAAATCGGATCATTGGCTATCTAAATACATCTCTATGTCATGTTGACCGACCGCGCAACACCAAGGCAGAAAGTATTTAAACGCAAACCTATTTAAAAATAATGAACCAGATGCAGTAACAAGTTAGTTATGTATAATTATTTTGTAATAAATATTATTACTACCAGCCTTGATCTTATTATCCTGTAAACCTAGCGTCATACAGCCGCATGGTTACCACCTGGGTTTTCTTTCACTTCCATATTGCTCTAAGTATACACTTCATTGTCTTCATTACATTTTACTTTATTACGAAGCAGGAATAATTGCCATACACCGATACCACGCTAAAACTAGCAGGCTAGCGAGAAAACCAATAAATGATTACCAAAAACTATACGTAAAACAATCAATTTGCAAGATAGCGCTCGCCCGCGTATTCCGTATTAACAAATGACGCGCGAACGCGATAATTCGCTCGAAATTCAAAATATCAGAGGATACATTTAGGCACGCACTAGCAGTCAAACCATTATTCTGTCTGTCATTATCAAAATGAAACGATATTTGAAATACGGTTAGTGCTAAATGCATGATGCCAGGGTCTTAGTTTTGAGTAAAAACTATGTGCCATCGGATTTCCGCAAGGACTGTTACGGCTCCTCGCTGACTACCTCCGTGATCGTCAGCAATTTGTCATACTTGGCCTTTATGAATCTAAGCCCTATCCATACGTGTTCCCGAGTCAGTCAAGGAACAATTCTGGGACCGCTTCTTTCTTGATCAACGACCTTCCTTCATTTTACTTCACGCCAGAAGTTTATTGTATGCAGATGATTTGAAACTCTTTTCCGAAATTCACTCTGAAGTCGATTGTCTGGCGCTGCAGCGTGATATTGAGGCGATATTGAAGTGGAGGATTAAGAACAAAATGGAATTTAATTTTTCCAATTGCTTCGTCATGAGTTTTACTCGAGCCCGAAACCCTATCACCTTTACCTATTAAATTAGTGGCAGCGCTATTACTACAACAACTGGAATGAAGGATCTGGGTGTCACGTTTGATAACAAGCTTACGTTTCATGATCACATGGCATTGGCAGCAAAGGATTCATTTAGACGATTAGGTTTCAGACTGCGTAATGCTAAAGATTTTAGTAATATCGGCGCTATTAAATCTATTTTTAATGTACTGTTCGTAGTAAACTGGAGTCCAGTGCATGCGTCTGGAACCCGCACGAAAAGAAATACATTTTACTCTTAGAAAAAGTACAAAAAGCTTATCTAAGGTACCTTTATAAACGTTTGAATGGTTATTATCCGTTTATGTACCCTTCGAATTTTCTTTTAGGCTGCTTAGGGTACAATTCTCTCGAGGTTAGAAGACAAAATTACCAAATCATTAATATGTGTAAGCTCCTTCACGGAAAAACAGATGCTCCTGAACTGCATGATGAACTGTCCCATCTTTTTGCTCCGATAAATTATAACCGTGAAAGGAGGCATAGATTGTTCGCCGTGCCTCGGAGTCGAACCGTCGCTCGAGCCCAGTCTCCCATCCCTCGCACACTCTCTGCGCTCAGCGCTCTCTTGGACGCTAAGCCTGACTGTGATGTGTTCGCGGATGAATGGAAGAAGATCTTGTCAGTATGTCTGGAGTATTGTGAGATGAGCGTATGACTGTCGAGTAGTTGTATACTTTTGTTTACTGTACCTTAATAATCTTTTGTCTTTAACTAATGTAATTGGCCTTGGCCGTTTTATGTTAAATAAATAAATAAAATTAAAAGTAGCACCCAGTTTCTTATCTTTTTCGAATAATTTCTTGTTAAACAAACATAATTAAACGAAAGACTTCATTAAACCGCGACAAGCAAACAAAACGAAGGGAATAAAAATAAGCAAGCTTTGCTAAAGAAATGCGTTCGGATATCTGAGGCAGATAAGCGGAATTGAAACTTGAGAGATTTTTCGAGTACTAAAGATTGGAGGTGGCGTATAAGCAAAACTTGGAATTGAGTTGGGGACTTGATAGAACAGAAGAGAGTTCCCTATGGTATGCCGTGTAAAACGGGATTAAAGCTTGCAAACATGTGTCAATCCATGCACAGGCAGCTCTATTTACTTAACCTTAACCATGTTTCTTAGTGCAATTTCTTTAAGGAATCATAATAATGATTTTCAGAATTTCACTTCAATTTCAACGATATGAAAAACTTTTATTAGACAGAGAGAGTACAGTGTACTTACCTTATAGTGTCTACCCTACGTATATGTTTTAATACAGTCGATATTACTTTTTAGTGTTTATTAATACAGCAAACGCATTAATGTGGATGACAAGTCTTATATATATATAAGTCCACAATATCCAAGACGAATGTTCCTGACACCTTCCCAATTTCCACATCCGAGCCATTCGGAACACTTACACAAAAATTTCCTTCCAAAAATATTTGACGTTCCACGTTCAAGCGCCGCAGGGGACCGAAACTGTAGACGCCGACCTATTTAAAATTTTGCCTTCCCAACAACTATACTTAAGCGTGTTTATATGCAACTCTCCGATTTCCAATGCTATGTTTACGTTGCCATGTTTTCTTACTTCAAAATCGTTCTAGAATGATCGCTGAAGATGCTCGAAGTGCAGAAATAGATAAAAGTTTGTAGATCTACTTTATTTTATGTTGGAATAGAGTAAAATATTATGTGTGGTGTAGTTGTCGCTTTTTATTTGTAGTGTAGTTGTCGCTTTGTCGGGGTTTCTCGCTTTATAGAGTATTTTCCTTTTATTTTACGTATACTGAATCTGTTGACTAGATAAAAATATTGGTCTTAGTCAGCAAGGTTGATATTGAGGCTAGAAAGTAATTCATCATCAAAATTCAAAATTCAAAAGTCATTTATTCAAACTAGGCTGAGAATCAGCACTTTTTGAACGTCAAAATTACATAAGACAGTCCCCCAAAAACGCCCACCTTTCTCTTCATCTTCTACCTAGCCTTTTTTCTCAACTATGTTGGGGTCGGCTTCCAGCCTAACTGGAAGCTGAATACCAGTATTTTACATAGAGCGACTGCCTATGTGATCTCTACAACCCAGTTATTGGGTAACACGATACCTCATTGGTAAGACTGCTTGTTAGACTTTCGGGTTTCTGACGACCCGTAACGACTGTCAAAGATCCACAAATGACAGCCGGGACCAACAGCTTAATGTGCTTTCCGTGGTATGGAGGGGTCTTGGTATGTAAGGATTGTCACCCATCCATAGACCAAGCGTGGCAAGCGTAGCTTAACCTGATCGATCGATTCGTGCGGCCGTTATTACTTAGCCACAAGCTAGTAAGTAATTCTAGGTAGTTAATTTTAATTCAACTTAAATTGTTGTTTTAGCAGTAACGTTTTGGGTCAAACTACAGTCATATAATGTCTCGAATGGACTATTTGAAATATTATACAACTTAGCACACGAACAAATTCAATTAAGTAGGTATTTAATTATACAAAACAGTATAGCATCTGCTTATCTGGATTCTGTAACTTTTTAACAATGGTAGAACGGAGAAACATTATCAAGGAGAATTTCTCTAAATCGCCTTAACAACCCCAATTATCTTTTTATCAACTAGATTACAATAAAATTAGATTAAAAGCAAACGGTGCGAGACAAAAACCAATTCAGTCAGCAACCTCTATTTCCTGAATTTCAGTGTCGCAATGGCCTAATTTCTATTCAAAGTCTGGACTGGCTCGTCCGACGTGACACGAATCGCGCGCGCAATTGCCCTTTATTGTGTTACAGCTGGTTTGAACTGGTTCAGACCGGATCGGGGTGGCGCGAACTGGATCGACCCGGTTACACGGCTGAAATGCGGTTTAGTGCGGATTTACTGTTTGTTAGTGCAGCAAAAATTGGGGGCCAGTTTTATAAAGGTGAGTGTTTTTTGTGGTTAGTTGAAAGGCAGTGGTAGTGGGTGGATGAATTTATAGTATTTGCGAAAACTAAACGAATTCGAATATGCGTCAGTAAATTCAGCATGGATATTGAACAAAAAAAACTTTTTGGATTTTTCGTCGCTCTTTTATTTTTTTTTTCATCAAAAACTAAAGCTATGCAATTCGAGACTGCTTTCCCTCGTGATATGGTGGTAGCTTCAGAACCACTAACAGGCCATACGGTTTTACATAGAACCTGTCCGTATCCTTTTACATCTGACATAAGCACCACTCTAAATCAATCACCCACTTCTACCCCCATCACCAAATAATCAAGTAACTCGTGTAACAATGTAACACACAATAAATTAAAGTTTCCACTCAGAAACCTGAAGACCTCGGGAACATCTTATAAAGTAGTCTTTATATCTCAAAGGAACGTCTGCTACCCGGTAATTAATCTTTCAACTCTCACGTCTTTAGTTTTAGAATGGTGGCTTGGGGGTGGCGGAAGCGAGGAGCGGTTGGATGTTGTTGTTGAACATTGTCTGGATTTTAGAACCTTGAAATAATGAATACTGTAGGTCTAAAGACATGAACAGACACGTCGAAATGAAGCTGCATTTTTATTCTAGGTATTAAATAGTCATAACGTACCTAACTGACTATTCTGTTCATGACAAAGATGAAGACGTTTTCGTGAATGTACGGGAAATTGTTCAATTGGCCTTAAACTATTTAATTCTGAAATGTTTTAAAGAGGTATATGTTAAATAAGTATATTCAGGAGTAAACGGATAGAAAATAGCAGATGAAATCAAAATCAAAATATTTTATTTCACATAAACCTACAAGGGCACTTATGAAACGTCAAAAACTAGGTGCACGGTTCCAATTGGTCGCTTCCTATGGAGAAGAGCCGGCAAGAAACTCCACGGTTATTCTTTTCAAAATAAATGGTTTCTACAATGTTTTCAAATTACAGTGTTAATAGGTATGGGAGGACAGTGTAGGCCTATCAACAAGTACCAGGTACTTAGTAAAAGAGAAAATAGTCCACAAGTCTACAGCCTACAACGTTCTTACATTCACAAAATCTAAAGCTGAATATGAAGGGACAATAGCAGATGCTTCTGTAGAAATATATTATCTAAATACAAACAATATGTTTTCAGTGCAAAACGCTGTGCCTTCTAATGAAGACACTGCTCTCTACTGTAACTATACATTACAGTTAAACTCAAAGTTCGCGATACGAATATAATGAGTTTCATATTGCGAATGAGGACTTGAGGAGTTGGAAGTACTTATGTTGCGTTAGGTTAGGAATGGAACATTCATTTGCCACATGGAAATATATAATATTATTAACTATCTATCCATTTACATATATAAAATCAATTGCCGGGCATTAATTAGTCTCACAAAAAGTCGAAAATGGCTCGAGCGATTTAAATAAATGGTTAAAGAAAGGAACAGTCGAAAAATCGAAATCAAAATTTTGACAGTACGTCTGAAGGGTCAGCTAATTAAGAATAATTTGAAGGTGGAAATATTTATTTAGTTAGGGCCTACGAGATTATGATATTGTAGGCTCGATCTTAGAAAGTTCAAATGTAATAGAATTTTAATCGTAGACGCCACTGTTTTCTGGTATCAAAAAACATGTAAATCTTACATTGTCCATTCTTTCTTCAGTTATATTTTACAGTAAAAGTATCTAATTACAAATCATTATCTAATTAAGCAGACTCTAACAAGACATCGTAATCAAGATTCAGAAGCTCATTGTTCAAGCAGCTTTAAGCGCTTTGCCTCGCTTTAAGCGCCTTGTCTCTCTTTTTGCACAACACATCTTTTTACAGCATTCCTTTTGTTTTTCTACGTTTAATTTAATCTCATTGTTAGGACAGCTGCTCTCTAGGGACAAAGAGAAATGTCACTTCTGATCTTACTTAGTACGTCTGGGATGGCGTTAAAAAGTTTGGTTTAGACGTACTTAACGGCTTTAATTTATTTTTATCTATTATTGTTCGTTTCTTTTGCTCTAAGAAAGGATGCTCTATGAAAATAGTGACAGACTGGCAACAAAACAGGCTCATACATAAAATTGACAAAAGTCTCCTCCACTGAAATTTCTATTTTGGTACAGACCAAAGTTGTTATACTTATCTACGGACTCTAAATAATGCACACTGCAAACAGTGTGGCAGGGACATCGACGAGAAAACTGAAACCATGGATTCAGTACATGATTCTGAACACTCTTGCGTTGAAATGTTTCGTCGGTTATTAAAAAAATAAAAACGTGTGGCACTCGGGGACTGCCGCGGTAAAGCTATTGCATAGCATTTGTAACCTCCATACTTCCTATTTGTCAACGCTACACTTGGGATGATGACGTGATGACATAAAACAAAAATTACAACATCACGTTGTCATGGGAACACATGACAACATCACGTTGTCATGGGCACACATGACAACATCACGTTGTCATAATACAGTTGTCACAACACAGTTGTCACAACACAGTTGTCACAACACAGTTGTCACAACACAGTTGTCACAACACAGTTGTCACAACACAGTTGTCACAACACAGTTGTCACAACACAGTTGTCACAACACAGTTGTCACAACACAGTTGTCACAACACAGTTGTCACAACACAGTTGTCACAACACAGTTGTCACAACACAGTTGTCACAACACATGACATGTGTTGTCATGAGAACTTCGTTTCCATGACAACACATGACAACATCACGTTATCAACCGTCATTACATGGTAGGCGGAGTGCGGTGTTAGGTTTTATTTTCGTTACGTTACGGAATTTCTTGATTTGGTCGCCGCGCTCAAAGCTCGCGATAAAAGCTATGCAATAGCTTAAAAACAGCTGTTCCATACATTTAACGCAGGGGTGTTCAGAATCATGTACTGAATCCATAGTTTCAGTTTTCGCGTCGATGTCCCTGCCACCCTGTATAAGTTGAATTGGCTTCATTGCAAAAGTTCTACATATTGATAGCTACTACAGTTCTGTAAATAGATCACATCTGCAAAGTCGATGTCTTGATATAAATACCTGTAACCTGCAGGTCATATGAATATTTGCCCCAGATTCAATCTGCCGATGCTCGCGGGTCGGGCGCCGCTCGAGTGCTATTTTCAACGGCAGTTCTAATTGAATGCAGGGATGGATGTGTTTAATTTCATGCTTGCATCCAGAAGATAGCTAGTAACTGCATAAGGTTTTGGATTCTCTTCAATAAACAGATTTAATAATTATATCTGTTTGATTTGTGGGTTGATTTGATCTGTAATGGAAATCTGGCAATGCCGTATGTGGGCAACAGCATAATAGATAAAAACCCAACTACGATAAAAAGTCATCTAAAAAGGTATAAATAAGACATCACAGACAGATAAATTAAAAATTCTGAGTCACACGTGTTATGGGGCATAAATCGAACAGGTTACGTGTGACTCCGGATTTTTAATTTGTCTGTCTGTGAAGTCTTGTTTATACTTTTTAACCGACTTAAAAAAAGGAGGTTACTCAATTCGACCGTATATATATATGTAGGATCAGGAGTGCCGAGAGGTATTTCGTCAGGGTTTGGAGTTCCCATTTTATTAGGATAAACAAGAGTGTATAAACAATTACAGGGTATTTATTATAGTAGGTACTAGTTACACCATAATAAGGTAAAACACAATACACAAATGGTAATTAGTAACAAGATAAAGTAGGTGAATAGGTAGTAATAATCGAACAGACTTTTACGGTCTTATAGTTCGTATAGTGGCCAAGCCACCCAATGACAATGACAAAGTGTATTACTCGCTATCAGCAAGCCAATACAGCTATGTGAATATACAGCAGTGCTGTACCAGGTAAACCGACAGTTTTGTCGGGAGCAGGGGCTCTTTATAGATTCGCATCCGAAGATCGACTGACGACTGACGACTCCAATACTATGGATCGACTAACTCGCCTACAGAGTGCACGCTCTTTTATAAGACGATGCCCCCACTTTGCAATCCCACTACGACAACTCTGTCCGATGACGCGCGGTAGTGCGTCACGTGTTTACTTGATACAAAACACTAAAATGTGGTAAATCTAATAAGACTTACATTAAAAAGTAATCAAATAATACAAGAATAATTGTCGTAAATAAACAATAGTGAATTCACAACGTAAATCATTTAAAAATCAAAGTAACATATCATTAATTGTTTTGAACAAAGCCATTGGTTACAATTATCGAAATAAGTAGCCAAAATCAATTAGTGAGTACACCGAGTACTTAATAAATAATGTCCGATTTATTAGACAATAATTGATAGTGAAAATCACATAAATGAATAATAAGAAAAACAAATCATACCAAACTCTGTTGACTACCCACAATTGTAATTAAAAACCATCTCCGACACGGCCAGAACTGACGTTCTACACGGCCTCGTGTAATCCTGAGAAAAAAATCACTTGGTGAATATCGATCGGCCTTTCTGACAAACAAAAGCCATAACAAAAGGTATGTTGCAAAGAAAAATCCTGAATTAGTCAAATCAAATTATAACCAAAAGCAGTTGCATGGCAACCATTCAAAATGACCATACTGCTGCAGACAATACATAGCTCAATTAAAGTAGAGACATAGTCTCCCAGCCAAAATTACACCATGGGATTCGACAAGTAATTTGGGAGTCGAATAGACAACCCGCATAGGCGTCAACATAGACAACCCGCATAAGCGTCAAATTTCAACATCCAAATCCAGGAGTCAACATAGACATCCAAATAAGCGTCAAGATAAACAAGAGTCAACATAGACATTTCATCAATTCAGCTATAGTATGTGAGTCAGCAGATGAATCATCATCAGTGTCAACATTGACATCATTAGTAACAGTAACTGGACATTCAGGCAATTTTTCGTACACAATACAAAATCATGGGCATATTTGTAAATTCTATTGGTACTCAAAGATTTTAACAAATATCTATCACCATCCAATTTTAGGATCTTATTTCGTTCCTCATTAGCAACAAGTACAAAGTCTCCATATCGGGCTTTATCGTATTCAGCTTTTAGTTATACCCAGGTTTGATGGGTCACCATCACAAATGCATTAGTTACAGCACGTTAGAAAACAATAGGAGCATTTCGTAAACCAAATGGCATAGCCATATTCAAATTGGAAGTCAGTGAAGTGAACTGTCGACTGGCATATGCGGCTAAAGATTCTCCTATTGGTTGACTATTATGAAGGTTAATGACAGTAGCGGCAACAGTTTCCAAAACGTCATAACGAGAGAGGAAGAGACTCTTAAAGTCTGTCCAGGTGATGCCTGCATACGATATTTGGGAAAGCCATACATTAGCACTGCCCTTTAAGGCTTTAGTGAGGGCAATAATAAGTGTGCCACTTTGAAGAGGCTTTTCCGATAGGAAAATATTAACGGTTATACTCCAAGATTGAGCATTGGAATCGGGTAGGTCTGGGTCAAAATCGGGCACGCGAATTACAGTAGACGGAACAAGTGTGTCTTAACTGCTTCAATTAACTGAGCCATATTATGGTTCTGAAGCTCTAACATTACTCGCCATGGATCACCAACACCTTACGATTCCTGGGCTAAACCTAATCCCACTTCTGATGTAGGATCAGGAGTGCCGAGAGGTATTTCGTCAGGGTTTGGAGTTCCCATTTTATTGGGATAAACAAGAGTGTATAAACAATTACAGGGTATTTATTATAGTAGGTACTAGTTACACCATAATAAGGTAAAACACAATACACAAATGGTAATTAGTAACAAGATAAAGTAGGTGAATAGGTAGTAATAATCGAACAGACTTTTACGGTCTTATAGTTCGTATAGTGGCCAAGCCACCCAATGACAATGACAAAGTGTATTACTCGCTATCAGCAAGCCAATACAGCTATGTGAATATACAGCAGTGCTGTACCAGGTAAACCGACAGTTTTGTCGGGAGCAGGGGCTCTTTATAGATTCGCATCCGAAGATCGACTGACGACTGACGACTCCAATACTATGGATCGACTAACTCGCCTACAGAGTGCACGCTCTTTTATAAGACGATGCCCCCACTTTGCAATCCCACTACGACAACTCTGTCCGATGACGCGCGGTAGTGCGTCACGTGTTTACTTGATACAAAACACTAAAATGTGGTAAATCTAATAAGACTTACATTAAAAAGTAATCAAATAATACAAGAATAATTGTCGTAAATAAACAATAGTGAATTCACAACGTAAATCATTTAAAAATCAAAGTAACATATCATTAATTGTTTTGAACAAAGCCATTGGTTACAATTATCGAAATAAGTAGCCAAAATCAATTAGTGAGTACACCGAGTACTTAATAAATAATGTCCGATTTATTAGACAATAATTGATAGTGAAAATCACATAAATGAATAATAAGAAAAACAAATCATACCAAACTCTGTTGACTACCCACAATTGTAATTAAAAACCATCTCCGACATATATATATGTATTTTTATTATGTGTGTTCGCGGATAACTTCATCGTTTATAAACCGAATTTGATGATTCTTTTTTTTTTGGAAAGGAGATATCTCAAAGGTGGTACTATGATAAGGAAACCAGGATCTGATGATGGCATTCCAGAGAAATCGAGGGAACTCTTCAAATATTATAGGCAAACCTATAGAGATTTGGGTATTTTTTATAGTACTTCGTGCAGTTGCTGTTGGAAAGCACCATTTAGTTAAGTGGAACTGATGATGAAGACCACGAATAGACACCGGAACTACTCAATAATAAGTATTTCACGGGTTGCGATTCGATTACTTTAATATGGTTGCAATTCAATTTATGCTCGTCACAATGCATATGGAGAAGTGGAGCTGATGGTAAAGTACAAGGAGAACTCCTCAACGATGAACGTCCCTGCATCGGGAAAAGCAATATTTTGTAAAAGGTGATGAACAGGAATCCGCTGGATGCAGGAAGCACAGAATCGGTCGAAGTGGAGGTGCTTGGGGGAGGCCTATGTCCAGCAGTGGACGACTTTCGGCTGAAATGATGATGATAATGATGATGAGCAGTTGACATTAGGCTAATGTAACTTAAATAAATTACAAATTGACCCACAAAAAAGCGAGAAACAAAAACTTTTTTCCAAAAAAAAACAACCGACATCCAAAAAACCACTACAAAGTGAAATATAACTTAAATTTCGGAAGTCGGTGGCAAATAACGAAAATGCAAAACCAAAGACACCGACTTCCGAAATTGTTTTTTTTTTGTCGTACGTACTACTTTTTTGTCGTAGTTGGGTTTTATTTTTAACCGACTTCCAAAAAGGAGGAGGTTATATGTTCGTCGCGTATGTTTGTTTTTTTTTTTTTTTTTATGTATGTCCACCGATTTCTCCGTCAATTGTGGACCGATTTTGAAAATTCTTTTTTTGTTTGAAAGGGTGTGCTCTGGAATTGGTCCCATATAAATTTTATTAACTTTGCTTGGATAGTTTTTGAGTTAGCTACAAAATACGTAATTTTCCCACTTAGTATGTAGATGATATGATAAGTTTCTGTCACTGGTAGCAGGTAGTGGTATTCGAATGTGTGTGGGGTAGGTACCACAATTAAAAAGTGAAAAATAAAAACTTTTTACAAAAAAAAAAACAACCGACCTCCAAAAAAAAACACTACAAAGTGAAAAATAACTTTAATTTCGGAAGTCGGTGGCAAAAAACGAAAATACAAAACCCAAGACACCGACTTCCGAAATTAAAGTTATTTTTCACTTTGTAGTGTTTTTTTTTGGAGGTCGGTTGTTTTTTTTTTTATAACTTTTATTTTTATTTAAATTATTTTAGGGTTTTAATATATTTTTAAATGTGCTAATTAATAAGCCCTTTCATTTGATACACAAAATGGCAAAATAAAAAATTAAAATTGTTCAAGATTTTATTTATGTCTTCTAGAGGGCGCCTTATAAAGCCTTGATAATAAAATTAAAATAAATCAATATTATAATTATTATTCACACTATGTATGCAATTCACATTAGCATGATAATGCTTGGACCGCCCCTTATTGTGAATCATACCTGTAGGTAACCTCTAGTGTTGTACCCGTTCTGGATTTGGGCAATCCCGCGTTCTCTGGGTCGCCATTTTGGGACCAGACACACATACTAAGTTCGTAACAAGGTTTTAAACTAGGTCACAGGACACGCTCACGTGGTTCTAGCGAAGTTTATTTTCTTTAGTAAGTAAACAGCGCACGTTTCGTAAGGATTAGGAATCGATTCTTTCTATTGAGAGTGAGGGTTCTGTTGTTTTTACCTTGTGAGAAAGATTGTTTGTGTTGTTTAGTTAGCATGTTTTCGTAGGTCTATTTTAGTGGATTTGGTTAGTGACAAACATTGTATGAAAACGTTTCTTACTATTAAAAGTTGAATGGCAAATTGCTCAAAGATAAAATCTGAGATCTTTTTACCTGACTGCGATTTTTGAAGTGAAAACTTCTTTAGGCGTGTTGGGCATTTTTGAGATGGGAAAAAACAATTGAACTCGCGACACCGTAACCAACACCTCATTTTTGTAAACGTGATTGTTCTCTTTATTTATATTACGTTACGGATCAATGTTCTATGTAAGTATTTTTCTTCCACCAAGGCGATCTTGTTCAAGGTTTCACTTCTGTCGGCACTCCCAGAGTGCCACTGTTTTTTTTTTTCTTACGTAATACTCCGCTTTCGCTCGTAACATAGAATAAAGTATGTCCATTTCTTTTTTTATCTTTTTACATTTATTAAGTATATTGCATCACATTTTATTTTTAATAAATTATTTTTCTTAAGTCATTAAGTCAGCGTACTTAAAAAATAATAATTTACTACTGGTACAGCGTCTTAATATTTGTTTGCTGCAGCGGTCGACGTCATTACGTCGGCGCTGGCTGTCGCTGAAAACCAGCGCTGGGGCTCTGTCTTGCATAGGGTCGCAGCATAATGCTGAGCGATAGCCGTTTTGCGTGGATGTGATGAATGCTTCCCCCAACCTTATCTCATTTTTATATTTCAAGCAATTTTTTTTTTCTGCGCCATGTTTACCGCAAATAAACGTTTTTTCTTTCTTTCTTTATTTCAGATAAATAAAGAATTAAATATTATTTCTCTTTTTAATGCCTTTAGTTTTAAATACGGTTTTCGGGTATTATCAATCAGCACCTTTCTTACATCACTATTTTATGAATCGCGACACTTACTTAATACTCTGTGGGTGTTATTTACACTCTGGTAGGACCAGACCAGTTAAATGAAGTCGTAGCGCCAGATGTATGACAAGTTACCATTGTATGTATGAAAGATCCGGTTCTTTGAGTGCTAATATTTGGGTGTAATTGAAATACTTAAGTTTAAATGATATTTGCTGCAGTTTTGCTACCTGGTTTCGAGACTAAGAAATATATTTTAAAATTTTGTGTTGTGGATCAATTAATATTTATTTACTACCCTAAAATAAGATGGTAGCGTTAATTAGCGAAGCTGTAAATTTTTTTAGAGTTCCGTTCTTAAAGGGTAAAACGGGACCCTATTACTAAGACTCCGCTGTTCTTCCGTCTGTCTGTCCGTCTGTCACCAGGCTGTATCTCATGAACCGTGATAGTTAGACAGTTGAAATTTTTTTTTCTGTAGATGACGTATTTCTGTTGCCGCTATAACAACAAATACTAAAAAATAGAATTAAATAAATATTTAAGAGGGCTCCCATACAACAGACATGATTTTTTTGCCGTTTTTTAGAAAATGGTACGGAACCCTTCGTGCGCGAGCCCGACTTGCACTTGGCCGTTTTTTTTTTTTGTTACCCTATTTTGTGTCCCACTGCTGGGCAAAGGCCTCCCCTTTTTCCTTCTAAATCTCTCTGCTCTGTGCGATTTCAGGCCATGTTGGCCCCGCAAACATAACTAGATCGTCACACCACCTTCGCCGCGGTCTACCTCGACGGCGTTGTCCTCCTTCAGGCGTCCAGTGAGTGACGATCTTTGCCCATCTCTCCGGGTGCATTCGTGCGACGTGGCCGGCCCACTCCCACTTCAGCCTGCCTTGGAACTTCACTTGCCTTTTTTTGTATAAGAGTTTAAAATTATCAGAAATTGCTTTGCAAATAGAATGAAACGTTTATTTGCTCAAGGATACAAGTGATGTGTAATTTATTATGGTACGGTTGTTTTGCATGATGTTTTAACAAGCAAAACTGTTATGTTATATATGTTTATACATATTTTGTTATCAGAAGATTCGAAAAAGTTAAAGCAGCTGAGATGAAAGCTTAAAACAATGCTTACTTCATAATTTCAGCCGAAAGATGTTCACTGCTGGACATAGGCCTCCCCCAAGCACCGGCACTTCGACCGATTCTGTGCTTCCCGCATCCAGCAGGTTCCTGCGGCCTTCATAAGGTCATCGGTCCATCTTGTGAGAGGACTTCCAACGCTACGCTTAATACATAATGCTTACTTACATAAGGTAAATGAAGTATTGAAGGGATACAAACATGAAAATTAACTACAAAATATTTTTTAGTAAACAGGAAACACGTAAAACACATGAAGCGTATCGCATCGATATCAACCGATTGAAAACGATACTGCCAACTCGAAACAAACTCAAAAAAAAAATACAAGAGCCATGTACCACCGTCATCGAACTGACGATTCGATCGCCGACCGACATTGCACACTTGTTATTTTTATTTCCGATCACAACTTTAAATTACTATTGCAAACTAGTAACGTCCTATGCAAGTTTAATAGCTTCCAACAACATCGATACTTTTATTAGAAAACTAAACAAAAATCGAATATTGCGTTTTATTCTCCAAGCTCAACATACATTGCCGATTTGGTCCACAAACTTCATAAGACCATCAGTACGAAAGTAGCAATGGGTTTCTTTCGTGCGAAGGTTTCGAATTAAAGAAGCGTCATGGTACATCCTCGTGTATATTTGTTTTACGCAGTTCATTCAATCAATCGCCCCACTGAATGCTGATTGCTAAATAAGGTGGCGGTTTCCAATTTTTTTTTGCAATCGTGTCCGTATAACACAGCTTAACAATCTGTCAACAGCAATACGGATTTTTGTATAAAATATTGTATTATTCGCTATAATTATTATCGTTGCTGAATTGGCACAAAACAATTGACGGAATTTACATTGAATAGACCTGTAATTGGAGTGTCGGTCTGTTTTGAGAGGTGATTTAGAATGTTTGTGTATTTTGTAATTGGTTTGTGAAGCTGTTTAATTGTTTTGACTTGGGAATAAAAGTTTTATTTGATGATCAAGGTTAGCAAACGTACCACCAGGTCGTCCAGATAGAGAGTGGTTTTCACCACATAGCACACCTGAAACATCTAGGATTGACAAGCGTTGTGTGACTTAGCAAAAAAAAAAAACTATCGACGGGTGTCGTGCGACACCCGGTTGGAACGAGGTTCTTTCGCTTTTGCACACTTGGCGAATGAGACCGTCGCCGCGCGCCGTCAGCGGTCGGCGTGATGGTTAATATGTAAGCCCATGTTGGGACGAGAGTGCGTCCCAGCGCGTTGGATTCTTAACACCGAGAGTTGAAAATCCAGTGCGCAATAAAATCCCGCCGTGATTTTATTACGTCCGTGCGTACGTAGGCTTACACTTTTTTCGATCTAGCTCTGTGTGCAGAGTTAATCGTGCGATAAAAAATTTCGTTCCAAAAGTTCAATAAATGCCTAGTATTCCACCAATCCGGCAATGGAATTCCAATTCATAAGACTATCCTGATCTTTTTTCTGATGGAAATAGGCGAGTACCCTAATTGCGTAATACACGATCAATCACAATTTGTTTCGATTTGAAACAGATTGCTAATCCATTGCTTCATAAGTTGGAAAAAAAAATCTGTCTGACAACGTAAATAATGCAATGAATGTTGTTGCACTGTCAAAATGAAACAAATTAGTTATTATCGTTTACGAAAATTAAGTTACGCAATTTATTAGGGTACAGGTCGAAAGTCAAAGTCAAAGTCAAATCATTTATTTCAAATAGGCCCATGTATGGCACTTTTGAACGTCAAAAATTACAAAATAATAAAATTGATTCTAGTCGCCCCTTCCAAAAGGTAGTTTTCGTATGGAGAAGAATGGGCAAGAAACTCCACCGTTACTCTTTTAAAATGTTTTACAATATTGTTTGTATATGTACGTACATTTGTTAAATAATTATTATATGTGAAGACGATGCACCTAGAATAAAATTACTATACCACAATAGGTAAAAACAATTAAAAATGAAGCAACGATAGATAATTTAATTTGTGATAGATACATGGTTCTCACATATTTACAAAGTAGACGATTTTCCTAAAATTTAAGTCAGTGTGTAAGGAAGTAATCACAGAATGTAAAATCAATGTCATACTTAAAACACAAAGTAGTAAATTTTACAATTAAATTAGCAACCAGTTTGATTTTGTCTTGATTCTAAATTGTCCTATGGAGCAGGACCAGCATGTTTCCAAGCACTCTTATCTTGGATATAATCCTCTAATTTGTAATATGCTTGTTTACAAAGTTTACTTTTTATATGAGTTTTAAATTTTCTTTAATTTAATTGAAATATGTCACAAGGTATTTTGTTGTAACATTTAACACAGTACCCCATAAAAGATGTATGTACTTTAGATAACCTGAAAAATGGTTGATCTAGTTTATCTTTATTTCTAGTATTAAAATTATGTCTATCACTTATTTTATTAAAGAGATGTGGATTTTTCCTTACATACATAATATTTTCATAAATGAATTGGCAAGGTACCGTCATAATATTAATCCTTTTAAAAAGTTCCCTGAGAGATTCGCGGCGACGTAGATTATAAATGGCTCTGACAGCTCTCTTTTGCAAAATAAAGATGGATTCAATGTCAGCAGCCCGACCCCACAGTAAAATGCCATATGACATAAAGCTGTGGAAGTAGCTAAAATAGACCAAACGCGCGGTTTCTACATCTGTTAACTGTCTTATCTTTTAACAGCATAAGCGGCCGAGCTTAACCGCCCCGCAAGAGATGTTGTATGAGGTCCCCATTGTAATTTCTCGTCTAGCGTGATTCCCAGGAAAACCGTTTGATTAATAAATTCCAGTTTTTCTCCATTCAATATGATGTCACATTCGCTACTTTTAACATTAGGTAATTTAAATCTAATGCATTTGTTTTTTTTTATTAAGTACCAGATTATTTACCGTAAATCAATCTTGGACTTGCAGAATAGAGCTATTCACGTCGTCAAGATTTTGTGACCGTCGGTTTATTTTAAAGATTAATGATGTGTCTTATAATATATAAGATTAATGACGCGTATTAATGATCTGCAAATAACACCATCTTCGGTTGATTTTGAAGTAATTGGGGTAAATCATTAATGTGAACTAAAAAGAGGAATGGACCCAATATCGAACCTTGAGGAACGCCTATTGCCATTTCAGACCCTAATGAGTTTACGCCGTTTACCTGAACTTTAACCTTTCTATCTTTCAGGCATGATCTAAGTAAATCAAGAGCTGTATTCCTAATCCCATAGTGCTCTAGTTTCAGCAGAAGTGTCTCATGGTCTACACAATCGAATGCCTTCGAGAGGTCACAAAAGATTCCAATGGCATCTTGTGCTTCTTCCCAGGCCTTAAAAATGTTCTTTATTAGGGTGACACCGGCGTCAGTAGTACAACGCCCTTTGGTGAAACCGTACTGTTGTTCATGAAAGATGGAATTTTTATTAAAGTGACGTAACATTTGATTGAGCATCAACTTTTCAAACACCTTACTGAGAACTGGCAGAATTGACACAGGCCTATAACTGTTGGGTTCTTTACTATCACCGGATTTGAACAATGGAACTACTTTACTGTGTTTCATGAGATCCGGAAAGACTCCTTGGTCTACACTGGTATTAAATATGTAAGCTAAATAGGGCGCAATGGTTTCGATAATAGATCTACAGACTTTTACAGACATTCACCAGAGATCTTCTGTTGATTTAATTTTAAGATGTTTAAAAGCTTTTATAATAGCCTGGGGGTTTGTATGCTGAAACCTAAACTCCAAAGGGCATACCTTCACATTCTGTCTAAGTAAGGCAGCAGAAAGCGCGGGTGAGGAATTTAAAGCTTCAGTAGTTTTAAGAGGAATATTAGCAAAAAAGTTTTCAAATTCTTGAGCTATTTCTATATCTGAGTTAATGGGGCCATGTGCAGTCTCTAAATTAAATTCAGTATTTCGCTGTTTTTTCCTACCCGTTTAATTATTTATTACTTGCCAGGTAGTTTTTATTTTATCATCAGCTGATTTTATTTTATTGCTAATATAAAGAGCTTTGGCTATTTTGCAAACACTTTTAAAAGTTTTTGAATATTTTGCAACATACTAATGAAAGCTTGTATTATTCATATGTTGCTTTAAGCCATAAAGTTCAAATAGTTTTTCCCTGCTTTTACGAATACCTGGAGTCGCCCAATCACTAAATAAGAACTTTGTGTAAATACTTTTAGTCTTTAGTGGAAAAGTGTCATTAAATTGCGTGTTTAATAGTGAAAAGAACTCGGCGTAGAACTCATTTGGGTCACCTATATTATTAAAACTCTGAACACATAATTTATTGGCCAAAGAATTATTTAATTTCTCTAAACTTTTACATGTAATTGGCCTAAACCTTATTTGAATTTTTTGTAAAGGTATATAGGAGCAAAATGTTATTGTTTGTCCACTGTGATCTGATGGCAACTTATTTACAATTTGTTTGTGTAAGTAATCAGAATTACAAAAAATATTGTCTATACAAGTGGCAGAAGGTAATTTTATTCAAGCCTTATAACCATAAATGACACCTAGAACTACAACTAGCCCTTATTTCTTTCTATTAAATATGATACCAAGTTAATAATATACAAATAACAATAAGATACCAATTCTCTACCTGATTCTCGTCAGCTACGGCTAAATACAGAAAACCAAAAATAAAAAACAAATCAGAAACCTTTGCCGCACGATAATATTTCAAATATTAAACCAGAATATTGTTACATGGCATCGAAATGTACGCTCTTATGGAATATCCACAAAGAGCCTCGATCGTTTGATCTTCAAATAGAGAGATTTTCAATTTACATCGTATTCTGGAAGGTCTTGTGAACGCGCGACACTATTATAGAACTCGATGATGGGAAACGATACGTTGTTGTGATATTCTGAATCGATATTTCTATGAAAATCCAATAATGGTTACGAGGTAAATTGGCATTACTGGTAAACATGTTTACATTATAGCAATTCTTGCTAAAAACCAAATACTGGGAACCAATAAAGCTGCTGGCTGGTAGAGAATGCCTAAGGCATTAAGTTCGTCTTTGTACCTTTTTGAGTGTGTAAAGTTTAAAATAAATAAATAAGCCAACTCTACAATGGGTGTCAGTACATAAACGTATACTTCTGGTCTTCCTATAATATTTATCTATGTTCCATGGGTTTTCTCGACAGTGTTATCACAATCTTTGTCAGAGTGATTGGAGATCGCTTACAGTTTCTTCTTTTTAGCATAAATGAAGAAACTGCTGCCCGTTCTCCAGACACAGTCACCTTTAACGGTAACAATTAAATGATTATTTTTGACCGAAAGCACACCAGAAGTAACACGGAAACATTATTTTAACGAAGCCATGTTAATCCTGTAGTACATTACTGTCGCGGCCTGAAACAAGGGCATTGATGGACGATCGTGAAAATGTGGGCCGAGGCGAAACCGAGGCCCACATACGTGAGTCTATCAATGCCTGGTTGCGGCCATTTCTTGTATGGTACTTTTCTCAAATAATACGACGAACGAATATGACGAACAACGACAATTTAACACGCGCCAATATGTTCATTTGTTTCTTCTGTACTATAATAAACAGCTCTAATTGAAAGCCAAATCGAAATTTAAATAAAATCTCTGATAAGTTACCTCCTTGGCTGCTATGTGTTGAAGTAAAAAGTTCGTACCATTTTTAAATAACACGACAGATATGAGTTTTCATTGTAATTTATTGGGGTGCTAAACACGACGTAGGTATATGGAGTTTCATACAAACATTGCCGGCCGGGCGCTCGCATGTATTCGACCAGTACAGCAATTTCGATTTATCTCGAAGAAGGTTGTCAAAATAATGTTCAGACCAAGTATGTTTGAGAAAATTATATTATGGTTTTATCTCCTACATAAAATAACTAGGCACGAAAGTAGTGCATAAAAAATCCCACGATCCGAATTTTTGAAGTAAAAACTTCTTTAGGCGCGTTGGGCATTTTTGAGATGGGAAAAACAATTGAACTCACGACACCGTTACCGACACCTCGTTTTTGTAAACGTGATTGTGCTGTTTATTTAGATAAGGTTACGGACCAATGTTCTATATCAGTATTTTTCTTCCACCAAGGCGATCTTGTTCAAGTTTTCACTGCCGTTGGCACTCCAGAAGTGCTACTGTTTTGTTTTTTCATTGATCAGTCAATTTGGTAAAAAGAGGTTTGTGCCTATGACCATAGAAGTGAAAACTTACGTCTGGAGACGAGTGTCCCTGATTCAGCGTCACCGACCCGAGTGTGACAGTTTAGTTTCGTTCACTGTTCTTATAAAGTCTAAAGAAGTTTTCACTTCAACAAATTAAGATAAGTGCATTACGATTTCTATGATTGTCAACATAACTAAAGCAATGGCACGTAAAATTTTATCGGAGAGGCAACCAGATGGCGAGTGGTAATCTGGGTTTTGAAGTGATACCAAACCCCCCCGTACCGTCCGAATGGACCTCAAATGGACGGGGGCGGAGATATGGGGAATGGGGGCCTAACATTTTGTTTTTTGACATGGCATTCAAAATGTAAGCTCTATTATGTGCAAGGAATTTGTGTGTATCAATGCCCTCTGGTTTTGATAAAATTAACCCTCATTTTCGGTGATATATCATCGGTGAGCAGTTTTAAGAATTATATACATTATTTCAATTATAACGATGTTGGGGTGTGGCAACTGGATGGCATTAATACACACAAATGCCTTGCACATAATAAAGCTTACATTTTAAATGCCACGTCAAAAAAAAGTTAGGCCTCCATCTCCCATATCTCCGCTCCCGTCCATTTGGGGTCCATTCGGACGGTACGGGGGGGTTTGGTATTACTTCAATACCCAGATTAACACTCGCCATCCGGTTGCCTCTCACAGTTCTCCCTCTCAACGCTCAAATTCGAATAGATATCGAATTTCCTTACTAGGTGCCCGCGTGTCTTGGTGACGCGAAAAGGGATTCCCTCACGAATAAATAACTTGAATATTTTCAATAAAAGCCAAGCGACGAGACTAGTGATCGACGCCCACGATATTAATTCGTACTATACATACATTCCTGTGCGTCTGACTGAAGTGCGGTCTGAAGAATTGGGGATTGAATGGGTTAACAAAAGGACAATGTTAACAAAAGGAGAGTACATATTTTAACCGCAACCGATTAAAACATTTTTGGTGAAAATGATATTTGACTTTGTGAGTTCCATCAAGCGGTTGATGAAACCCGCTTATAAATACTGATGTATGTTATTGTAAGTGTTATTGTATCTTGATTACGTCTATGTATTTTCTATCTCCAAAACCGTTACTAAATACGACAAATTATTACATTACTGTTGCTTATAAAATTGTCTTAATCATAAGTTATACTTAATGTACACAACATATAAAAAAATCTCTCCAATCCGTAAGGGTGTTGTTAGGTATTATACTTTAAATGTGGTAATTTTCAGGAAAATCTAAAAAAAAGTCGCATATTTTTTTTCAATAGGGAGTTTTACCTTTTATTACATGGAGCACGGGCTGCCGTTATTTAGCGGATGTCTACAAGTCATAACTTATGACCCCTGTTGAAAATTTGTAAATTTTTAAAGAATTTGGGGTAATTTTGTTACCTACTATGATTTTTAAATAGCAGTAACTTTTTTATTTTCAATAATAAATCGTTTTTAATCGACTTCAAAAAAGGAGGAGGTTTCTCAATTCGACCGTATATATAGTGTGAGTCTCCATAATGTGCACATATCGAAATGAGGGAATCTATGCTTAATTTTAACGACAGAAAAAATATTTAAAAAAATCTTAATATTTTTTTAATACTTTTTATGGATAATTAATTGATTCAGGCGTGACCTTGCGGAAATCCATTATAAAATACAATAGACGTGGATATATTTAGTAACCTGTTCCGCTTAGCTATTTCTAAAGAGCCATAAAAAACTCCTGAAATAAATCGACACGTGTTTCACCTCGCAACGAGGCATCCTCAGGATGACGATGGAATTGTTGCGAACTCGAACACGGCGTGTTGCCACACCGAGCGCTGAGTGCAGACTCTCAGGGAACCGGTTTTTTTTTACATATTGTATAGTAATTGAAACGTTTTCTATTGTCAACTCGCTTACTTGCTATTTCGCAAGCAGCAAAACCCTACACATGTAAATACATAGCTGTCTTACTATCTGCCAAACTATTTTGAATATTGTTTTCCCTTTCAACTTCTCAGTCCTCCTTCACGCTTGACTGCTGTAACTATGGCTGGCATATTCATGGTGTTGAATGGCATTTGAGAAGGAAGTTCATGTAACGTTCCCGTAACTTTACGACAAGTAACTAACTATTGAAGATAGTTACTGTTGTTATGGTATTATGTTTGCCTCATGTGGTTTGACGTTGTTAGTGTTTCTATTTTCAATGTTGTTAGGATAATTTCTGTTATTCTGTCTATCTGTTTCTATCGCTATTTGGTTTTTATAATTCTTTTTTTGTTTGGTAGGTCATCTTCAGAGGTGGTCCTATATAAATTTTTGCGTTATGCTTCAATAATACGTATTTTTCCCACTTAGTTTATATGGATGATATTATTATATGTTTTTGTCACTGTTAATTATATAGCAGGTAGTGGTATTCGAATTGGTGTGGGGTAGGTACCACACGTAAAAAAGCGAAAAAAAAAACGACAATAAAAAACAATCGACTTCCAAAAAAAAAACACTATAAAGTGAAAAACAACTTTTAAATATTAAAAAATATTTTTCATAGTATTTTTTTAGTAGTTGGTATCAGTTTCATTTTATTCTAAGTTTGTATCCTAAGCTTAGAACAAATCTTGAGGACTTAATTGTTACCGGCTTTTTAATCTCGATAGATATTTTGACGAGATAGCCGAGATTTACTCAAGGGTATTAGCTGGCTAAGTGACGAAACTTCGAATGTAACAGCTAGTAATACTTCCACTATAATTTCTTGTTCTTTTATTCTGTGTCATGCCTTTTAATTGTTATGTTGGTTAAACTGTTATGCAGCATTAGTCGCGAGCTTTAAGTCATGTTAACTTTTGAAGCCTTATATGTTGTTATGTTGTAGGTATATGTTCCACGTACAAGACGTGAACTTTGAATAGCACCGTTAAGAACAATGTTTATCCGAGAGCAATCCACACACATATAGGTAATGTACCACACATACAAACACCTACACATATAACAAACTTTCATAATACGGCTTCAGTATAATATCAAACGTAGTAACACCCTCACGGCATGTCTCTTAATCACCGCAAAGTTGCGATGCATTTGCATTCTCCAAACTTTGCCTTCCATTGCAGGCTTGGTAGGAGTTATTCAAGCTTCCATGATTTGTCACCCCGCAATGCGCCCGGTATTGAGTTTGCCGAACTAACGCTCAACTTAATATCGAGTTAATGTTGTGTTCGTTTCCAAATTACTGCTTTTGATCGTTCTTAGTTGAGTTTTGATTGTAGTTTCAAGCTGAGATTAGTAAGCGAGTGATGTTGTTTTCTTTGTAGTGGAAATGATCTTCTTCAATTTAAGAACACAGGAAGAAAATAAACCGTATATCATGCTACTTCTGCTCAATTCGACTGAAACACTGTTGTATCACATATTACACAGAACGACAGTAAAAGAGTTATCCAGTTTTAGAAATGGATTTCAAAACAGAACACATTATTAAAAGTTGTGGGAGGACTAGTAAAATTTCTTATTTTTTTCTTCCCACATAAATAAAGAATTTAAGAATATTCTATTTTCTTAGTGTCACAACAAACACTCAAAACGACTCAACAAATTCTTTTAATGACTCTATTTGAATATTAAACTTTCAAAAATAAAATGTTTCACCGTCAACTTTATAAGCAGTCAAAAGGGTAATAAAAAAATTCTACCACGGTTCACAAACTTGGTATTTCATGAATCTATTAAAATAAGTTTATGGGAGAAATGATGAGTTGTTCTAAAAACTCCATAAAAATGGAATCCTGCAGTAAAAATGTTTTGTACTCATATTTTTACGATCTTTTGATCACCATTTTGAGAAGCTTGTTTTATTAAGTAGCTCATATAAAACTATGGGTGCGGTGAATAATTTGATGGGTGAGATAATAAAATTGTTAGTTCCCATGCTTATTAGGAAATTTATTGCCAATAGTTGTCGGCCGCGTCATAAGAAATTGTCGGCTGTTTTGTACTTTCTGTGATAATCTTAGACTCAACTGACTAGTCACTTACAATTCTGGAATAATCGTGAGGATTGTTACCCTGGACCTAATAATTTGCAACAGGCACGCTGTGAGCTACTGTGGTAATCAATGCTAGTTTCTAATACTTTTCTTTATGAGACATGCTCAATTATTTATGACATCTCACCGTCCTGTTTCTCTTCGAAAATTGTAATGCTACTTACGCACAGTGCAAATAGTCAAAAGTATACAATATGTAATAAAACCCTGTACAATCCGAAAAAGGCTCATAGATACTGCAGTCACATTACCAAAAAGTTTTTAAGCTATTGCATAGCTTTTATCGCGGGCTTTGAGCGCGGCGACCGAATCAAGAAATTCCGTATCGTAACGAAAATAAAACTTAACACCCCCCACTCCACCTACCATGTAATGACGGTTCCCATGACAACGTGATGTTGTCATGGGAACGTAATTTTTGTTTTATGCCATCACGTCATCATCCCAAGTGTAGCGTTGACAAATAGGAAGTATGGAGGTTACAAATGCTATGCAATAGCTTTACCGCGGCAGTCCCTGAGTGCCACACGTTTTTTTAAATTATTAATGAAAATAAAAAAGTTATTGCTATTTAAAATTTACATTTTTAGTACCAAAATTAGACCAATTCCATTAAAAATTAGAAAATTTTCAACAGGGATCATAAATTATGACTTGTAGACACCCGCCCGCGTCCCAGGTAAACTTCTCCATTGAAAAAATAAAATTGGAGATTTTTTTTCCAATATTACTACATAAACACTCTAAGTACGACACTTACAACACTCTCACGGATCAGACAGTGTTTTTCAAATGTTGTATATCGTAACAATATCGGCATTGACGAGTCTGCAAATTTACTCATCCTACACTCCTACTATTACCAATTCCTGTGTAACTGGCCACAACAGAGCGATTAAAGCTAATCGTTCCTCCATCATATATCAGAAAATCAATAATCATTGAACAGATTTCCACTGGCTTGTCATTAGCTGTACAATGGCGTTATAGGAGCCATGGAATGTCAATATCTGAGCCATTGTCATCGCCCCACGGTTCTGGGGAGAGACAATAACGGGATGGTATGAGGATATATAGTTATATATGGTTATCTGTTGTAGTATATATGTGGTGGGCGGATGAAGATGAAAGGGAATGATTTTCGGGGTTTATATGTGAGTTACGTTACCTTTATTTTTCAGTTGGTTTTCTAACTTATAATATCCATAAATGCGCTTATGAAAAAAACTTTTTACAAAAAAAAAAACAACCGACCTCCAAAAAAAAAACACTACAAAGTGAAAAATAACTTTAATTTCGGAAGTCGGTGTCTTGGGTTCTGTATTTTCGTTTTTTGCCACCGACTTCCGAAATTAAAGTTATTTTTCACTTTGTAGTGTTTTTTTTTTGGAGGTCGGTTGTTTTTTTTTTTGTAAAAAGTTTTTATTTTTCAATTTTTAGTTGTGGTACATACCCCACACACATTTGAATACCACTACCTGCTACCAGTGACAGAAACTTATCATATCATCTACATACTAAGTGGGAAAAAAATACGTATTTTGTAGCTAATTCAAAAACTATCCAAGCAAACTTAATAAAATTTATATGGGACCAATTCGAGAGCACACCCTTTCAAACAAAAAAAGAATTTTCAAAATCGGTCCACAATTGACGGAGAAATCGGTGGACATACATAAAAAAAAAAAAAAAACAAACATACGCGACGAACATATAACCTCCTCCTTTTTGGAAGTCGGTTAAAAATACGTAATTAAAACTACAGTATTAAAACAAAAGCGACTTTGTATTACAAAGTTACTTTTGGTATCCGTCTGTGTGACTGACAGTTTCTCTAAACTACAGAAAGGATTTGAATGCGGTTTTGTTCACTATTTAAACAATTTAGTCTGGAAGTTTTATGTGTATGAAAAAAATCTTACTTATTATCTTTTAGGGTTCCATATTTATTTAAGGTAGGTAAAAGTAATAAACTTATAACTAATTTGATAAAATAACAAAAATTAAAAGAAAGCCGTGGGGTCCGAGTGCATATGGCCTCTTCCGTGACATCTCAAAACGACAATTTGACACTTTCCGTGACCCAAGGGCTGGTTTTTACCTTGGCCAGAGGCTAAGCATTGCCATACAACGTGGCAATGCGGCCAGTCTCTTGGGTACATTACCAGCCGACAGCGATGCGAATGAATTTTTCGACGCTATATTTTAGTTTGTAGTTTTAGTTAAGTTAGTATATAAATTTAACTTAGATATACCACAAAAATCTCGATGTTTTGACATATCGCCATATCAATACATTGCACCAGTGCAAAGCAGTACCCTAATTGCGTAATACACGATCAATCAGAATCTGAATCGATTTGAAACAGATTGCTAATCCATTGCTTCATAAGTTCGAAAAAAAATCTGATCAACAGCGTAAATAACGCAATGAATGTTGTTGAACTGTCAAAATGAAACAGATTAGTCTACGAAAATGTGTTACGTAATTTGGCAATTATTAAAAGCGGTATTTAAGAAATAACTACCTGGTATATCAAGGGCGACAGTGGAGTATGGGGTACTGGGTTAGATTCCCAGGTCGGCCAGTGTTATTGGATAGGAGTCTGTAAACGTACCGAGCAAATTTTTTAGTAAATATCTGGTGTCGGAACCAAATTTTAAAATAATGTTACGGCGTTAATAATTTGTTGACTTGTCAAGTCGTGGAAATCAATACTGCAATAAACTTCAAGAGCACGACTCCAATAACAATTAGCATAGTTATCAAAGCTTCAAGTCAAGCTATATAATCTGTTGCATACATGACTTATCCGTTGGAGCTTGTAATTAATCTGCTATGACGTCACTGATATGAGCTCTACAGGATAATGTGCTCAATTATCTTCACGCTCGACGCTTTGTGAGGATGGAGACAAGATAATGTGTTGATGCAAGGTATCTGGAAGCTTCATCATCTGACAAGATTGTAAACAAACAATGCATAGACAACTTGCACAAATGTCTTATCTTTTATGGTTGATTTCTAGGTAGGTAATTTTTTGATTTATTTTTATGACGATTTAAAAATACCTACAATAGGTACAGACAGCGTCAGTATGTGCTAGCCCCTCAAGTTTTAAAATGTTACACTGCTACAACATTGAATTCCTTACGAATAATCTAAAGAATATTTCAAAAAGAGTTCATTGTTTCGACTTAGACTTGAACCACCGCATCACCGAATGTCGTCATACTCATACCGGAGTTTGACGAACTAGCCAGTTTATTTATAAATATTACTAAAACAAAATAGAAAAATACTATTAAAAAATATATAATGAATGACACAAAAAGCACGTTTCACGCCTAGAATTTGAACCTCCTATCTTATGAACGGCAAGCGGTCTTGAAACCTCCGATCTATTTGTACCAGATGTCGACCTATACCATGATCCATAAAAGTCTTTAAAGCCAAAATGCTGAAGTCCCGTAAAACGCAATCTGATAATGTGTTATGTTAGTATATTTTGGTAACTCTTCACCCTTTTTATAATTTATTTTATACTTTCCTTTAAGATCTCATATTTATTTCAGTTTATATTGTTTGTCTTAGTCTTAAGTAAGTGGGCAAAATTGCAATACCTATTGTTCGTCTTGTAATTTTATTTTTCCTTATGTTATTTTTCTAATGTTTAAGTATTTTACCATAATTCTTAAATTATAGAGCCTTTGTTTTATTAAGTGTTATGTGACCTGTTTCTGTGATTGCTGGTTATCCTGTAATTGGCGACTGTAAAAGTCCGAGGCTATTGTTAGCTATAGTATTTATGATATATTATATACAGAAGCTGTTGGTGTACCTTTATAAATAAATAAATCTATTTAGACGATGAATAACTTTTTGTAAATGTTAACCCTATTCAGTAAAACAATACATTCATTATAATAAAATGTTTTTGCAAAATACTAAAACCAACTTGGTAGACCCAAGTTGGTTCATGGATTTGACCGCACATGACTTTTGGGGGGGTAACTACTTAATGGAGCTGTGTGTATATGAAAATTTTGTAAAAATTTTGTTATCTTAGCTTAGCTTAGGGATCCATTGCTTTCTTTTGATACGTAGGTATAAGTAAAAATGCATAAGGTATTTTGATGTAGAATTTATGGATAACGTTGCTGCTAGATTCTGTAGACAACTAAGACTTTTCAATAGGTTACAATTCGTTTGTAAACACGAAAAATAGGACGACAAAACCGAGCTAGATATTTCGCTGTCCCCGGCGAATAAAATCGTAATCATAAAAACCAAATTTTCCAGGAAAAATAAAAATACAGTTTTTTGTGAATATCTTATTAACTAAAGTACATAGCGCAATTGTTCTAATACCAAAAGAAAAGTGTTTTTTTACGTTCATTACAATACACCTTAAAATTTCGTAACTTCTGTAATAACCTAAATAAATTTTATTTTTTCATACTTTCCTCATAAACTCTTCATGGCAATCTAATTATGTTTACGACTTTAAATATGGCTACTAAATATTCACAGTTTATATAAGGGGATCAAATGTAATCCGAGATACAGGTTTACCACCTACTTCGGATGCAGATAGTCCTAAACTTTGTATATTACAAACTTTAAGCCATTATTTACTGTATATTGTCATTGTCAAATATTAAATTTTTGTAATACGTGTTCTTATTTTGGTGAATAAATTAAATTAAATTAAACAGTGTTTAAAAATTTGACAGTGTAATCGGACCTTTTAATATCGAATATGCAATAAAGTTAAAACTATCGTAATAGCACATTACCATTTATTAGCCGGGGACAGCGATTTAATAGATTATGAACAGTAGGTAAGTTGATAAAACGAACACCAACATAAATTGTTAATAATAGCTATTAAATTATCCAAACAATCCATCAACAAATAAAATGATGAAAAACTTGACACCATAACAGAATTAAAGGTCACGACATGACGTCTATGATCATAAGTATATAACATTAGTCCCAATTACGTGTCACTAATGATGGACAATTTTTATCAATTCAATGGAAACTATACTTTGATCAAAGGACATAGATTAATGATTGTTTCATTAGATTATCATTATCTGTTGTTAGCCACATGTAGATAGACGAAGTTTTTATTGGGATACGTAATTGAATCATGTTTGTATTGTTGTGTTAGATAAAAAAATAGTTCGTGTGATGTTTTGTCAGTTTAACTTTTTTTAGGGTTTTCCTCAAAAGGAATAAACGGGACCCTTATAAGATCACTCGTGTGTCTGTCCGGCTGGCTGGCTGTCTGTCTGTCCGTTTGTCACAGCCAATTTGCTCCGAGATATTTAGTTGAAATTTAAACACATATGAATTTCTGTGACCCAAAGATGGACGTGTAACGTGAATAAATCAATTTTGAAAATGAGAAACGAAATTCAAATTTCTTACGTTTTTTTACGATTTGTAGGTCATAATCTAAATTATTTTGAAGGATATTGGTAATCCATTGCTTCATATGTTCAAAAAATTTGTCTGCTCAAGAATGTAAATAACGCAATGAATGTTGTTGAACTGTCAAAATGGAACAGATTGTGATTAATCGTGTGTAATCCAATTAGGGTGTTGGTTGTATGTTGATAAAAGTAATGATTCGCGACTGCAACACATAATTATGTATTTACAAAATATATTCTTTTTGTTTTGTATTTGAAAGCTTTATTTACTTTTCAATATACATTTAACACTAAAAATAAATAAATTCTGTTCAAGTATACAGAGGAGAAAAAATAAAATAGAATAAGTAATAATTATTAAAAACATTAATACATCTCTCTAAGTTCAAATTAAGCTATTTAATGACTTTTTCATGAAATCTTGACAATTGAGACCAATTCTAACTCAGAGATATTTGATGATTCTTATGGTTATAATTATGTAAAAACATACCTATTTGAAGTTGCAAGCAATTTCTTAGCAGCCTTGATATCGTTACTGCCCACACGACTTTTATGAATACGATCCTATAGCCAATAAAAATGTATGCTGTAAGCCATACAAATGTTATATTCATGAACTTTCCTCTGTATTCTTCTCCAATATTCTAATTAAGTCCTCTTTTTCAGTAACTTAACAAAGAGATCTCTCCCCTAACTGCATAACATAACACCATTTTCTTAGGAGTTTTCCTATCTATTATTAAAACGGAAGTGAATCGCCCAGTCCTACATACTTCTTTATACGCGAGTGAAACTCCTGGGGTGCATAAAATAACAATGTTGCAATGTTGTAGCTGTATTTACATTGTTCCAGTTTTTTATAGGCAGGTAAGTAAGTAGTATTGAAAATCTACTAGGAGTCTCTTTAGTGTCTTTAAAACGTGAAGATTTTAACTCAAATACAGTTCAACTATGTAAAATAACAAAGTGGGAAAATTTGAATAAATACTTACCAATTGTTTTTACAGACGGATGTAGGAATTTCTTTTATCTACACCCTTTATATACATGCTTTAAAACCTCTATAAAAGTTTCTGAAACAGTTAGCTTATTGCCAACATTAAAACAGCCAGTGTCATAGTAACCATAATATCATCCAAATTAGTGTTGTAATGTTTTACTAAATGTCATTATGCAACTCGAATTTCAAAAAAGAACATTGTCATGCACGTGCGTTTCACTACCGCAGCATCGTAATTTAAAAAAAAAAAACTTATAGGTTACCTATTCAAATTTACGTCGTATCCCGCCATTTTTGTTCGATAATAGTATTGCAATATTTTAATACTTTGTTGTTTACAAAAATGAGTGATACAAGCTTTGATAACATACCACCAGATATTTCTAATGCAACAAAGAACATTTCTAACCAATTATTAACAGAAAAGTCGAGAAAACAATATTATACAACACCCTAAGTATGGTTTCAGAACCTGTTATAGAGGATTTATGCGAGTATCATGGGTGTAGATAAAGTCTTGTATGCAACTGTACATAATTATCTATTAAAACACTCTTGTGTTTTAATACCCCTTATTATAAAACAGTTGCATAAATAACTATTGCTGGTCTATTGGCAGCAGGAAACACTTTCAGTGAAGTGCGCAAGGGTTTCTTAACTGTACCTAGTAGAAAACATGCGTTCAAAGTTCTAATCAGTTTTCATTCCCAAGGAAAAACTTTCCTAAGTAAAAACCACTTTCATCAGGCATGATATTATTATACATACTCATATAAAAAAGTTGCAGAGAATTATCAAAATCTATGTTATACTTAATATCAACCTTTGGAACCCAGCTTATGAGACATATCGCAGTACCCGACACACCCCGCTATTACGACAGACATAATAAGCCACATGGCCCATAGAGACACTGTATCACAAGTTCAGTAATGTTTCTCATTATTTCTGCTCCCCCGGTACATAAGTGCGTGATACAGTTTCATGTGTGCATAACATCATATTTAAGTATTAGTGAAATTGATAACTTGTTGTCGTTGAAGAACGTGAAGGAGAAATTAATGGGTTTTGATTGTCTTAATTAAAACAGTTTTACAGCCTACTCGAAACAAAAGTAGGTTTATTGGCTTTTCAACTGTACAAACAGCTGTATAGTAGTGATAGTCTAGTGGTGTGACCATCGGACTTCCAAGTCAGAGGCCCATGGGCGGCTTTAAAACTAACACCAGATTACACAGGGGGACGTCATTACGTCATTCGCGAGGTTTTTGCTGAAAATCAGCGCCGTAACCGTAGGTTCGTCCGAAGTTGCGGCATTTCGCTGAGCAATGACCTATTCTTGCACAAATACGACGCACAGATTAATTGTTCTTGTTATTGTTGTTTGCTTGTTACAGAAAATTTTACTATTTCACTCAGCAATCGACATTTTGTTTATGTTTTGAATGTTTGTTGTTTTTCTTTGTGATTGCAAACAAAATTGTAAATTGTTTTTGGTATCTGGCCTTGACATAAGCAATAGACAAAATTTGACGAACTTTTTATTAGTATTCGAATATTAAATACGATGCTTTTGGCTTTTGGTGAATGTGTATTTTTATGTAAATTTTGTTTTGTGTAATGTGCGTTTATTTTGTGCAGAATAAACAATTTTTTTTTCTTTTCTTTCTTTTTTCATTAGTCTCTAATCAAGCGAAAAGAAGAAGACTCTACAAAGTACAGTAAACCTATGTCCACTGTACTATATACAGTTGAAAAGGGTGTTGATTCGCAAAGGCAATCAGCAGAAAGTCATTTTAGTACATTTTTAACCGATTTCAAAAAAAAGGAGGAGGTTCTCAATTCGCCGGGATATTTTTTTTTTAATGTATGTTCCCCGATTACTCGAAGACGGCTGGACCGATTTGAAAAATTCTTTTTTTGTTTGAATGGGTATACTTTCAAGTTGGTCCCATTGTCATTTGGTCACGATCTGATGATGGGATCTTGGAGAAATCGAGGGAACTCTTCAAATATTTAAGGCACATCTATAGCGATTTGGGTATTTTTGATGAGCAGTTGACACAAGGCTATTGTAACTTAGATAAATTACTTACTATAAAAGACTTCCGAAATTAAAGTTATTTTTCACTTTGTAGTTTGGACGTCGGTTGTATTTTTTGTAAAAAGTTTTTTTTTTCACTTTTTAGTTCATTTTGGCTATCTCGAAAAGTATAAAAAAAAATTGCCAAGTGCGAGTCGGACTCGCGCACGAAGGGTTCCGTACCATCACACTAATATTTTAAAGGCGACAGTTTGTGAGTGTGTATGTTTGTCTCTTCTTCACGCTCAAACCGCTAGACCAATTTGGATGAAATTTGGCACACAGGTAGTTTATAACATGGATTAATACATAGAATACTTTTTATCCCGATATTCTCACAGGATCGAGACTTACGCGGGTGAAACCGTGAGGCGCAGCTAATTATCTATAAAAATGGAAAAAGAATCATGTCTGTTGTATGGGAGCCCCCTTAAATATTTATTTTATTCTGTTTTTTAGTATTTTTTGTTACAGCGGCAACAGAAATACATCATCTGTGAAAAATTCCACTGTCTGACTATCACGGTTCATGAGATATAGCCTGGTGACAGACGGACAGACGGACGGACAGCGGAGTCTTAGTAATAGTGTCCCGTTTTACCCTTTGGGTACGAAACCCTAAAAATTACATCATCGATTTATGATTATGATGTAAGAGAACTGGTTATTTTTTTGAAGTCTCAAAATTCGGGAATACTTGTTGAAGGCTCGACAGTTTTCCAAATAAAATTAAGGAAAACAGAGAAACTTCTTGTCGTTTTTGTTATTATAGGGATTCAAACCTTTGTGGTTTACGCGAGTTAATTAATAAAATACAAAACAAAAGGCTGTTATTTTGTAAATAGAAGGTTTGTCTATGATGTGGTTTCGTTTCATGTTGTGGCAACATTGCGGCTTTCTTGTTTTACTGGGAAGGAATTTATTTACTGTTCATATTGTACTTAAAGCGGGTCCTAGGAATTCTTTGAAGGTTTACTGGCTGGATGGCTATTACAGTTTGCGGTTCCTTTACTTACATTTTATATTATACCTGTGTCACTTTGTCTAGTACATCAAGTTGTTATTTTTGTTAAGAGGGAAGCGTCGGGGCAGCCCGCGAAATTCAAATTTTCTTACGTTTTTTGCATTTTGCAGGTCAGCGTCAGGTTTTATGTTGATTAAAATATGATTCGCAGTCGTAACAAATATGGCTTTACTCAATTATAATCATTACAATCAGCAATATAACTCCATAAGTTTAGCAAAGGTGTCAAATGTCATGATTTCATGAAATCATGACATTTGACACCTTTATCTTCTTCTTAATCACTATTGCTGATTTTCTCCTTAATCACTATTGCTGATTTTCTCCTTAATCACTATTGCTGATTTTCTCCTTAATCACTATTGCTGATTTTCTCCTTAATCACTATTGCTGATTTTCTCCTTAATCACTATTGCTGATTTTCTACTTAATCACTATTGCTGGTTGTGAATTTTCATTTTTTACCACCGACTTCCGAAATTAAAGTTATTTTTCACTTTGTAGTGTTTTTTTGGAAGTCGGTTTATTTTTCACTTTTTAGTTGTGGTACTATTGAAAAAACGAATATTAAGCAGTTTGAAAACAAAATCCCGTGCACGTGTGACCCTTTTTTTTCGTAGGTAAGCGTTACTATATCGGCCGAGCGCTGCAAGCAGAAATAGTCCTTATGGTGTATAAATATGCATTTCTTCGATGGTACCTACCCCACATAAATTCGAATATCACTACCTGCTATATAATTATCAGTGACAGGAAATTATTATTATCATCCACATACGAAGTGGTAAAAAATACGTATTATTTAAGCTAACTTAAAAACTGTCCAAGCAAAGTTAATAAAATTTATATGGGACTACTTCGAGAGCATACCCTTTCAAACAAAAAAAAAAAAAAAAAAAAGTATGGCACTCGGGGACTGCCGCGGTAAAGCTATTGCATAGCATTTATAACCTCCATACTTCCTATTTGTCAACGCTACACTTGAGATGATGACGTGATGACATAAAACAAAAATTACGTTCCCATGACAACATCACGTTGTCATGGGAACCGTCATTACATGATAGGCGGAGTGAGGGGTGTTAGGTTTTATTTTCGTTACGTTACGGAATTTCTTGATTCGGTCGCCGCGCTCAAAGCCCGCGATAAAAGCTACCTATGCAATAGCTTAAAATTTTCAAAATCTGTCCATAATTGACGGAGAAATCGGAAACATACACTATGAACAAGTCGGTCATGTCAAACAATATAGTGGGTCATGGAAGCACAGCACACGACACAGGAAACTCGGCCCTTATACTCAGTATAGTGGGCGGAACAAGGCTGCCAATGATGATAATGATGAATGTGCAAGCCACATGGTTGAATTTTATTAAGGAAATCCTGACCAATTTACCCCTACAGCACGGTGCTAACAGACAGAATTCTAACGTCTGTTTCCAACCATTAGGTATGATGGTGATGGCCTCCCATTTCCTCTCGCTCCGTAGCATGGCCCGAATCGGGGCCGGACGCGAGAGATTACCGCCACCGATCGCTTCTACGAGGACACGGCGATGCCCTGCCCAAGCCGGGCAGACCTCCACCGTATGCTCCACCGTGTCCTCCGGGCCATCCACACAGTGACGACACCCGGGCGTTGCCTCCCGCTTTATCCTGAACACAGCCAATTTCCCATAATTTTCCCATGATAATTTCCCAACCTAAAAAAAAAAGGTAGGTATGATGGTGCCTTGGTATGGTTAACATTGAGATGTTTCTAAAATGGCTTCTTATTTTCCCATCGCTTTCTCTTCTTTGCTGTGGTATTTTTAAAACGAGTTTCAATTTGTAAAATAGAAATGTAATAAGCTTTCAGTATGTTGTCAGATCGTCGAATAAAGGAAACCCATGTCTTGTCTTTTCAATATGGCCAAAATATGCATGGAGATAATATTTTCATTGCGTTCTTATTATTGAATTCAATTTGTTCAAGTTGTAAGTAGTAACCGGAATAGGAAGACTTACAGAGGAGATTTTCACCCCTACACCTAACAAAATACTAACATATAAAATAAAAAAACTTTTATCACGCCTTGTTTCCCTGAAGGGCTAGGCAGAGGTGCATCCACAGTAGGTACACCCACATATAGCCAGTTATGTTTAAATCCTATGTAATACGGGGCGAGCCTTTTGCCATCAACCGGGCACAAATCCAGACTCCGGGCTGATACTGAGAATAAATAAAATAAGAACTAATTTTATGCATAACAATTTAAAAATAATGTAAGGGGAAATAAAGCTACATTAAAAAAAATGTGCCTAACGCGCTTAAAGAAGTTTACACTTCAAAAAAAACAAGAAGAGTTACCAAAGATGCAGCGTGAATAGGTGACAAGGTGTATTGGGTATTGTAGGTCCCGAGAATCCACTGGTTGGAGACGGCGGGCGCAGGGCCGCTCCTTGTGGCGCCATCAATGTGAGAGGCCATCAATGTCCGGCAGTGGACGTTTTTGCCAAGTTTTTCATTAGTATCATGTTCTAACCTAAATACAAGAATCGAGGGTGTCCCAGAGTCCCAATAGATAAGCATTGGACAATCCCATGTTTTCAGAATTCTTTCTGCTTGTGACTTCTTTTACAAAAGGTGTGTGAGAATAGAAGTCTGCTGCACCAAATATTTATGTTCGCATAATTCGATAAAATGTTGGAAACAGTTGTTTTTTTCGATGAGTGTAATGATGAGTACCCTGTAGAGATTTTTAGTTATATCAATTACGATAACAATATGATATCACATCTTATTAGCTTCGAAGCTCATAAAAGAATTGCATTTGCCAGTAAGTGACCGTCTGCCGCGGTCGGGTCAAGATGAGCCACGTAATACGGTAATGGATTGGCTTCGGAAAGAAAACTCTTATAACAAGTATGGTTGTGTGCTTCAATGATGGCCGATTTGTCTGGTGATTTACTCAGAAAAAATTAAATATTGGACTAATCCGAGCATTCTGCAGGTCAACAACGTAGAGGTTACATAATTTTCCAAGATTAAAATGTCCTTTGTTGGGATTGGGGTAATTTTTAACCGACTTCCAAAAAGGAGGAGGTTATATGTTCGTCGCGTATGTTTTTTTTTTATGTATGTCCACAGATTTCTCCGTCAATTGTGGACCGATTTTGAAAATTCTTTTTTTGTTTGAAAGGGTGTGCTCTCGAATTGGTCCCATATAAATTTTATTTACTTTGCTTGGATAGTTTTTGAGTTAGCTACAAAAAACGTATTTTTTTCCCACTTTGTAGATGATATTTTAAGTTTCTGTCACTGGTAGCAGGTAGTGGTATTCGAATGTGTGTGGGGTAGGTACCACAACTAAAAAGCGAAAAATAAAAACTTTTTACAAAAAAAAACAACCGACCTCCAAAAAAAACACTACAAAGTGAAAAAGAACTTTAATTTCGGAAGTCGGTGGCAAAAAACGAAAATACAAAACCCAAGACACCGACTTACGAAATTAAAGTTATTTTTTTATTAAAACAAGTGCGACGTCCAAAATTTTCGAAAATAATAATAAGTCCGTTATCATTTTTGAACACATTGATTGAATACATTGATTTGTTGTTATTTTATTTATTTCGGCTTTAGGTACCTTGTTTTATTTAAACTCACAGATACTTATTTTAAATTCGACCATCTTCGGCAAACTCCATTTCTCCCACAACTTTTCCATATAACGACCAAGCAAAGCCCTCCATTCATATCCATAATAAAACCAATACGATACGATACAAATACACTCGCATACAAACAGACAGTTGCAATCTCCCTTCAAAGTGATATCGGTTTAATATAAGATCCAGATTCGATGCCCGTTCTAATCTTGTTTCACGCTACTCTATACCAGTCCTTTTGCCACTGTTATTGAATATTTGTAAGTGTTTATGTGGTTAGATGGTATTGATAAGGAGCTTTAAGAGGCTTTGAGGGGCTCATGGTTTGAGTAGTACCACATGAATTTATCAAAGGTGTGGTTGTGTCTGGGTATGGAGTGACAGTTTAGACGTGTCATCTCCTTATAAATGGGCAATCGTTTGCGAATATTTGGGGTTTAAGACCGTCAATCAAAATATATTATTTCAAATTAACTTAAATGGGTACTTCTGAAACGTTAGAAGCTAGGTGCGTGGTTTCAATTAGTCGTTTCCGATGAAAACAAGTGAGCAAGCAACTCCAGAGCTAATTTTTGTAAGGTAGAAATGCAGCATCTTAAGCATTGGTTCAATCAGATTTGACCTGGCTATCCAGTTTTAGGATAAGCATGATAAGAGATTAGAAATTGCAGCCCTCATAACGTTGAGAGAATGAGAGCTAAGTTGTTATTTTTGATATAGTTATCACTCTACAAAACCCCTAGTTAAAACTTGGGTATATATTTAAAACTTTTTCAGTTTACATAAGCAAAAGCGGAAACGAGAATTTTATCAAAGCTTTTCGTAATTAATTCTGTTTTTTTTTTCTTTCTTATATTCGTATTTTATTAAAGTAACGTAAAGTTTTAAGCTATTGCATAGCTTTTATCGCGGGCTTTGAGCGCGGTGACCGAATCAAGAAATTCCATAACGTAGCAAAAATAAAACCGTAACGAAAATAAAACCTAACACCCCCCACTCCGCCTACCATGTAATGACGGTTCCCATGACACGTGATGTTGTCATGGGAACGTAATTTTTGTTTTATGTCATCACGTCACCATCCCAAGTGTAGCGTTGACAAATAGGAAGTATGGAGGTTACAAATGCTACGCAATAGCTTTACCGCGGCAGTCCCCGAGTGCCACACGTTTTTTTTTAATAATTTGTTTACTGTTCACCAGAAATAAAATTACAGAAGGAAATACACAGTTTCTGCACTTGCGTGTAAATGAAGGAGAGCTTTATTATATTGCTGTCCTTTATTTAATTAGAAGGCCGTCAAGCCCAAAAAGTTATTTCCGAGATAATGGCAAATAACAAAAAACGCGGGAATCGTTGTTTCTTAAAAACTATGATTGTTAATTGATATTCTTTTCTGTTCATCCTAAAGAATCCTTTCTGTCCAGAAAATCTCTAAAAAAAGAAGTGTAGGTTAGACGCTTTCTAGTTATGGAATCATCATTAATTGTGTTACCTAACAGCCTACAAAAATTTCATATCTCTAGAACTATTTATATCGTACAAATATTTCTTAGACAATAAAGAATTTTGAACTCTATCACTTTCAATTAAAAAGTAAAAATTTGGTCATTTGAGGGTTAAGGGCTTTCTAGTTAAAGGACGGCAGTATAGACCTCTAACCCATTCAGAAGCCACATGATTTAAGGTGCCGGAAGGTGGACCGTGCGTCATCATTAATCAACATTACGTATGGCCGTCAGTAAACGTGGTACATTATTGTTATGTGGTCATTGTCCACGGAACGGGTGCTGTGACGGACTGTCTGACGTCTTCTGAGAATTGAAGTGACGAGTCCTACGTAGGTACCAACATAATGACTGATGATGATCGTTTTAATCTATTCTACAACCAGATCTTTAGAACCTCACCACTAATTGAGATACACAAGTCGTATAAAAGGAAATGGTCTTAAAAGCGTTGTTGTTGCCATTAGCTCTTTCAGATAAGATACTTCGTAAAAGTAATCAAAAGCTCGGACCAGTACCCTAATTGCGTAATACAACACAACCACAATCTGTTTCGATTTGAAACAGATTGCTAATCCATTGCTTCATAAGTTGGAAAAAAAATCTGCTCAACAACGTAAATAACGCAATGAATGTTGTTGAACTGTCAAAATGAAACAAATTAGGCAAAATTGTTTACGAAAATAAGTTAGGTTAAGAGCGTTTATTCTGAAAGTGGGCAACGTCGCAAATAGATGTCAAATATTTCGCTGTTTTGATTAATTTGGCAATATTACAGTATGGAAATAAGAAATGTGGCTAACTGGTTCCTTAGAATATTAATAATGAATTACAATTATAACACTGAATTTGATGCTGTAACAATTTTAGGTGTAAAAAGGTATTTGGAAAGTTACCAAATTCTTTTTTTACATCAAAAACTAAATATTCCGTATTAAGATATTTAGTTTTTTCATTTAATTATTAATATTCTAGGGAACTAGTTAGCCACATTTCTTATTTCCATACAGTAATATTGCTAAATTAATCAAAACAGGTAAATATTTGACAGCTATTTACGACGTTGCCAAGAGGATAAACCTTCTTAATTGTTGGAATTATTCCATTGCAACAGCAATTTACTAACGATCGCTTTCTCCAAACCGAAACAAATTAATGAATCCACATTTCGAGTTTCAAATGAAATGCTTGAATAAGTCCTAGATACAATTTACCTTAACACATACGAACAACCCATATAACATAACTCATCATACTTTCACACGACAGACAGTGCAAGCAATTCATTGATTCAAGCAGTGTATGCTGGCGACCTGTGTCCATTAGGCAGATGGATCGACCGTATGCCGCTCAGATTTACATTGCAAATGGTTCCTCAAAGGTTCTCGTTGTTAGAATTTTTCATTTCACTCACATGTTTTTTCAAAAATTAAAAGAGGGTGGGTTGCGTGTGGATGGGAGAAATAAGGTTCTGTTTATAAAGAGAGTTATAAATTGGAAAAATAATAACATGACCCTGTAACTTCTGAAGGGAAAGGCAGAAGTGTACTTACAGTACACCCACATTTCACCAGTTATGTTTAAGTTATAGGGGGCGAGCCTATTGCCATCAATCGGGCACAAATCCAGACTCCAGGCTGCGAGAAGGCCACCGTAGGCGCGGGCTTGCGGACGGTGAGCAATGGGTAGCTCGCCGTCCGATAAGGACCAAGCCCGGGTCCCGCCCAGAGCAGGAGAAGTTATTTGATGATTTCCCACCCAAAAAAAAAAAAAAAGGCTGCCACTGAGAAATTCCTATAGGAAAAACCCAATAATACTTTGCCCGACCTGAGAATCGAACGTTGCGTTTGCGACCACTTCTGGACCAATGAGGCAAACTATATAAATAAATAAACTTAATATTTACTATTTTAATTTATATACAGTGTGTCCGGACATGGACTAGCGATATTCTAAATACTTAAATATAAACTATTTTAAACTATAATTACACTCTAAGCTTGGGTCCAATACACTTCTCGTTTTTGTGGTAATTAACAATTATTGGTTGAATTGCATATTTTCTTTTTTCAACATCACCTTTTTTTTCAAAAGTTTTGGAATTATGAATACATTGTTTTGTAATGCAGATGGTAGACAATATTATTGCCTTTGGAATAAGCCTATTTTTATCTCAGTACGACTAAAACTTTGAGAGATATGATTTTTTTTGAACTCGCATAGAGAATATTTCAACAAAAAATACAAAATGGCTGCCACATAGCGGGAAAGTGTATTGGACCCAAGCTTAGAGTGTAATTGTACTTTTAAATAGTTTATATTTAAGTATTTAGAATATCGCTTGTCCATGTCCGGACACATTGTATATGTCAGAAATACGATGCTGAGTTGACAATTCGGGACGCCAGCGCCACGTAGCGGCATTCGACAGAGTCTAAAACAAAACACTCGGACCGGCCGGACCGGAACAAAGCAGACTTCATCGGTGGCAGTCAAGCAGTGAAGACGTTTAGAAACTGTCGCGCATCCCAAATAGTCGTGTCGTGTACTTAGTGTGTGAATTGCTTGTGTAATTAATTTAGTAAATTATAATGTGATCTGAACTGCAAACGACACTACCCACAATAGTTAAAATATGTTACAGAGAGAGACACATACCTTCTTCCGACATATATAATACTTATTATTTTAATTTTGCCTATTATCTCACCGGATGTGTTTCTCTACTACACAACTTGAAAGCAAAATAATAATAAAATCATAATGTAAGTCGCGAGCAGCGGTGGCTCTGGCAGTGGAAACGGTCGCGACTTACGAGTTGTAGGTCGTAGGTACCCAGACAGGTGCTTTACTTTGTGTAAATTATTTCATCACCACTGCTCTCAAAACGGTAAAGGAAAACATCGTGAGGAAACCGACATGTCCTAGAACCAAAAATTCGAAGACGTGACATCTACCAACCCGCACTTGGCTCGCGTAGTGGATTACGGCCCACTCCCTCTCACAGAGATTATGCTAATCTAAGAACCTATTCCACTACTTGTGGTTAAGAAATAAAACATATCCTGCAACTATTTCATCTCATTACAAACTTCACTATAAACGGACTTTTAATACACTTTGATTTTCTTTTCCCCAGACAGAATTTTCCTTACGCAAAGGCAGGTAACTATATCCTATAATAAAAATATGATAACCAATGTAAAGATTAGGTTTCCGACTCGTCTTAGATCAGATCCATCTTTGTCGATTTGCCTTCGTTTTGAGCCCTTCGGGAAATTCGATGCATTATCGATTTTCTTAGGGCTGGGATGGGTGTCGTATCGATGTTTTTTTTAAATGTCGAGTGGAAAAGAAAGGAAGGTAAAATTAAATGACAAAAACTTTCTGTAAAAAAATAGGCGTATGCTTAGTTTTTTTATTATTCAATCAGGCATTTGTTTGTAATGTTTATATTCGATAACCTCGAATATTTTGATAATTGGAGTAAGGCCGATTTTATTAAGATATACTTAATTTTCATAAAATCTAACGCAATTAGTGTTTATTATAGCCAGTTTCACAATCCATTCCATGAAGAAAAATAATTATTTAATATTTAAATGTTTGTGATACTTTATAATGTGATATAAATTATAAGAATAGTATGATATAATATCAAATGTATGAATAATGATAATTAATATATTATAATATAATGTAAAATGTATAGATAACTGGAATATTGAGTATGTTTATGTTTTTTTATTAAATTTTTATATTCATTTAATTGCAATGTCTTAACAGGCAACTAAGTTCTAAGAACCTACCTATTGTTAACATCTTCAAAATATTGTACACTTAGTTCGCAATAAAGAATTTGAATTTGAATTTGAATTCTTTAGCATACCTAACCGCTTTTCAAGTATTTGTTTCGAAACATTCGATTATGTATGTAATAAGAAAAAGCTCAAGATGTCAAATATTTAGCTGTTTTGATTTTTTCAATAATAATAAATAATAAATTTGCAATAATGAGAACATTATCGTTTTCAACGCAATAAAATGCAACCAGGACTTGACTTTTTATGCCTACTGCGTTCGAAACATATATATTTTGTCGACCGACGTTGAGCTTCTAACGAAATTTATCGACAAACATAGCACACCACTAAACCACGCGTCTAGAATTACTGTTCACCGGAATACCTGAGTATATTGTGATGGATTTCAGATTACCCCGCATGTGAGTCTGGTCGGTAAATAAATTCCGAAGTTAGGTATTTAATACGATAGAGTATCGGTCTGACCTTCCTCAGGGAAATCAGGCACGTCTTCAGTTTTGTTCCACTAGAAGATGCATTTGCTGGTAGATCTTTCTTAGACTTGTTTCTGTTTTCTGTAATATAAAGTTTTGTCAGCATGATTGATGCTGGCTGTCTACAGAATTTGAAAAGAGAGTAATTTCTATGAAAGTGTATGCAGAGTTTATTAAATTGTTTATGGTTACCGAAGTGAATGACAGATTGCCGTGCCTCGGAAAGCACGTTGACCCGTTTGTTCCAGCTGTCATTCGTAGACTTTGACAGTCATTACGGGTAGTCAGAAGTCCAAAAGTCTGACAACCAGTCTTACCAAGGGGTATCGTGTTTCCCACCCAAGTAGCAAAATTTTAATTGACTTATAAGAATAAACGTCATATAGTAATCATATCTATATGATTACTATATGACGTTTATTCTTGCCGTTGTGAGATCACTGCTTTAGTCAAAGCGTCTACGCTTTGACTAAAGCAGTGATCTCACAACGGCATCTAACAAGACTATTTGCGCTACAAGTACATGCGATCCTATAACTAGTTTTATAAACGTTTACAGGATTATTTTATAAGATTCTTACTAGAACTTGCAGTCTAATAAGCGCATGTTATAAAACTAACTAGGAAAATGTCGCTTTTGATACTATAAACGCATTTAATATGATTGTTTGCTCTTGTTAACGTCTTGTTTCATTCTTCTATAAGACATGCACTTCTATAAACGTCTTAGATATAAGTCAAGGATATTATAGGATTGATTTGTCTTAGTCATGTCTTCTAATAGATTGTTAGCACCAAACTAGTATGCCCTCCGATTTTATAGGTAAGATTCTACTTATATGTGTCCTACATTTATTATTACTAGAGTAATCAGCCATGTTGTTTTCATTTTCAACCGACTTCCAAAAGGAAAAGGAAAAGGTTCTCAATTCGACTGTTTGTTGTTTTTTTTTTTTTTGTATGTTTGTTACGCGATTACTCCGTCAATTATGAATTGATTTTGATGGTTCTTTTTTTGTTTGGTAGATCATACTTCAGAGGTGGTTCCATATAAATTTTATTAACTTTGCTTGGGTAGTTTTTGAGTTAGCTTCAATAATACGTATTTTTTCCTCACTTAGTATGTGGATGATATTATGATTACTTCCTGTCACTGTTATTTACATAGCAGGTAGTGCTATTCGAATTTGTGTGGGGTAGGTATCACAACTAAAAAGTGAAAAATAAAAACTTTTTACAAAAAAAAAACAACCGACTTCAAAAAAAACACTACAAAGTGAAAAATAACTTAAATCCTACAAACTTTTGTAGAACCGCATTTGGGCGCAGTTTATAGAACTATTACGCCTTATAGTCGTTTTTTTACAGTCCGGTAAAGTGCAATTCGATTTAATAATTATCTCATTAGGTGCTTTTACAAGATAATATTGTCCTATAAACATCCGGTAAACGCACCTAATAAGCGCGATAAGTCCACTAACGATCTGACGAGTGCCGCTACTGGTGTAATTGATCCAACAGTTGGCAGCGCAATGCTATTACTAGAGCATTCGATCGATTATCTTTTTGTAACGGTGACGTGCTGTATCTTAAGGAAAAATATAATATTTTCTAAGATTTACTTTCTAATATCTATATTTGCAATAGGTAACTTTTGTCTTTTGACTGTTGTGTATAGAATGCCTACTCAACTTGCGAAATTAATTTTATTGATAAAGTGTTCGATGATAATAAACATATCTTCATACCCCTTCAAAACTAAGCTTATTTGGTATTATTTATTCGATAGTAATTAACAAATACTTAAGCCGCCATAGGATCTGGATCACGTGCCATAATATTGCATGATCAAAACTTTTATACAACAATTTATCAAAGTTAAGACTACTACAGGATATACCTACTTCGCCACCATATTTAAGTTTTAGGGTTCTTTTAGAGAAACACAACAGAAAGAACTAAGAACTAGAAGATGCCAATACATGTAAGATAATATCTTTAAACAGAACTAATATTTTCAGAATAGTGTAAGGATTTTACATTTCTCTATAAAATTGATTACGAAATAGATCAAGAATGGACAGTTTAGAGATACAAAACTGTAATATAATACCTATGTCATTATCAGTATCTGCTTACTACATAGAGGTCAATTTTTTTTTCGCTAATTTAATGCCGGTTCCTTTGTTAAATTTAGTGAGTATGATGGGTTGAGTCATTCCATAAAGTTATACCCATACTTGTACTTGCAACTTATATTTTGTAATTGTTAAGAGTAATGATTGTTAAGATATAAAATTGAATTGTTAAGAACGATAATGATTGTGCGTTCATTTTCTACTTCATGTTCTAAAACTATTAAAACTTTGTTATGTCATTTTTGACTTCAAATAATTGTCATGTAGCCACACACGTAAAGATTTGATTGCGCAAATTTAGGCTTGCGCAAGCAAATTAATACGAGTGTTGAAAGTTTGCACAAATTTCTTCCAAAAAACTTTTTACAAAAAAAAAACAACCGACTTCAAAAAAAACACTAGAAAGTGAAAAATAACTTTAATTTCGGAAGTCGGTGTCTTTGGTTTTTAATTTTCGTTCTTTGTCACCGATTTCCGAAATTAAAGTTATTTTTCACTTTGTAGTGTTTTTTTTAAGTCGGTTGTTTTTTTTTTGTAAAAAGTTTTTTGTGATTTGTTAGAGAAAAAAGAGAAAATAGAAATGGATTTAAGCAAATGGAAACGATTTAAGTATAGTGGCAGTTATCGAAGAATAGTTTCGAAAAAGTACCTTGAAATAAAATCGGGATCGGATTACCGTTCGATACTCTTCTTGAATAAAAGTGAGTCTGGTGAAGTTTGTGATGGTTCCGTACAACGTGAAATCGAAATAGACATAGAAGACTGCGAAGATAATTCTACTGATATTGTTAATACTCAAGATGAAGAAGAAGATGGAAGAAATTTGTGCAAACTTTCAACACTCGTATTAATTTGCTTGCGCAAGCTTAAATTTGCGCAATCAAATCTTTACGTGTGTGGCTACATGACAATTATTTGAAGTCACAAATGACATAACAATGTTTTAATAGTTTAGGAACATGAAGTAGAAAATGAACGCACAATCATTATTGTTCTTAACAATTCAATTTTATATCATTATATATTACAAAATATAGCAAGTACAAGTATAGGTATAACTTTATGGAATGACTCAACCCATCATACTCACTAAATTTAACAAAGAAACCGGCATTAAATTAGCGAAAAAACAAAATTGACCTCTACGTAGTAAGCAGATACTGACATATTATATTACAGTTTTGTATCCCTACACTGCCCATTCTTGATCTATTTCGTAATCAATTTTATAGAGAAATGTAAAATCGTTACAAAGTAATTCTGACACTATTCTGAAAATATTAGTTCTGTTTAAAGATATTATCTTACATGTATTGGCATCTTCTAGTTCTTAGTTCTTTCTGTTGTGTTTCTCTAAAACTAAACTTAAATATGGTGGCGAAGTAGGTATATCCTGTAGTAGTCTTAACTTGGATAAATAGTTTTATAAAAGTTTTGATAATGCAATATTATGGCATGTGATCCAGATCCTATGGCGGCTTAAGTATTTGTTAATTATTATCGAATAAATAATACCAAATAAGCTTAGTTTTGAAGGGGTATGAAGATATGTTTATTATCATCGAACACTTTATCAATAAAATTAATTTCGCAAGTTGAGTAGGCATTCTATACACAACAGTCAAAAGACAAAAGTTACCTATTGCAAATATAGATATTAGAATGTAAATCTTAGAAAATATTATATTTTTCCTTAAGATACAGCACGTCACCGTTACAAAAAGATGATCGATCGAGTGCTCTAGTAATAGCATTGCGCTGCCAACTGTTGGATCAATTACACCAGTAGCGGCACTCGTCAGATCGTTAGTGGACTTATCGCGCTTATTAGGTGCGTTTACCGGATATTTATGGGACAATATTATCTTGTAAAAGCACCTAATGAGATAATTATTAAATCGAATTGCACTTTACCGGACTGTAAAAAAACGACTATAAGGCGTAATGGTCCTATAAACTGCGCCCAAATGCGGTTCTACAAACGTTTGTAGGATTTCAATAGGACAAAAAAATACATGCTCCTAGGATATTTACATGACCAAATTTTGCTACTTGGGCAGTAACTGGAGATCAGATAAGCAGTCGCTTCATGTAAAATACTGGTATTCAGCTGCATCCGGTTAGATTGGAAGCTGACCCCAATTTAATTGGGAAAAAGCTAGGCAGATTGAATTGAATGACAGATGGAGGAGCTATGTGAACTGCTGCACCTAAGGTACATATCGTCATTGCAACATTAGATACATATGACGCCAAAATTGCACGTGTATTTCAATACATTTTGGGGAAAGCGCTCAATCAGTATTTCCCTAGATATCGACAATAGGGTTCACATCACTATACCGTACTATATTATATAGATTAAGTATAGCTGTACAAATTGTGGGGGATTCCGCAGCACTCGGTTTGTACGCAATGCTCGGATTACCAAACGCCGATTACGGGGGACCGGAAAAATAGAATATGATGTAAGGTTTGTCTTTTTCTTATTTTCTTTTTTTGCGCTGAACAAACGAATGACAATTTCACGAAATTCATTTTGCACATGAAAAAGGAAAACACTATATTGTGTGAACTAGATAAATATTTGACGCGAACGAACGACAAAATGTGAATTGTGTGTGTGTATACTTAATGTATGTGTGTGTGTGATGTGTGTATATACATATTATTGGTGATGTACTTCAGAAAGGTCAGGTGCGTAGTGCTTACAACCGGTGCCAGCGTGCGTGTATGACAAGATGTATGAATGTAAACGAATTAAAAGGAGCATGTAAGGATCGTAGCAGGTGGCGTTCTGTAGATTCTGCCTGCCCCCATGGGAAGAAGGCGTGAGTTTATGTATGTAGGTATGTGTACAAAATTAACAAAATGGAATTAATGCAAGTAATTTCAAGTGAAACCTAAGTTTTCAATCACTCAAACCAAAAATCAACGCAAGCATGAGTGAGTTTTTGTTACGCAACGAACATTCATTCGCAAAACGAATAGTTTGGTAAGTACACGAATCCAGACACGAAATACTGTAAATTCTGATACACTGTACAGTAACTTTCCTTTTTTGTACTTACTTTTAAGCGTCATATTAGGCGAAAATAAACTTATTTCCTTTTTAGGGTTCCGTAGTAAACAAGGAACCCTTATAGTTTCGTCATGTCCGTCTGTCTGTCTGTCTGTCCGCGGTCTAGCTCCGAGACCCTTAGTACTAGAAAACTGTAATTTGGCACAGGTATATATTTTAATTACGCCGACAAAGTGGTAAAATAAAATTATGAAAAACATTTTTTTTTAGGGTACCTCTCATACACGTAAAGTGGTGATGTTAATTTTTTTCTTTTTTTAACCCATAGTGAGGGATATCATTGGAAAGGTCCTTTAAAAAAATTGTGAGTTTGTGAAAATCATTTTTGGATTCAGGGATCCGTTTGCGAAATCTTAAGCTTTAAAGTGCTAATTTTTGTTAGAGTCAAGTGTCCCCCCCCTGCCGGCTAAATGGTTGGTTTTAGGTGTGTGAAAAAAATCACAACGGTAGTTTATATAACGAAATTAAAAGGAAAACTATCACCGCTAAGTAAGCTTTACAAGTTAACGAGTAATAATCGACCAACTTAACTTTGCAGTTGCAAAAACATGTTTTCCCATACATTTCGTATGGGAGAACATATTTTTCAACTACAAAGTTAAGTTTGTTTTTGGTATTAATTCATCCCAACTACGGAACCCTTCATTGTGCGTGGTCCGACACGCACTTGGCCAGTTTTCTTTTCGTTCGCGCCTGCATAATCAAATCGTTTGTTGAATTTACATAGATCGGTAGGTACACAAATATATTGTCAATTATTACTCTCTTTTCCTACCTCGACACCCAATAAATAAAAAAAGAATTGTGTGGTTTTATGAAACCACGGTAAAAGTGAAACTTCTATAGGCGCCGCCATATTGGCCTTGGCTGCTCTGACGAGCGCCTTTCACTTTATCCCTACTCCGCGGCCGACCGTCACGCGACATGCAACACACAGATGAAAAAGTTTGAGACGATGTAATAAAAGTTTCACTTTAATATTAGGTATAAGACACCACTACCAGCTAATTAGTTGTACCAGGTTATAACCTAAATACACTTCAATTTTACAAAATGATAGATGAAAGCCAAAAGCCGTGTATCTCTGGCTCAAAACAGCCCCTTTTCTAATAAGCAGCATTACTGAAATTAAAGCATCAATCTCTTCACTGCGTATCCGCGTTCCTGAAAGATTTTGGGCAAAGAGTAAAAAACACGTGTGTTACAGAGTTGGCATAATTTACTCGATTTATTGGTCATATTTACTACCTTGTTGGTCTAGGGCTCTGGTACACTTGCGCGTAAGACATTTCCCCGAAAGTACATTCGCGGAATTGTCTTTCCCGTAAGTATCCTTTTGCGCAAGTATCCTTTCGCGCAAGTATCCTTTCGCGCAAGTATCCTTTCGCGCAAGTATCCTTTCGCGCAAGTAGATACATGCGCGAAAGGATACTTGCGCAATAGGATTATTTCGCAAGTATCCTTTCGCGCAAAAGTGCATTTGCGGATTTGTTTTTCGCGCAAGTGTCCTAGTACCTTATACTAGAGTTTGCTTGTGCGGTTGAGAGGTTTGAACAAGTTCCAAGTGGCAACTTTTTTGTTATGACTTGTCAGTTGGGCTATCGGCATACCTATTATTATAAAGCTTGCCCCTTGTGTAACACCGGCGAGGTAAAGGCTTGAGCAGACCAACGCGACACGCGACGCGACACAAAGAGACAGCTCGTCACGCGACGAGGGATGCCTTTGTGTCGCGTCGCGTGTCGTGCTGGTCTGCACAAGCCTTAAAGATAAAGTTAAACAACTATAGGTAAACATTTGTCTCCAGTTTGGTACTGTTATAAAACTTAAATTCATGGGGTTCCGTACCTCAAAAAGAAAAAACGGAACCCATATAGGATCACTTCGTTGTCCATCCGTTTGTCTGTCAATGATCTGTCAAGACCCTTTTTCTCAGGAACGCGTGGAGATATCAATTTGAAATTAATTAACAAATACGTAGGTCTAAAAAAATACGGCCATTTATGCGACATATTTTGATACTCGCAAATAAATCAAAATCTACTTCCCGTTGACTTAGAATCATGAAATTTGGCAAGAAGCAAGGTCTCACAGCATATGTAAAGGAAAGAGTCCGAAAATAGTTCGTTTGAAGTTTTAGCGTACAAAACATTTTTTTTTTGCTATTCTAAACTTACATTTGCAGTTGGAGAATTGACGGTGACGTATATCGATTTATGGGAGAATATGTTTTTCAACTACAATATTTAGTTTGTTTTTGGGATAAATTCATCCCAACTACAGAACTCTTCATTGTGTGTGGTCCGACATGCACTTGGCCTGTTTTTTATCACAAGTTCGAACCTAATTTGGTCTTCCAAAATGTTTCGATTGAAAACTAGGCTTTCATGACATATAACTTCAAAACTGTCAAACATGTCCTTTCTGTATTAATTTCGCGATTTACGTCACAGGTGAAAGTTGGTGGTGGTCGCGACATAAATTCCCGTTTAAGGCAATAAACGCTTGTTACGCTTACAGCTGCGGATTAGGTTTGCGTGCCCTTTACGGTGGGGCTCCGTAGCCCCAGGGAAAATGTTTGTGAACATTTTTTGGAAATACTCAGATGCTCGGGGTATGATATTAGTCGTCTGTTTATAGATAGTTATAAGTCTAAACCAATATTAAAATATATTTTTTTTGTTTATAATTATGAGTACTGGAAGTACTAATTCGATTACAACAACTCTTTCACAGATAGAAAGCTATACTATTATTGCCGAGTGTGATACGATATTATGTTTCATGGTACAGTTAGCAGCAAGCTAGCTACTTTGTAAACAAACTAACTGTACCCCGCGGTTTCACTCGCATAAATCTTGATTCCGTGGGAATTTCGGAATAAAAAGTATGCTACGTTCTAATCCAGGTCATGGTCTATATATGTGCCAAATTTCATCCAAATCCGTTCAGCCGTTTTAGCGTGAAGGCGTAACAAACAAACTTACTTTCGCATTTATAATATTAAGGATATATAACTAGCTGCGCCCCGCGGTTTCACCCGCATAAGTCTCGATTCCGTGGGACTATCGAGATGAAAAGTATTTTATATGTTAATCCATGTTATAAACTATTTGTGTGCCAAATTTCATCCAAATACGTCCAGCCGTTTGAGCGTGAAGAAGAGACAAACATACACACACACTCACAAACTTTCCCCTTCATAATATTAGTGTGATTAAATAAAAAAAATAGTTTCGATAAGTTATAATTCAAACAATTAACATTGAAACTGAAATTAGATTCTTCGTCATGTAGCCTAGGTAAGTACCTACCTACGTAGGTACTACATACTCATGAAGCTTATTTTCTTACTTTTTGGTTTCACTTTTTTCATGGCTACGAGTCAACTGTATCCAAAATTAGTTTTTCCGATAATTGTCAAAATCAACATTGTCATCTGATAAAAATATTTGTTTGCTAAATATGTACTTAATCTACACGTGCCTGGTACTACGAATCTCGGTAACCATTAGCTGAGCCTCGTTTTCCTTGAATAACGTGATCCGATTTTTATTTTTAATTACACGTGCTTCTTAAAAACAACTTTGAAGCGATTACGTAACATAACGCCAGTATTCTCCAAAGGGATTGGCAGAGGCGTACCCAATGGAGTCAGAAGGTCACAGGATTTTTTCATCCGGGCACATATTCAGACTCGGAGCTGTTACTGAGAAATTCTATATGGAAAAAGACACTGCTGGACCTGGCGATTGAAACCAGAATCCTAGCTCAGTAGTCTAATGAGGTAGTCACCAAAAAATTACATAGAAGCAAATATAAATTTACGGTAGTAGATTACATTCGCAAGCCAAACTACAATGAGACCAAAAACCTGTTGTCTACAGTTAAGTTGCTTATAAGCTCACCCTCCTACACACATTCACTCATTTACACTCTACTCACTGGAGGCCATCACTACACAACTTATTATTTTAAGATTATTCCCCTACATTTTGTTACCTCGTTTTTTTTTTGCTCTTTAATCAAAAATGTTGTGTTTATAAGACATGTGTATAGAGGTCAAACAAAGTTATTTGCTAAGTCTTGCCTACAACAAGGCAGAGCGCTGATGTCCGAAATACAGATATTTTATATCTAGTTCAGACACAGATGTTCAAAATCTGTTCATAGAAACAAGTGTCATAATAATTAAATTGTTGTACATTTTGGAACAGATAAATTATACTTAAAAACATACATGCGGTTTAAAAAATATTGGAAAAATATACCAACACAGCATTTTTCAAAGAAAATATGTTTGAAAAGCTATCAAAATTTAATAACATTTATTCCCTTGCAGCAAACAAAAGGTTTTTAATCTTCCCATCGGAGTCGCGGAAGCGGGAAAATTTACAAAATCTACCCGACTTTGTTTACCCCTGTATATTGTGAGTGACGTTATCGACTTGCTTTGTGTCCATCGCTTGTCAAGTAGTGACGTCAGAACAATGCAGTGGTGCAGATTACGAAGTGTAAGTGAAATTAACTTCTGTTATCGTTCTGTTTTTAGTAGGACGGAAATGGATGCGTATATTTTTTAGGTTAGTAGGGCTGGTTATCTGTACGGTTTGGTTCTTTGAAGGGGTAGAAAATACGTGTGGCAACAGGTGGGTTTGTTTCGGAAACGTAATATAATATGGGATAATGTCAGGATTTAAAATAAAACTGTTTCGGTTCTTATGAAGGTTCTGAACGACTTGCGAGATGTTATTGTCCCTATTTTTAACCGACTTCCAAAAAGGAGGAGGTTATAATGTTCGTCGCGTATGTTTGTTTTTTTTTTATGTGTGTTCACCGATTTCTCCGTCAATTGTGGACCGATTTTAAAAATTCTATTTTTGTTTGAAAGAGTGTGCTCTCGAATTGGTTCCATATCAATTTTATTAACTTTGTTTGGATAAATTTTGAGTTAGCTACAAAATACGTATTTTTTTCCCACTTAGTGTGTAGATGATATGATAAGTTCCTGTCACTGGTAGCAGGTAGTGGTATTCGAATGTGTGTAGGGTAGGTATCACAACTAAAAAGTGAAAAGTAATTTTTTTTTACAAAAAAAAAAGAAACAACCGACCTCGAAAAAAACACTACAAAGTGAAAAATAACTTTAATTTCGGAAGTCGGTGGCAAAAAACGAAAATACAAAACCCAAGACACCGACTTCCGAAATTAAAGTTATTTTTCACTTTGTAGTGTTTTTTTTTTTGTCGGTTTTTTTTGTCGGTTGTTTTTTTTTTTTGTAAAAAGTTTTTTTATTTTTATGCATAAAGAAAATTTAAAAGACTTGATAGCAGCACTTCAGAAAACTGTTCTTGTGGTAAGATGTTTAAAAAATGCGCTGATGTCTGTGAAAATATCAAAGATGGCTCCCATAGTAAATAAAGCTGGCCAAACATGAGAGGTATCTCTACAACACCATGTGTGAGCAAAAATTTATAGATCCAAACTGAAATACTAAATATTAAAAACCCTTTGAAAATATATTAAGCACCGGAATTTATTTGCCCTCTATGGGGTGTACTCAATAACTGAATGGCAGATGAGACAATCGATGTTGAAAACCTTTGTTCAGGGTTGTATTGTTTTAATACAAATAAATCTGAATGGTCTGCTCTCGGCCCGTGACGGACCAGTGAATTCCAATACAATAATACACAATAAATTCTACTGATATCATTGTCATGTAAATTCAGGAAATGTGAGGAATTTAATATGACCAAATGTTTGTTAATTATAATGTATGAGTTTCGTTGTTTTGCGTTCATTCAGTATTCAGTTTAGGTCGATTTGTGTTGGAGTGGAAACTAGTTATGTGTGTTTAAATGAAAATGGTTATGAAAATGTTATTTTTAGTGTTTGAAAAGTTTTGCATTTAAAACGCTATTCACTTTTTAGCATTACACGTCGTAATCATTTCAATGAACAATTGAATATAATCTAATCTGCATTGCCAATGCTTAATCAAAGCTTCCTTATATTTTGCTTACGTCATTTAACATCAATAGCAGAAAATATGCTAATTTCAAACTTAAACACCCAAGCCAAAGTGACATAAATAAACGTGAGTAAGACTGACAAAAAAATGCCGAACGCCAACTGAAATATTCAAAAAATGGTGTTCGAAAACGAAATTCGAACTCGGAATAACAGTGCGTCCAACCGTTAGACCGACTCGTGAAATTTTAACTAGCCGCCCGTACTGTGCACTTTTATTTGCACTGACGTGTACGCTGCAATACGTCGCTTGTTTCGGTAAACTTTAGTTGCGGGTGCCCGTACAGTCAACAAATTGTTTTTGCTTACACTGCGTGCCGGAATAATTGTCCAGCGTACACTTGTTAATTCATTATGGTTGATAGACAGGTAGGTAATGAGCGGAAAATATTTATTGTGCATTTTTAAGTTTAATTACATTGTGAGGTTGCGTTGTGGAGTACGAATCAGATAATGGTATTTTCAGACGTGAAATATGTAGCTGCTGTAATGGAAAATATGTAATTAACTGTTTATTTGAACATGAAGTGTTCGCGAAAATTTAAACCTCGGATTATATGGTACAGCTCTTTAAAAATATTGTTAACAGTAGTAGTAACCATTAATGTTAAGCAATTCACACGACCAAGTAGGTACTTTGAAAATTTTCTAAGTGGTCAATTTCAATCAACACAGTTTTAATCTGACTACTCGAAAGTAATCATTATAATTATATTTCCTACCAGACACCATCCTAGACAGATTTATTAACTCCTCAACTACCAAGCAAAAACAGCAAAACTTTTACCAACTTTAAATCCATTAGAAAAGTCAAACATAAACAAAAGTAAATCATCGAGTTAAGATAATGAAATTCATTACCTGGTATAAAAATAGTAAAATAAGCACTCTGTATAATGGCTTCAAGTTTAATAATGCAGTTTGAGCGATATCGCAGCTGCATTCATAGACTAAGAAAATTTAATCCAACGGGACTCCGAGTGTCTCCAGCTGAACCCGAATATACGAATCTGATGAAAGCTCTTGTTTATATCCACTGAATATTTTTGATGCTTAGAAGCATAAAAAATAATCAGTGATTTGTGAAGAGCTTTTCAATGATAACAACGTTTGGCTAACAACGTTGGTCGTCTACGTCACAGTCACAGTTGTAGGTTTTATCTCCATAAAGATAAAATTATCACTTTTTTTTCTATTACTTGTAGACGACTGTGGCCTGTGAAATGAAAAGTGGTTACTGTCACTTAGATCGCCTGAAACATCAATATAATAATATATATCTAATAAACCCGGAGTAAAGTTACGCCAAACTTAAACCTCGAAAAATGTATGACTAAACTGAAGTTAATACTGGTTGTTACTTTACTTCGCTTTTATTTATTTGCATTATAGAGATCAGACTTTTTATGAGTAGGTGCTATAAAAACCTTGTACAAAAATAGTTTATACAAGACATTATTGACCTTCTAATTTGTGCTCATGTGTCCCTTACAAAGGCTCCAGAGAATGTGAAAAACAATAACACATTTTTCAGATAGGTAACACAAGAATTTCAAACATCTCTGCTACAAGCAGACTAATTGAAATACCTTCTCCACATTTTTTCCGCGCTCCGAAACCCGGGGAAAGGCTAAATCTAGTAAATTAGTTTCATTATCACTATGTCCCAGGTGCTTCACAAAGCGCTTGTTTTTGGCGCGACCTCTCCCCTACCCCCACTACTTGCACCTCCCTATCCGTCTTTACCAGCTTTATTAAGTTGAACTCTTTAGCTGGAGTAGTTTTAAGTTAGTCTACTGGGAGCGATTAGTTACCTTTCTTTGTTAAGGAATTGAATAGTTTCCGAAGTTTTTTGCTCTTTGTATTGTGTTAAATAGAAGCTTGAGTAAAATACAGTGGAAATCGCTTGGTAGTGTTTGTTATTTTCGTTTAGATAAATAGTTCAGTTCGACTTTGGTTCTATTCTTCCTTAAACTTGAAGCTCTGGCTAGGAGGTTCGCTTTGTTGAAACTGTTTGCTCAATTTCAAGTTTTAATTTCTTTCATTTGAAATTCTACTTTATTTAGGCTTTTAAACTTTGCCTTTAGAGTTGGAAACTATTGGAAGACCTCTGCGCTTAAAGTTTTATCCATACTATCAAACAAAAGTTCTAGATTCGTGTACTAAAGAAAAAGGACTTTGCGTAACTTTACTTATTCACTTGTGTCTAAAAGATTCAGCTCCGAAGAAAACTGTCAGACTTCTCGGAAGTCAACTAATTTCAAAGGTAGGCAATTAAAGCGAAAAATAAACAGACAAACACAACAATACTCTTAAAACCGTCACCCGAATCCTTATCCGAAAACACATTACCGCGATAAAAACCTGATTAAAGCTTTAATTATTTCGTCAACATAATTAATCTTGAGCTCTTGTGCGATGCCCATGTTTTAATTAAATGACAATAACAGGGTATATTTAAAATTAATTTGGTCGCCAACTCGACATTATCGCAAGGCGAGGTGAGAGGACGCATTTATCAGCGCACACTCCAATACTCTCGTGTAAAATTAAATGACATTTGACGTGTGGTGTAAGTTGTGGAAACTTGTAATATTAACTGTGAAAAATATGCACGAAAGATAATGACTTTTCTTCATGCAATGGCTTAAGATTACGTCTGTTTTAAGTATATTATAGCGTCTTGGTTAAATTAGCGCCTATGACTATGAAGTAATCTTAGGCTCCGCACAAATGGGGCACCGATGGCTGACGTCATCAGCCACCGGTAGCTGACGACAAGCTGTTTACATGATTTTTAACACGTTTTGTATGAAATCGCCGCACACGTGTAGCGAGTGGCATCCACTCGCGACTCAGTGTCCACGAAACGCCACCGGTGGCGATCATTCGTGACTCAGTGTCCGCGACATGTCACCGGTGGCGGCCATTCGCTACTTCGCTTGCTTCGCTTTGTATTCGTTACAAATTACAGCGGCCACCGACCACCTTCGTTTACGCGGTACCAAAGAATGTTGCCGCGCGACAGACACCGGTGGCTGTGGTCGGTGGCCCGTTTGCGCGGAGCCCAAGGCTGACTTCGGAACTTGGTTCGGAAATGGCGAATTTTTACTACTAATACCTTAGTAGTAAAAATTCGGGCTCGCCCCCTATTACGTGGGACTTAAACATAACTGGCGAAATGTGGGTGTATTATTAGGAAGATCTCTGCCTAACCCTTCAGGGAATACTGGTGTGATATTATGTAATATTAAAAATTCGGGTACTGGGGACCAATAAAGTCTGTCATATGGCGTTCTGATGTTTTTTTATCTAGGGCATTTCGCAGTTGACCACTGAGGTCATGGCTGCTTAACCGGACTTTCTTGTGGTTGCTTTAAGCTTCTACACTTAAAGCCTCCAGCCAGGGGCAAAAACTATTCTAAATTAAAACTAGGCGAACGCTCGCTAAGGGCACCCCCTGTGGGGTACGAACCTCGGCTTAGGGCGTCGCTGGGGGGAGGACAGCAAGAAGGGACAGGCTGGATTGAACATAGATTACGTGCTACGTGCTCAGCTGCAACAACTGCTGGCACATCGTTTTCGACCAAGGATCGGAGGGAGTCTCATTTACTCGAGGACGCGGTCGCGATCGCAAAGGACCTCGGCGGCGAGGTCGGAATGGCAATCGGGAGGCGTCTGTGTTTGTGCACTGTACTGGTGGCCCTATTCTTCTCCTGGAGGAGTGTTATGGCGTCATCTGGATCGGAGAGGTGGCGATCTGAGTACTACGAATAATTTTTATACTAATTATAGCTTACTCCCGCTATCGCTTCGCTTGTACTTTGTACCATCTGCAAATAGCTGGTACAAACAAAATTAAATGCAGCGTTGAAATTCGACAATGCTTTCGTAATTAGATGTCATAATTTACTGGAAGCGACTCCACTCCTCTTATGATTTTTACCTGGACTCAAAGGGATTTTGTTACGGACAATTTGTAGGGAATAATGGGAAAACCACTGGTGTTTGATGTTCCATCGTCGTTTATGTGATATTTAGATGGTAAGCTAAATTATTCGACAGAAGCTGGATTAGTCTTAGTATCTAAGAAGTTTTGCAAAAAAAAAAAAAAAATTACGTGAAAAACGATTCCATTTTTTATCAGTTGTCGATTTTCTTGTCATTGCTTTGTTCGACTGCCGTAATAATGATGCCATGACAATATGCCGGAAAATATACACAAACGCTAATCGTTTGTATAAAAACATCGACTGAAATAAAAAAAACACATCTCAAACGATGACTGACTTCATCTAAACTAATCCCAACTAATATTATAAATGTGAAAGTGAGTTTGTTACGCTTTTACGCTAAAACGGCTGAATGGATTTGTATAAAATTTGACACATGGGTAGACCATGACTTGGATTGGCACAGAGGATACTTTTCATCCCGTTGTGGATCACGTTATTCAAGGAAAACGAGGCTCAGCTAATGGTTCCCGAGATTCGTAAAACCAGGCACGTGTAGATTAAGTACAGCTAATGGTTCCCGAGATTCGTAAAACCAGGCACGTGTAGATTAAGTACATATTTAGCAAACAAATATTTTTATCACCCGACAATGTTGATTTTGACAATTATCGGAAAAACTAATTTTGGAAACAGTTGACTCGTAACCATGAATAAAGTGAAACCAAAGGTAAGAAAATAAGCTTCATGAGTATGTAGTACCTACCTAGGTAACTGAAATTAGATTCTTCGTCATGTAGCCTTACCTGGGCTACATGACGAAGAATCTAATTTCAGTTTCAATATTAATTGTTTGAATTCTAACTTATCATAACTATTTTTTTAATTTAATCACACTTATATTATAAAGGGGAAAGTTTGTGAGTGTGTGTGTATGTTTGTCTCTTCTTCACACTCAAACGGCTGGACATATTTGGATGAAATTTGGCACACAAATAGTTTATAACTTGGATTAACATATGGAATACTTTTCATCTCGATATTCCCACGGGATCGAGACTTATGCGGGTGAAACCGCGGGGCGCAGCTAGTAATCTAAACTAATATTATCTAAAGTAATATTTTATAGAGACTAGATTTGATATTTTGTATGTTTGTTTGTTACGCTTTCACGCTAAAACGGCTGAACGGATTTGTATGAAATTTGGCACCTGAGTAAACCATGACCTGGGATAGAACATAAGCTATTTTTGATTCTAATATTCCCACGGGATCGAGACTTATGCGGGTGAAACCGCAGGTAAAATAAGTATAAAAACTTTCCGTGCGAAAATGTTTGTAAAAAGCTACTTACAGAAATAAATAACGTTTTATCGTCTTGTATTTTCCTTTAGTAATCCAACAAAAAAAAAATACAAAGTCTCTTCAACCATCTTGTTTTTTCTACCCTGTATATGATAAACAAGCAGCTTATTTTCCATCCTTCCTCTGAAAGACCAGACACACAACCCAGACACGTAAACAAAAAGAAAAAATTCAGCAGACCGACCAATAGCACTGAATATTTCAGTCTAGTATCGGGACGTGTTTTTTTCAGTTCGACGGAGCTTTGTTTCAATGTAGACTAATACTCGGGAAACATGGGATTTTTGTAGTAATACAATTTTTATCATAACTGTACAGTGAACGTTTAAATTTCCATTAAAATATCGCTGTTTGATGTTTATTTGTTTATTCACGAGTTTTGTTATTGAACTGAGTTTTAGTGGCTTTTGTTGGCTAGGTAGTTTTTTTGTTTTTTTGAAGTGAGCTTTAGGCGCGTTGGGCATTTTTGAAATGGGACTAAAGTATTGATTTTGTGACACCATGACGACACCTTTTTTGTAAAGACGACTGTGCTCTTTATTTATATTACGTTACGGATTAATGTTCTGTGCAAGTATTTTTAATTTAAAGGTTTTGTAAACGCGATTGTGCTCTTTATTTAGATAAGGTTACGGACCAATGTTCTATGACAAGTATTTTTCTTCCACCAAGGCGATCTTGTTCAAGTTTTCACTTCTGTTGGCACTCCCGGAGTGCCACTGTTTTTTTTTTTTTTTTGTGTTAACTTTATCTGTAACTGGCTTCTGCCTGTGACTTTGTCCGTGAGCCTATTACCTTCCTCAAGAATTGGGCTATACAATGCACAAATAATTTTTGAAATTTGACTGGTAGTTCGAGAGATTACCCCCTAGATACAAACAAACAAATTTTAGATTTTTATAATATTAGTATAGACTTGTGTTAATGCATGAGAGCAGTGGTGGTCCAGTGGTAACGGCCGCGACTTACGAACGCTGACAGGCGCTTTACTTTGTGTAAATTATTTCATCACCACTGCTCTCAAAACGGTGAAGGAAAACATCGTGAGGAAACCGGCATGTCCTAGAACCGAAAATTCGAAGACATGTGACATCTACCAACCCGCACTGGGCCCGCGTGGTGGATTATGGACCACTCTCTCTCACAGAGAGGAGGCCTGTGACCCAGCAGTGGGAACATTTAAAGGCTGATGATGATGATGATGAATGCATGTAGCTACATGGTTTTGCTATTTTATTGAAATAGATTGTACTCTTGTCCTAGTCCGATAATTTTGCTGTATCTCATACAAAATATTGATGTATTCATTTATAAGTAACCCTGCAGTTTTTAATTGCCCAGTGATGATGAATCACAAATGTACCTATACGTACCTTACTAGACCAAGAAACTAATTTAAGGCTTAAATTATTTGGATATGGTTTGGTTTGGGCATGTTGAGAGGATGAATGAAAGGCGACTAACAAAATGTATTTACAAGGCTGATGTAAAGGGAAAGACTGGACGGGGACGCCCTAGGAGGACATATACTGACCTTATTGATGATGTTCTTCAGAAAGGCCAGGTGCGTAGTACTCGCAACCGGCGTGCGTGTATGACCAGATGTATGAACGTAAACGAGGCAAAAGGAGTATGTAAGGATCGTAGCAGGTGGCGTTCTGTAGTTTCTGCCTACCCCCGTGGGAAGAAGGCGTGAGTTTATGTATGTATGTATATATTATTAACTTAGGATAGACCCTAATAAAACACAAACTCTTCAACATCTTTAACATTTTGACGTAACAAAAGTGCTCTATCTCTATTCAAACAATTAAAAATAAAATGGAGTCTAAGCTGCAATTCTTTGCATTCAGCAGACGTATTCCATCGAGTCTCTACGGTAGAGTACCCTCTACAAAGACTCTACTTTGTCAGTGTCGTTTGCTCTACATCTCATTTACTGTGTCTCTACAATTATAGAGAAAGGAAGCTCGCTGTTTAATATGCAAATTAAAATTGTAGAGCTTATGATGTTGGAAATTTTCTTGTTTTAATTTCTTTTTATTTTCGTGGGAACGTTAGTAAGGGGAAAGGGAAATAGTTATCTATGTGAATGTTAAAGCGGTTTTCTGTCAAGCTTGGTAGAGGTACGGCTATTGTATTCATCTATCTCGTATGCTATTAAGTATGTAAACTTACCACTTTTTAACCGACTTCCAAAAGGAGGAGGTTCTCAATTCGACTGTATGTTTTTTTTTTGTATGTTTGTAACGCGATTACTCCGTCAATTATGAATTGATTTTGATGATTCTTTTTGTTTGGTAGATCATACTTCAGAGGTGGTACCATATAAATTTTATTAACTTTGCTTGGGTAGTTTTTGAGTTAGCTTTCATAATACGTATTTTTTCCCACTTAGTATGTGGATGATATTATTATGATAACTTCCTGTCACTGTTATTTACATAGCAGGTAGTGGTTGGTATTCGAATTTGTGTGGGGTAGGTACCACAACTAAAAAGTGAAAAATAGAAACTTTTTACAAAAAAAAAAAACAACCGACTCCAAAGTCGATTGTTTTATTTTTTTGTAAAAAGTTTTTTTATTTTCATAATATAACATCACGCTTTGTTTCCCCGAAGGGTTAGGCAGAGGTGTATCTATAGTACACCCACATTTCGCCAGTTATGTTTATGTCCCATGTAATAGGAGGCGAGCCTATTGCCATCAACCGGGCACAAATTCCGACTCCGGGCTGCTATGGAGAAAACTCTTGTTTTTTTAATTATGTAAAAAAAAGTGGCACTCCGAGAGTGCCGACAGAAGAGAAAACTTGAAAAAAAAATCGGCACCGCGGTAATCAACGCGTTGATGTCTTTTACTCCACGAACCGCGGTGTCGGTAACAGGTCGCGCAATCAATGATTTAGTCCCATCTCAAAAATACCCAAAGCGCATAGAGAAGTTTTCACTTAAAAAAAAAGTGTTGCTGTGTAATTAATTACCTTCTTCGATCTTATATTTACAAGAACACCTGATCTAAACCTGTCTTCTAGTTAACGCGTTGATGTCTTTTAATCCACGCACCGCGGTGTCGGTAACAGGTCGCGCAATCAATGGTTTAGTCCCATCTCAAAAATATCCAATGCACCTAAAGAAGTTTTCACTTTAAAAAAAAGTGTAACTATGTATGTAATTACCTTCTTCGATCTTATATTTACAAGAACACCTGATCTAAACCTGTCTTCTAGTGACGCTATTAATTTAACCCGAGATGTTGTGTTGTCACCCTACATGTCAGTGTCAAAATATAAGGAAAACCGACGACGTAGGGTGTACCTAAACGCTGTCATCGCGGAGACAGATACTTCTATTTTAATTGCAGTGTGTATATTGTTTTCCATGTGCCTTTCAGGAAGTGCTTAGACACGTGTTGATTTAATTATGAGTGTGTTTTAGCAGAATTAAATTCGCAGGTACTAATTCCTTGTTCGCCTAGTTTTGGTCTGGTCACGAACATGACTTCTAAGCGTACCCTTTCTAGGTCTAATTTCTAAGTCAGGCAAAGTGTTACCTACTGGGTTTTCCATTCATCATCAGCCTATAAATGTTCCCACTCTGTGAGAGGGAGTGGGCGGTAATCCACCACGCGGGCCCAGTGGGTTGGTAGATGTCACATGTCTTCGAATTTTTGGTTCTAGGACATGCCGGTTTCCTCACGATATTTTCCTTCATCGTTTTGAGAGCAGTGGTGATGAAATAATTTACACAAAGTAAAGCGCCTATCTGGGTTCGAACCTACGACCTACAACTCGTAAGTCGCGGCCGTTACCACTGGGCCACCACTGTTCTCCATTTCAATATTGTTACCCCTGTGACCTATTAGGAAAACTGATTTTACCCCGACCTTAGAATGTTATCAATAAAAGCAATATAAGCAAATAATATAATTATTAAAATATTTGCACATTAGTAACGTATTTTATATGTATATAATAAAAAATGAATTAAGTAAAAATAGTTAGTGTGATCGTTGGTATATTGTTCATCATTCACAAGTTTTTATGTTAGGTTTAGTAACGCATAAAGCGCATCTTAAGTCATGTACCATCACCTTGAGACAGTTTCAGGCCTTTGTTTTCGGTGCAACCAAACTTGAAAAACCACTCTTACATCTATAGGGGGTAGGTGTGTATAAGCATTTTTAAAGCTCTGTTAGCTAAATGAAATTCTACTCTGTAAGTCTATACTCCATTTGAAATAACATTAGACATTTAACTAAACCTTTTTTACAGTTCGTTCAACCGATTTTGACTTCTATTGCGTTAGTGACATGACAAATGACAGCTGCAGTAAACATTGGTATTGTAACCACTTTTTTGTTTTTAATGCCATCCTTATGCCTACGGTATAGAAGTCAAAATCGGTTGAACGGACTGTAAAAAAGGTTTGTTTAAATGTCTAATCTTATTTCAAATGGAATATAGTATTCTCGCGTAGTCCAAGAAATTCCTAATACTTACTGAGTGGCGATCTGTGAATATTTTATTTTTAGCTAGGTATTTCATTCGATTAGGTCTTAATTATTAGGTTCTTTGTTACTCCCACAGAATAGTTGATTTACCCACGCGGGGGTAATTACCCCCAGGTTCGGAACCAATGTTCTAGTGTATGGACCTGTCTTAAATTATGTATGCCTTGAAATGCGGTTCACAACATCAAAGGCCCAATTTCGCCTAATCTAATTTCTAACCAAAATTTTTTTCTAGCCAAAAACTAACGCAAAAATACAGCGGTAACCGTATATCCGTGTTGGTGGCAGCATCTCGTAAACTGTGACGTATGTATATTGCGAGGAAAGTTAGTTTGCTCATACATTACTCGGAGGCTTGCCTTAAGCCGCACTCATAAAGCCAAATTAGGCGTGTCTTGAGAAGTTATACGGTTTGGTAAGATGGAGAGCATGTTGGCAGACTTTTTTTGGGTTAGATTTTTCTTTTGAACACTTTTTTACTTCCCTATTCTGCCCTGCTAAGCCCAAAGGCGGTATCTCTGAGATACGCCCTTTTAGTTTTTAACCGACTTCCAAAAGGAGGAGGTTCTCAATTCGACTGAATGTTGTTTTTTTTTTTGTATGTTTGTTACGCGATTACTCCGTCAATTATGAATTGATTTTGATGATTCTTTTTTTTTTTTTTGGTAGATCATACTTCAGAGGTGGTCCCATATAAATTTTATTAACTTTACTTGGGTAGTTTTTGAGTTAGCTTCAATAATACGTATTTTTACCTCGCTTAGTATGTGGATGATATTATGATAACTTCCTGTCACTGTTATTTACATAGCAGGTAGTGGTATTCGAATTTGTCTGGGGTAGGTACCACAATTAAAAAGTGAAAAATAAAAACTTTTTACAAAAAAAAACAACCGACTTCAAAAAAAACACAACAAAGTGAAAAATAACTTTAATTTCGGAAGTCGGTGACAAAGAACGAAAATTCAAAACCAAAGACACCGACTTCCGAAATTAGTTATTTTTCACTTTGTAGTGTTTTTTTTGAAGTCGGTTGTTTTTTTTGTAAAAAGTTTTTTTTTATACCATTCAATAGCTTTAACAATTTCACATCTAACTGTATAAGCGAAATAGCGCTTTCTAACTTAAAACATTTTAAATAACCACTAAGATTTTTTTATATCTCCTTTTTCCTGAAATTACTATTTACAAAAACTCAATTTTCTCAAAACTTACTCCGGTTAAGATACGGTCTTTGGGCTTAGCAGGGCAGTATACTACTTATAGGTTGACTCTATTGCATATCAAAGCTTAAAAGGAAGTATTTTTACCAACTATCGGGCAAATGGGAACCGCGGCAATATACAGGATTTTCAACAAGTAAAAGTAAACACTGTTGTTATTTTACTATTGGAATTGGTATTTTTATGGATTTCTTTTTGCTATACTTATAAAACTAAGGACTGCAACTGTTAAGGTTTTTGGTACGCTTAATCAAGCGTACCAAAAACCTTAACAGTTCCCACCCAAAAAAAAAAAATGTGTGCTAGAAAATTAGTGCTTTAAAATTATGGAGTACTAATCAGTACTCCATAATTTTAAAGCGCTAGAAAAAAAATGTGTGCTAGAAAATTAGTGCTTTAAAATTATGGAGTACTAATCAGTACTCCATAATTTTAAAGCACTAATTTTCTAGCACACATTTTTTTTTTTTGGGTGGGAAATTATCAAATAACTTCTCCCGCTCTGGGTGGAGCGGAAGGGCGTGTCAGACTCTTACTGACTAAAACCCACCCGTGTTCCTTCGGTTGCCCTGTTACCGGGGGCCACGATTTCCCTATCGGTTTTCTTCGAACCCCCGGCAGGCATTGGCCCTAGCGGACCCCGTCAATTCTGCTGACATCTCTTTGAGGCGCGCGTGGAACACAACGCGCCGTCGACCCGACACTTTAGCACCTCAGTTTCGATTCAGGGTGTAAGTATTGGAACGCTCTAATCTCTCTTAAAACAGCAACAGTATAATTTATTCAAAGTATTTCCATTTCAGCATTTTCCTCACCATTCTTCAGGATCTTGTGTCACGTTCCCACGACTTGCCTGAAACCCATAACAAAGCCGTTGCGTTTTCGAACACAACCCTTCACTCAAATCTCACCCTTACGTCCTCTACATAAGGTTGAATAGATGTTTTTTCTATATACCTAATTATATTTGTCCAACGTACCTGTACACGTGTTTTGCTTAAGTTTTAATGTTGTTGGGCTTATTTCTTTGCTACGTGATCGCCAAGCAAGGGTTCTCATTACATATTACTCCTATTTTATGGGAGAACTAACTATTGTGAGACAGTAAGAAGAGTTAATAAGGTTGCGGGAGTTTGACAATTTGTATTCTTGTCTTGAGTTAGATGGGGCAGGATTAAAAACAAAGGGCTTTACTTTTTTTTTGGAAAGAAGAGAATTTTTTCATGCCTCGAAGAGAATGTTACCAGCTATTATACCTGAATGACAGCTCTGACTTTGGTGAATCTAATATCATTCCAAATTAATTTGAGATGCTGAAATTCACAGTATTTATGAGTAAAACACTGATATGCAGCAGTTTTTGGTTGGTCTTTTATAGGTATGAGGTATAGGGTCTAAAGTTCACTCATCCTCCATAGAAAAGGGAGGATCATCCGACCAGATGGGTATTGCGTCTCGTGGGCAACTGCCCGACAATTTTTTTTATATACTAGCTTCTGCCCGCGACTTCGTTCGCATGGAAATCGTAAGACATCACAATATACTACAATAATAGCCACATTTTTATAAAACTTCCCTGTATACTACGTTTGTAGTTTTATTCTCAGCAGCCAAAATATACAGAGAGTCAAGAATGGTGACTCGGGAGCAAGCGACGTAACAGTTGTCCATGTGAGAAGCAGCTTATCCTGAGGTCGACACCCGCAGCCTTCAGCCTTCAGTGTCGGCCCCTGTAACTTGTTGATCGCAAAGCATACACTCCCAGAGAACTGCACGCGCTTTAACTGGTAGTTATGGGGAATTTGTTCTTTATACGCGCTATAAACACTGTCTCACCATCGCCACAACCTGTTAGAATTTCCACCTCGATGACGTTTCTCTGCAAAGACATGACTTTGAGCTGGTTTCCGTTACACAGATATACAACCGGAAGTCCACTTGCCATTTGTGAATTGAGAAATTCTACGGAGTGGTATTATTATAAATAAATAAATAATAATCATCTTCCTCCACATCAGTATTAATGGAGGTGTATATCACTTCACTCCCTTCAATTTGTGAGAGAATACTGTGGTTGATCGCTGCAGCTTGATCATCTTCGGAGTTAAAACGGAAACACGCCTAAGAATTCTCTTGGTACGGTATTTAACTGATATCCCCGTATATCAGACGAATAAGATCTTCTAAAGTGGGATCTACTCTACCAAGAGTCTCTGGTGGAGTGCTTTCACCAACTTTTAGAAGAACATCGGAGAATTCTTGAGCATTTGAATTACCGCCAAGCCGAGCTCGTATGATGATGGTCAAGCGCAGTTTATGAACTCTCGACCATAGAGTCGACCTTTTCAACGAAGTATTCACTTTTTTTTGTCAAGACTGTGACACCACCCATCATATCTTGGTTTCTGCGGATGTCCTGCAGGGTTCTGTTTACAGTTTCCACTGCTTTCCTTTTTGCCATAATGCATTCATCCCATACGACGAAGCGCAATCCCCTAAGCATACATCCCTTGTTACTGTTGCGTGACACCCCACAAACAGGCGTTTCGTTGCTCTCTAAATCGATGGGAATCTTAAACATGACGTGCGCTGTTTTGCCACCAGCACGCGTAGCATGATCACCGTAGAAACGAGTTTTGTCGACGGAAGAATAGACAAAATGACAGATAGTGATTGTTTATCTGTCATTTTGTCGATTCTTCCGTCGACAAAACTCGTTTCTACGGTGTTCATGCTACGCGTGCAGGAAGTAGTGTGGCAGCGATTCCAGAAGATCCACACACATACATATTTTAAAGTCGCTAGGACAAATCTGCTGTCAAAATCTGTAAAAAAAAACATTTTATTCCTACAGTCTTTTGCTCTAAAATGATCAGAATACAACCTTGAATGTTTTGTGACTGTAAAGTACTTGTAACTTAGTAGTTTCCCATAGCTTACGAAGTTTTCCATTTTTTGTGAATTAATACGTTGAACGAACTATTGTACGTTGTACGTTGTATGAACTATTACATACACAATCCAAAAAAAAAAATCGTTTTACAAAAAGAGTTTAAAAAAAACAGATGTAAATCGAACTTACTACCCCGGGCGGCCTACCACCAGCTCATAAAGCAGTATTATTTTAATGTTACTTCAGTGGGAGAAAGTGATGGAGCTATACATCCTGTAGAGCTTCATCTCTTTCCCACACTGAAGTAAACTAAAGTAATATTAAAATAATACTGCTTTTGAGCTGGTGGTAGGCCCTCAGGACTTCAAAACATTCGTCCAACCGCTTACTTATTCGCTTTGTTGAAAGTTAGCTAAAATAGCCGTTCCTATATAAAAGGTAGCGTGATGATAATCATTTAAAAAGTTAAATCGGTAACTACCTATCTACAATATCCCAACCTTTTGGCGCGTCCTTTTACAATTTGCAGAGAAAAATACGAACATGATGTAATATTGCTCATCCCCCATAGCAAATAGCGTGATAGTTTATGCCCTACAGTTGGTACAGACAACCATTCTAAAAACTTTATTTTCCGCATAAAAATCGATCCCAGACCTCGTAGCAATAACTTTCTTTAAAAAAAATTAACTTCGCTACGATTTTATTATATCTATAGATTATAGGTACATAATAAAATAAAAATAAATAATCGTATTACAAAATGTGAAAAAAAAGAAAAAAAAAAACCGTAGGTGGGAATCGAACTTACAACCCCACGTTTTCAAAGCAACCGCCCAACCGCTGAGCTAATTGCTTTGTTGAAACTTGTCTAAAATAGCCGTTCCTATATACTTCATGATTGACTGCTTAGTTCCATAAAGGTATAGCGTGTTGATAATCATTTAAAAAGTTAAATCGATAACCATCTACAATATCCTAAAATGTTGGCACGTTTTTTTCCAAAAATACGAACATAATATAATATTGCTCGTCCCCCATAGTAAATAGCGTGATAGTTTATACTCTATAGTTTGACTAGACTTATAGGGAACACCTATGCAAAATTTTAACAGAATCTATCCGGTAGAATTTGCGTCATGCTAGAACATAAAAATACAACATAATGTAATATTGCTCGTCCCCCATAGTAAATAGCGTGATAGTTTATATCCTATAGTTTGACCAGACACACAGGGAATATCTATGCAAAATTTTAACAGAATCTGTCCGGTAGAATTTGCGCCATGCTGGAACATACATACAGACAAACAGACAAAAATTCAAAAAAAAAATATTTTCGGCATTAGAATCGATCCTAGACCTCGTAGCAATTACTTTTTTTCAAAAATATTCAATGTACAGTTTTGACTTCGCTACGATTTTATTATATGTATAGATACTCGTCGCGCGGATAACACTGCTTGCGAGATTTAGGATTTGTGTGATGTCAGGTCTTTGATACGTAGTTCGCTTGTGGCGTTGTAGATGCCGCCACAGTCTGGAAACCAACATCAAACAAGATACTTGCGAATAGACTAGGCCTATTCCTTTGAAACGAAAAGTATCATTTTATGAATGTTATTAAAGTGAAACTTTTATTACATCGTCTCAAACTTTTTCGTCTGTGTGTTGCATGTCGCGTGACGGTCGGCCGCGGAGTAGGGATAAAGTGAAAGGCGCTCGTCAGAACAGCCAAGGCCAATATGGCGGCGCCTATAGAAGTTTCACTTTTACCGTGGTTTCATAAAACCACACAATCCTTTTTTTCTGTATTACATTTAAATATTTACCAAATTCCTTTTAATCTATGGTTCTAGAAAGAGCAAATTCGACAAACATTCTGCATTAATCGTGCGTTTTATGGATTCATACATATTGTATTGCTTAGAATTCTGACGGCAGCAAGCGAAAATCTACAGGCGTCATCAAACGTATATTAAGCCGAATTAAAGGATTGGGGGTCGCTCACAACGAGTTCAAAGGCATTCTTGTGGGGCTTTTTGATATTTTTACATTTACGACAAGAGGTTTACTTATATCTGCCAATTTGTAGTATGAGATTTGAAAATGTGGTCTCATATAGTTGAATAAACCATATTGGATATATTTATTTATACATAACGAAAAATACTTTAAGTTTAGTATGGCCCCAGAACTTAATAAAGACATTACTTGACCGGCAAGAAAACCTTGAACTAAAATCATTATTTACTTCGAAGAACTCAGCCAAATTACAACGACAAAACAAACTCCTCAATCAATCTGCCTAGCCTTTTCTCAACCATATTGGGGTCGGCTTCTAGTCTAACTGGATGCAGCTGAATATCAGTATTTTACATGGAGCGAATGCCTATCTGACTTCCACAACCCAGTACTGGGTAATACGATACCCTTTGGTAAGACTGGTTGTCAGACTTTCGTGCTTCTGACGACCCGAAACGACTGTCAAAGATCCACGATCATTCGTGGATCTTTGACAGTCGTTTCGGGAAAGCACGTTAAACTATTGGTCCGGCTGTCATCAGCCGGACCAATAGTTTAACGTGCTTTCCGAGGCACGGAGGAGTCTCGGTATGTAAAAATGGTCACCAACCCCGGCAAGCGTAGCTTAACCGGCCCGTGTGGCTCAAACATAAACTTCTCACGAGTTAAAAAAAATACCAGCTAGCTTGTTCCAAACTCAAAAAAATTACCATTCTACCAGAGTGCAAATAAAGAACACAAACTGCTGTGTACAAACCCTAATCCCAATTAAAGGCGGAGGGCATCCGCCCTTTCCGATTCCTCCGTCGCTGGGCGGAACTCATTTACCTAAAATTGCTCCCAATTTATTAGGATTCCCAGAATAATTCCATCTCGGTCGTGGACAAATTCGTAAACGCTATTTTGTTTGGCCAGACAAGAAATATTTCAGCGGTTTTTCTTCGGACTGTGAGCTGAATTTCAATTGGTTGATGAAGTGTTTGTTGTTGAAGCGGAGTTAAGTAGCGGTAGGTATTTCAGAAAAGATTTTGGGAACGTAGTTCTTTAACGCGGTTTGCGGTTGGAGTTGACTGGTAGAAATTGTCATGTAACATTATAGCGTTATGCCCGAAAAAGTCAGTTTCAATGTCTCAAGTTTAAAGTGTCAAATGCTTTTGTTTTTGTTTTTTAATACAGAGCCATCTAGTAGAAGTTTTTGCTTCTAAAAACTAATACTAGATGGCTCTGTATTAATACAGTGAAAGAAACGATGTCCCGTGACACTTGCCGATTTATTTACACCTTTATGCCTTTGATCCTTTAGTTGGGTTTTATAATATTTTTCTTTATATGCTATGCTTACAGGTTCTTAGTTAATTTTTCTTTAAGTTAAAATTTACTTGAGTTTAGTCACTTAATATCATATAATCACGCCTTGTTTCCCCGAAGGGTAGGGCAAAGGCGTACCAGTACACCAACATTTCGCCAGTAATGTTTCAGTCCCATGTTATAGGGGCGAGCCTATTGCTATCAACCGGGCACGAATCCAGACTCCAGGCTACCACTGAGAAATTCCAAATAGAAAAACCGAAAAACACTTTGCGCGACCTGGGAATCGAACTGAAGACCTCATGCTCAGCAGTAGCGTTTACGACTACTAGGTCAACGAGGTGGTTAGTTAAGTCACGTCTATGTTAATCACTACTACACGGTGTTCGTCTCAAGTTACAATTAAGTATAAACTTAGTGTACAAGTTTGTAATGCTACACGTAGTAGTTAAACTAGTTGCTGTTAATGTTATCGCCTGTAAGTCTTTGAATACTTGTAGAAACAGTTGTTCTTGTATTTAGGGATTAACTTCCAAAATGATAATTTGAGTCTAGGAAAGGATGGAAGGAGATAATGGTGCCAATTCCCTTGTCCACAAACCAAACTTTCATTAAGAAAAGGACAGAAGATAAATTTTAGTTTAGTCCTGTCAAATTAATCAGCGCCTGTCAGTCTCCATACAAGTTTAGACGTGATTAAAAATTTGCCAACTAAAATTACGTCAATTTACGTCAAGCGCTGATTAATTTGACAGGACTAAACTAAAAATTATCTTTTGTACTTTTCTTAATGAAATAGAAAGAAAAAGATGCACTGAACTTAAATTTAGTTTGTTTTGTGAACAAAGGAATCGGCACCATTAAGAGAGTAATTTTAAATCAATTACATGGACCTTTATTAACCGACTTCCAAAAGGACGAGGTTCTCAATTCGACTGTATGTTGGTTTTTTTTAAAGTGAAAACTTGTTAAGGCGCGTTGGGCATTTTTGAGATGGGACTAAACCATTGATTTCGCGACACTGTGACGACACCAGCGTTGTTATCTTTTTAATGGTCAAAAGAACAATTAAAAAGACATCAACGCATTGATTACCGCGGTGCCGATTTTTTTTAAGTTTTTACTTTTGTCGTCACACCCGGAGTGCTACTGTTTTTTTTTATTTATTTATTTAATACTTTAGGCACATGTACAGAGGCGGAATTAATGCTTTTTTCTTTAGTGATAACTCCGTCAGTTATGAATTGATTTTGACGATTCTTTTTTTGTAGTGTTTTTTTTGGAAGTCGGTTGTTTTCCTTTTTGTAAAAAGTTTTTATTAATTGTTTATACAATTTATACAGGCTACACAATTTCATGTAAACTTACAAGATCAGGGACAAATGCTAGTGTCCGCTTCCAACTATAGGAGACCACATCATTCACTTATAATCTAGGTAGATAACTACAGTAAGTTTGACAAAGCGAAAATAATAAAATAAATCAAAACATACAACACGAAAATCATAGAAAGAAAACAAAATGACCTACAAAATAAATTAATAATAATAACAAAAATTTAAATACAAAAACGTAAAAGACGACAGACAAAAATAACAGCAAATATGACTTGGGTGTTTTTCTGTTTTTAAATTATCTGGTGAAACTTCACAGAGATGATTGGTATTGGTATTTAAATGCAATAAAATAATAGTACATTATTGCAAAGGCTGGGAAATAGGCAATTGCAGGTCGAGTATGAGTTTGAAGGCCGAGCCGTAGGCGACGACTTCACTAATACGAGACAGGCAATTGCCATTTCCTCCAAGGCATATATAGTGCTTTTCTCAAAAGAATGCAGGGAAATAAAAGTAGTTAAATTTCCATATTTTTCCAAGTTAATGCCGTTTTTAACATGAACTGTACATTTCAGCATGAAATAAATTGCCCATAATGTAGATGGCTTTTTAGTTTTAGTAATCTCATTAAAATACGCCAAAAATACACAGTTTGTAGAAAATGTTCAGTTTATTCTCGTTTTCCCAAATCATAAAATTTTCATATACTTTCATGTATTTTTCTTTTGACTTCGCTGAAAGCAGGTTTTCCATTGCTAATTTGGCTTCTGATCTTAAATCTGGAGTACAATCAATCTCCATTTCACTCTCTGAACCGTTGGAACTCATTTTAATTATCTATTATATAAGTAAATAACAAATCAAGACGAATTTTCAGCTTTGCCGCCAATTTTCTATTTATCATTTGTGCCGAAAGGCAAACGCATCTAAGGCTATACAGCCACGTGAACGCAATTTGTACTAAGCAAAGAGAACTTTGGTATGCCGAGAATGATAAAAGAGATCCAACCAAAGAGTATTTATAACCCCAGCAGCACACCATTTCATACAACATTGCTGGAGCGTTGTAATGTTCCAAATTCAAAAAACGCGCCTGCAATGGATTTGATTTTCTTTGTCCGTAAATTCAATACTTCGTGTGTTCTTTGTTCGAAAATAATGACAATATTTCCATGCATGTTTGAGAAAAATAATTTTACTCAAAAATGCATGTAATGTGGTCATTATTTTGACAACCTTGTTTGAGCAAAGTCGACCTTGCCGTTCTGTTTCAAGGAGCGGCCGGCAAAGTTTTGCTGGTCGCTCTAACAGGCCAGCAAAACATTGCCGGCCGCTATTTTGACGTTTCAACGTTTTAAAAAATCAAATGCAAAAAGATTTTATTTAAAACACAGCTGTTTGTATTTATAGAGAGATAGGTACAAAAAGATTTTATTCCATATATGGCTGTATAGTTCCAACTACCATAGTAAAAAAAAAAACATTGTAACAAAGGCGCGGTTCAGCGAAAATTTTATTTTTATTTAGTGACTTTTTGCTAAAAATGAGCTATCAAAGCGAAAATTCTTCCGATTCAATGTGTTTAACACCGCCAGACATTAAAGATGAAGCTAAATTAGTGGTTGAAAATTTAATACCGCGAAACTCAAAGGAAAAATTTAAGCTTGCATATTAAAAATTTGTGCAGTGGAAAATCAGTAGGAAATCTAAATCTTTACTTGCTGGTTTTATTTAGATTAGGTACTTGCATTTTTGAGTAAAGCACTATACAAGCCTTGGCCCACTATGACTGCTTCGCTGGTCACGCTATGATTGCCTCGAGCTAGCCTAGCTACGCTCTAGGCCTTCCAGCTTGGCCATCATTGCAGCCCTTGCTGTCCTCGCTGTAAAGGCCTCGACCTACGGCCTCGGCCTTTATCTCAGCTCGTCCATCAAGTGCTGCACGCTGACCGCGCTGTGTCGGCCTGGAGCTGCGCTACGCTGCGCTGTCGGCCATCATCAGCGCGACCAGCAAAGTAGTCATTATAGACCGCGGCAGTAATGTACTATTAATCATTATTTTAACTTATCTATGAAATAATGAAGTGTGGAGAAATACTTTGACGTTGTCCTTGGGTATTTCGATTTTTTGTTTTTAAGGTTCCGTAGTAAAAATAAGAAACCCCTATAGTTCTTTTATTTTATTTTGTTTTTGTTTAATATATTATCTAGTTAATTATAAGTATTATTTATATATTAATAAATAACTACATACAGTTGTATAATGTTAACATCTATATGTATAAAAATCAACGGTCACACGATAATCTTGCAAAAACTCTAAAATTGCTGATCCAATTGTAATGAAACTTTGGTAGGCTGTTGTCTCTTCCAGAGAAGGATCCTAAAAAAAATAATAATTAAAAAGGCATTGTAACGCATGCTGCATTGGATAGTAATGTATTTAAATAGATCTTAGGTGTGTTATTAAATTTTAAAATGATTTAAAAAAATAATCGTGACTTGAATAAATAATAACCGCAAAGTAGGTAAATAACTGTTACTCAATTAACAGAAGAGTATCTTATTCAAGTTTGAACACACAAACACATCCCACGTATGACTAAGAGTCCCTCGAGACCCATTACAAGTTACCGAACACTCCTAATATACATTACTTAGGCTTAACTTTGAAACTATTAGCTTAGTTATTTAGTAACAGAATAATAAACAAGGTTAAGACAAACTTACATGTCTAGAGGTTAAAAGCTCGAGTACTAAGCGTAGTGTTCTGGGTTCGAACCTAGGATTAGAGAAAGTGTTTCTATTCGGTTTTTCCAGAAAGAAATTCTGAAAAGCAGCTTGAAGTCTGTGATAATGTAATAGGTATGTGCTCCGTTAGTTTCAATAGACTTGTCCTCTATAATATTACATGGGATTTAAATAATATCAAAGAGAAGGTGGTGAATGACAGCGCGACGATTGCCAGGTGAGTGGAAAAAGAAAAAGTGGTGCGCCAACCCCACGTAATATGGGACAAGAGCAGAAAAATGATGATGGTGGTGATAGTATAAAGAAAAATACTCTTTTCTTGCTAATGTTATTAATCTACACAACTGTACTATTTCACAATTAATGACGACTGACTATGCATTACATTTTACCATTTAAAACGACTTTTACCCCACCCAGAAATAACGATAATATCATAACCTTTATTTCTCAGTGTTGCCAAAGTAAAATAATACATTCAGTTGCCATAATAAAAATACATTAAAGTTTTAGAATATTAATAATTTATGCTTTGATAGTGCACCTAGCTTCTGACGTTTCATAAATGTCCATGTAGGTTTATGTGTTTTTTTTAAGTGAAAACTTCTTTAGGCGCATTGGGCATTTTTGAGATGTAATTAAACAATTGATTTCGCGACACTGTTGCAACACCAGCTTTTGACCATTAAAAAGACATCCAACGCGCGATACATAATTTTCTGCACAATAAAAAAAAAACTTTTTAATTCAGATTGAAATCCATAGAATGTTAGTACAGTAAAACTTATGAAACTAGTGTTAGTAATTAATGAAAAAAATACATTATAAAAACTTATTTTCTAATTATTAACCCAGTGCTGGACATAACGCGTGTCCGGCCTATCCGCAATCACAGCCAGGATGCTGTTGGTGCTGGCGCGCAACCTGCCGAGCGCCGCGGCGTGGCAGCGCATCGCTTTCGGAGCACGGCGTGGAAAATTGTTCAAGTTTTCACTTCTGTCGGCACTCCTGGAGTGCCACTGTTTTTTTTTCTTGAGTAATGTTGCCTTTCTCGCTCCAAGACAGGTGTTACCGATGTTGGTGATATATCTGCGAGGCTGAAATGGGACTGGGCGGGTCACACTTATAGGATGCATGAAAACAGATGGGCCAGGATCGCCATGCAGTGGGTGCCTGATGACGGGCGTCGCCACCGGGGCAGGCCTAAAAAGCGCTGGCGTGACGATTTGGACTCGTTCCTGACCGACTGGCCGGAGAAGGTACAACATAAGGAAGACGGGAAAATTATGGGGGAGACCTTTGCCCGGCAGTGGGACAAAAAAGGTTAGCAAAAAAAAAAATCGATACTAAAATAATACATTTCTTTTAAATTAAATGAAATAAATCACGACAATAGGTACCTCTGCCAACTCCTTTGGGGAATACGGGCGTGATGTAATTAGTTGTTTTGTGTTGTTTGTTTCGTGTGCGGCTTGGCAGCAATTTTTGAAAGTAATCTTACTTACTTTACACAGCCTGAACCTATTTAAAAATTGCTGTATAAAACCGTCAAATATCTAATCACGTTTAGCAGAAGGTTTGCCCAGAATTCAGAGTTTAGTAAACATTTCGTAAAGTCAATCCATGCTTACAAAGAAAATAACTTACACATACCTCTAACAAAGGACCTTACATATTCATACAGGCATCCAACTAAACCCAAAATCAGTTCATACCCTTTGGGTCCCAAATAATAAACGAGCAAGAAATTGCCCCAAGTTCCGTACTGCGTCACATTATAGCTCTAACTCGGCTACTCGGGCTATATGGTCGGCTATACTTGGCTATACCGGGCTATATGGAGCGGCCTGTAAAGTTAGCTCGTAATTCGTCGACTACCGTCCCCTTTAGGTCACGTTCTGTGCCCTAAATTTAAAGGAAAACACTCCAATAAGTTGTGCGCCAACTGTGTGGAGGAATATACGGAACGGAATTAGGGGAGGAACCGCTAATGATTTCCGTTTTTGAACTAATATTATTTTATCTGCTGCGGAGTTTGTTACGCCGCTTCTTCTTCTCAGCTAAAGTATTAGGAAGTAGTGAAGGGCTGGCGTTTCGAGGGATTATCTTATGTAATTTCGACATTCGAAAAATGCCGATTCTCAGCCTACTTTGAATCAATGACATTGATTTGATTTCTACCAACTTAGTCAGGCTTAGTATCTGTAACGAAATGTTGTCAAACGGTTTGAGGTGTATTTAAAGAGCCTCCTCATGTGACAAATACTTGAGTACCTACCTCCGGCGTACTTTAGGCATTCATCCTTGTTATCAAACATGTTCACTGGCTGATCTTAGCATGTCTCTCTGTGTTTTGTTACCATTGACGTGTGGCCCACTGTAGAGATTGCAGTCGTCAGATTACGTCGTCAGATGTGGTACTCACACGGTGAGCAATGGGTAGCTCGCCGTCCGATAAGGACCAGGCCCGGGTCAATGGCGCGTTGTGTTTCACGCGCGCCTCAAAGAGATGTCAGCATAATTGATAGGGTCCGCTAGGGCCAATGTCTACCGGGGTTGCGAAGAAGTCCGAAAGGGAGATCGTGGCCCCCGGCAACATGGCAACTGAAGGAACACGGGTGGGTTTTAATCAAGAGTCTGACACGCTCTCCCGCTCTGCCCAGAGCGGGAGAAGTTATTTGATAATTTCCCAACCAAAACAAAGATGTGGTACTCACGGTGATTGTTTTCATTTTCCCGTACCCTCGTAATTTTAGTCATTTTGCTTTGAATGTTTGATTCTCTAAATTATGTAATCAAAGATTATGATGCACGGTAAAACTCCAATGAGTCTATATTTGTATCCTCTAAAATGCTCTTGAGGACAAATAAACAAATAAAATTCATGTAAATCAATGCAGCTTGCCTTTAGATGGGTACCCCCACTACCTATAGCATCCCATGTAACGTCTCGGTCCCAATACATTATGCCCGTGTGTTTCCAAGTTTTATTACGTCTTCGCTTTCAGTATGTACTCCTCATGTAACGCCGGCCGGTATAAAACTTCAGGAAAAATCGCTTAGCAACGTAAAATACACTGTAGTAAAAGTTTAGACTTTTATAATAACATCGTTGCAGTGCACCAGTTTGCACCTTTTAGTCTTGCGAGTTTCAAATAAATAGTGTTCCTATTAAAGCCGACTTTGTTTATATGAAACTTTGAGGGAGAAGCTACAATTATTTATAGCGATCAATGGTGTATCCCTACGTGAAGTTCGATTAATACTTATAGGATGTCATTTGAATCTTTCCGCATCGATCACTGTTGTAAGAGCGATCAACACCGATGATGACAGCAATGCAAGATGCGGCTACTCTCTTAACTTTACATCAGAGATTTCGATGAAAGTGTGATGACTCTTTTATGTCCTCTTTTTTAAATGAAAATTATTTCGTTAAACAACTTTTTTTTTGGTATTTTATACTTTGAGAAGAAATCACAATTTTTATTTATTTTATTGTTGACTTAAGGCCCTTTGTACACACACGTTTTTCTTGTCGTGAAAAACTACGGTTATTCGCCGTGTGTAGGCACGGTTCTCAGTGTTGTATGGATCACTGTGGAAGCTTGTTGACAGACACATTTTTTCTACGACACGGTTTATTCTATTTTATTTTACTGTTTATTTTAATATGCTCGTGAACGGGTGCTGCTTGTGGTGACTGGTCGTCTTGCTGATCATGGTTTTGTTATTGTTACTAGTAACTAACTTTTTATTTATTTTACCTCGATGGTCCTAGTTTATCATTTATAATAACTTCCAATTATAGCTTTAAATAGCTTTATGTAAGCGGGCACGCCCTTTATGCCTCTAGGCTTTTATTTAGATACGAGTATTTAGTTCTGTTTACGTTTAGTTTTTATTTTTTATTTCTGCTTGAGTATAGTTCTCGATGTTTTTGGTTGGTATATTGGCGTGTGCTAGCTGACATATGGCGAATAATTTATCATTTAAATTATGTTTTGAGTTGCATAATGAACTTACATTATGCATTTTGCATACTATTGTATAGAATCATTTTTTCTAACTTGAACAGACAGCTGTGCTGCTGGGGAGTTTGTTGTGCCACTTCTTCTTCCCAGCTAAAGGCACTAGGAAGTGGTGAAGGGTGGGCGTTTTGGGGGACTGTTTTATGTAATTTTGACGTTCGAAAAGTGCTGATTCTCAGCCTAGTTTGAATAAATGACTTTTGAATTTTGAATGTTTTTACTGTTTTACTTCTTATTTATTATTTTTTGTATATGGGTATTTTGCCTGAATTAAAAAACCATTTATTTTATTTATTTTTATTTTTTATTCGACGTACTGTAAATAAACCGTGCCGTTTACAAAGTTCGGTATACGTCCTTGTGATCCAAAATGCACGGAGACGCCTCAGACTCTATACTCTGTGTTATGACCACAACAAAAAAGGCAGTTACTTATTTAAGATTGTAAGTATACAAATCTCTCCAAACCACAAAAGCAAAAAAAGAACGAAACAAACGCCCAGTTACTAATAAAATCAAAGGAAAACCACAGATTGAAAGTACAAGCAAAAACAAAGGCACTTATTATCAAAGCACTCGATGCAGGAAGAAAGTAATAAATTGTGGATATGTTCTCTATTGTGGAATATCCTTTGATTTAGAAGCAGGTTAAGTGTTTTAACATCATCTAGTTACTTTGTTTTACGTCTTTGTAACTGTTTTTATTGTAACATCTTTGTAGTGCTCAGAAGTAGGTTATGGTAAAAATTCAATTGAAGTAGCCATAAGATTTGACTTAAACTAAATTAATTACTTTCACTTACACGCGATTTTGGTTTTATTTTTATTACTACTAGAGTAGAATAGAATAGAATCCTCTTTTTTAGTATACCGTAAAAATTACAGATATTAATGTAGACATTTTAACTAGGGTGATGAACTGATGACGATGAGGAAAGTAAATCAGGGTTTCACTTTAAAATATTACAGATCAACCTGACACAGAATATCTGCTACTAGGTAGGTATTATTGTTGTTTGTTGTTTTGTAAGGGCCTGCGCCCACTAGCGGCATGGCACGACAAGGGACTTTTATGCCACGAATAGAAATATAACTTAATAATATGACAATGTAATTGAAATTTCAACGGCTACGATGCCACGGTATCCTTAGGCATGCCGCGACGTCTTTAGGCATTATCACTGAAATTTCAATTCTATTGTCATACATATAAGCTATATTCCTATTCGTCGCATAAAAATCCCTTGCTGTGCCATGCTGCCAGTGGGAGCAGGCCCTTACTGGCAAAATAAGGGTGTACTATAGGTACACCTCTGCCCAACCCTTCGGGGATTATAGCCGTATTGTATATATGATTTAAAGTTTACAAATATTAAAAAAAGGAACATGAAAATAAATCAGGGTTTCACTTCAAAATATTACAGATCTACTTGACACAGATATTCTGTGTCAAGTGAAAGGAGCCAGGGGTTCTGTACGTGAACGTGACTAAATCAATGACAAAACACCTGATGCTTTTTTTTCATATTCAAATATTATGATGCTAAAAGCGTGAGCGTTATTTGTATAACGCATTGGGAAATCTATGTTCCTCTATTGACTGGCTCATAATAATATCATTATCACAGGTTTTTGTCATTCTCGACAAAGTTTCTCTTAAAATACAATAGAGGTAGATATATTTGGTAACCTATTCCTCTTAACTATGCCTAAAGATTCATAAAAAACCCTGTAATAAATCGACTACATGTTTCACCTCTCATTGAGGCATCCTCGGGGTAACGATTGACTTGTCGCGAACCCGAACACGGCGTGTTGTAACGTCAAGCGTTGTATTTTATAATGGATTTCCGCAAGGTCACGTCTGAATCAATTAACTATCTTAAACTTTTTCTGACCATTAACAAGGTACCATCAGCCCACAATCATCATTACAATGTTTTACATCCATCACACAAAGATCCACACTCCAACCCCGCCTATAACATTACAAGTACAAACAAAAACTGTCAAATCATAATAAGAACTTTAATTTTCACTCCTAATCAATCTCGAAAGCAGTTTCTTATTAATTTCTGCGCTAAATCACCTTTACGATGGAAGCAAAAAGATTCAACCCATCAAGCAACGTTGCTGTTTTTATGGCTTGCTACTAAGTGTTCAAGTCACTGGATTGTCGAAACTAGCGAGTTTTGTAGAGGTGCCATCATAGGATGTAACATAACATAACATCACGCCTTGTTTTCCCCGAAGGGTTGGGCAGAGGTGACCCTGTAGCAGGTACACCCACATTTCGCCAGTTACGTTTTAAGTCCCATGTAATAGGGGGCGAGCCTACTGCCATCAACCGGGCACTAATCCAGACTCCGGGCTGCTACTGAGAAATTCCCGATAGAAAAACCCAATAACACTTGCCCGACCCGGGAATCGAACCCAGGACCTCATGCTCAGCAGTAGCGCTTGCGACCACTAGACCAACGAGGCGGGGGGAGGATCATAGGATGTATTAGTGATTAATACTACGAAATAACAACGGCAAGCAATTTAGACACTTGGTACTTGTTGATAGGCCTACACTGTCCTCCCATACCTATTAATACTGTAATTTGAAAACATTGTAGAAACTATTTATTTTGAAAAGAGTAACCTTGGAATTTCTTGCCGGCTCTTCTCCATAAGAAGCGATCAATTGGAACCGTGCACCTAGCTTCTGACGTTTCATAAGTGCCCTTGTGGGTTTATGTGAAATAAAATATTTTGAATTTGAGGCCAAATACTGGAGAACTCGTTTAACAGTAAGTACTTACTTAGTAGTTAGTACGTACTCGTAGCGGCCATCGCTTTGCTGAGCGATGGCCGTTTTGCGTGGATGTGACGCATGTTTTCCCCCAATTTGTTATTTACGTGTTTTTTTTACTTAGGTATGTCTCTGTTAATTCTTGCCAGGTTTTGAAGCAATCACAATCCCTAAAATTATATATCAATAAAATAAGTTCCACTTTGTATAATTAAAAAAGCTCCAAGGGACTGTAGACCTACGTATTTGATATTAATTTCAACTTGATACCTCCACACGTTCCTGAGAAAAAGGGTCTTGACGGACTGGCAGACAGACAGACGGACAACGTAGTGATCCTATAAGAGATCCGTTTTTCCTTTTGAGGCACGGAACCCAAAAAATTAACGAAACCGCAAGCTGAGGTTCCTCTCTTGTAGATTACAAACCTGCAGTAGAAACATGAAAAATCGCCTTCCAAACAAAACCCTGCAAGGCTATCCAAAATTAAATAAAAAGTGTTAGAAAGAAAAAAAAAAATGGTTTATTGGCAATACAGCAAAAAAATACACCTTAAATCTATAAAAACAGAAAACAATGATTATAAAGCCAAAAGCTCAGCATATTGTCAGATGACAACACAAGGTGTAGGTACTACCTGACGCTGATTTTCAGCTGGAACCCTCGAGTGTCATACGCTAAAATAATAAACTCATAGGGAAGTGTGTTTCCATTCTAATAAATTAAAGGTGAAACTATAAAAAGCTCATACAAATGCAAATAAAATATTGTGACATACAAGTGTGCGTACCCAATCACGTCCCAGATGAGTTTCCTTCTAAAACCTCTAGTAGGGCCCCGTTAATCCCCCGTCAGCGAGGCGGGCTCCGGAACTCATTTACGGTGAAATAAAAAGGGGTTTATTACATATTTTTATTTGATGTTGAAACTCTAGGATGGCTTAAACGTTACTAACTACATATTTAAGTGTTTCAAGCGACCATTGCTCTGTTTTCAGTTAGTTATACCGGTTCTTGTAATGCGGGTATTCGTAGAAAATTTATGTTTGTGAGTCAGTCTTGTGAAACTGGGAAGTTAGAATTATTTGTTGACAGAAATGACTATTATTCTGAAGCCGGGTCTCTTGCGCGTATTTTTTTGAAACATTACACAAAAACATCGCAATAAAGAGACGTGGCCATACACATCTGTGTATGCAAACACGATGTTTTGTGTGAAAACAAATGTTTATGTGAAAAGTTTCGAAAAAACACGTACACATACTTTTATTGACATTCGGAAAAGCTTTCCTGACAAGGAGATTTAATTAGCTTCTGGAGGGAGGTGGGCTGGTTGGAATAACCACCAAACGGCCGCCATGGCCCACGCACAATGGTCCACCTTACAGACTAAGTGCGTAAACCAAACCCTATAACATAGAACATAGAAGCTTTCCTGTAAACAAATGAAAATAATTAAAGTTTAAATAAGAAATACAGAAGATGTTCTGATGGTATCTGAAAGTCTTTATTGCTGACCATGAGCCTCAACTAACTGCTACCATCAACGCCCATATCGAATACTAGCGATGCGCGCGACTTCGTCCGTGAGTCTATAACCTTCCTCAAAAATTGGGCTATCCAATGCAAAAAGAATTTTTCGGTAGTTCCTGAGATTACTCCTTAGACCTTAGAGGGACTTGTGGCTAAGTAATAACAGCCGCACGGGTTGATCGATTAGGATAAGCTACGCTTGCCGCAGTTGGTCCGTGGATGGGTGACCATCTTTACATACCAAGACCCTCTCCGTGCCTCGGAAAGCACGTAAAGCCGTTGGCCCCGGCTGTCATTTGTAGATCTTTGACAGTCGTTACGGGTAGTTAGAAGCCCAAAAGTCTGAAAACCAGTCTTACGAAGGGGTATCGTGTTACCTAGTAACTAGGTTGTAGACGTCAGATAGGCAGTCGCTCCATGTAAAATACTGGTATTCAGCTGCATCCTGTTAGACTGGAAGCCCAACATAATTGTGTAAAGACTAGGCAGATGAGTTCCAAAGATTACCCCCTACATACAAACAAACAAATTTTAAAATGTATATGGGACCACCTCTGAAGTATGACCTACGAAAAAAAAAAAAAAACATCAAAATCAATTCATAATTTGCGGAGTACTCGCGTAACAAATATACAAAGAAAAAGCAGTCGAATTGAGAACCACCTCCTTTTGGAAGTCGGTTATAAATGAGACCTCCCCCGTTTACTCCTACCACACCAAGTCAAAACAATGCTATAAAGCTCAAGCTACACAAATCACACTTTAAAACCATGTACAACATCTAAAGTGAACCCTCCCCACGTAGTCTACAAGTTGGCAAGGAAATAGGCACATTAAGATAAACGCAGATGTTAATTTATTATTCGCAGTACATTGAATACGTCACGAGTTGCTACGGACGCTGTAACTCATAGGAGTGCATAGTAATGTCTGCGGAGTTTGGTGGGACTGAATATGTAGGTAGTTGAAGTTATACTATGTACCTATGTATATGCTTACCCCCTTCTTCGTCAATGCTTTCTTCAGATTGCGTTATCATTTCATAGAAATTAAAGTTAAAAGTAAATAGGCTTTACCTAAGTATGAAAAAGTTTTTTTAACTTGTAAAAGTGTTAATATTTACGACTGTCTTCTTCTAATTCAAAGAGAAAGAAAGAGAAAGAGAGAGAGAACGCCGACAGAAAAAAAACAAAAGAAAAGAGTAAAGTGATTACAGTGTCGTGGCATAAAATTATACACATCGGCCCGAGTATACTGCATGCGACTGTGTGACTTGAGAGAGAGAAAGTGTGAATTTGGTCAACATGAAAATCCAAGATGGCGGCTCTGATTCAAATTTTTCATCATGGGTATCGTTTTTATGGTTTTCAAGGATGCAAAAGCCGATTATGAGGTTAAAATGAATATCCAAGAAGGCGGCTCTGAAAATGTTCAAATTTTTCATCATGGGTATCGTTTTAATTGTTTTTGAGGGTGTTAAAGCCGATTTTGACGTTCGAAAGTGCCATACATGGGCCTATTTGAAATAAATGGTTTGACTTTGACTTTGAGGTCGAAAAGTAAATCCAAGATTGCGACCGCGAAAGTTTTAAAATTTTTCGTCATGGGTGTCGTTTCCATAGTTTTCGAGGGCGCTGAATCCGATATGCGATCAAAATATAATGCAAGATGGCGGCTCCAAAAATTTTGATTATGTTTTAAATCATACGTGAGAAAGAACTTCGTTTCTGACGGGGGTCCCCCGACCACACACGTTTTTATATTTTGTAGTTTCGCGAAAAAGAAACATGTAAATAATAGATAGGTAGGCAATAAATGTTTCATTTATGAATTTAACCTGCTTCTACAGAACCATGTTTCTGTACCTATTGGCTTTTTTTAGTTACTGGGAAAATGTATGCTTGATTTTGCTAGCCACCATTATCCTCGATCAGCAATCGGCTAATCACCATTATTATAAAAAATCATCAGAAAAACTCGATTAACCGAGATTTGATATCAGCAAATGGGTAACTTATCTATCGCAATCTTACAGAGTTGTATAAAGAAGAAAGAGTAGTCAGATCAATTTCAAATTCAAAAGTCATTTATTCAAACTAGGCTGAGAATCAGCACTTTTCGAACGTCAAAATAACATAAGACAGTCCCCCAAAAACGCCCATCCTTTACCACTTCCTAGTGCTTTAGCTGGGAAGAAGAAGTAGCGCAACAAACTCCCCAGCAGCACAGCTGTCTGTTCAGTTAGAAAAACTTGATTCTATACAATTGTACCTATGCAAATAATTTACATTACGCAACATAAAACATTAAATGATTTATTATCATACAAATATTACACATATTATGTACAAGTGTGTAAATAACTTATAACTAAAAAAATTATACACTAACTTAACTAGAATCTTTGCTATACAACGTGGCAATGCGGCCAGTCTCTTGGGTACATTACCAGTCGACAGCGATGCGGATGAAATTTTCGACGCTATATTTTAGTTTGTAAATATTCTAGTTAAGTTAGTATATAATTTTATTATTTCTATCGAATTAGTTATAAACATTAAATGAAATTATTTGCTATATGCCAATGTACCAACAAAAAACATCTTTACTCAAGCGATCTTTAACTGAACCAACCTTTATTCACCTCACCACACAGCTAAACGTTTTTCATTTCATTATGTGTTTTCTTTTCATAGATTATATCCTGTTTTTCTTTTACACCATTTGCTTTTTGTTGTAACGTCCCGTTTTATTATATTGTGGCTTTGTCTCGTTTGTTACGGAGAATCACTGACTCCTAAGATACAGGTACATACACCTAGTTTAGGAGTCAGGGTATTTAAATTATTGTGACCTAGTTATAAGCCTTATAATATGCTCTTAGTTCTATGGTTCTTGTACTGTGATGGCTTTTGGTGAAATAAAGAATTTATTTATAATTAAAAACAAGAAAATAATGTCCTTTCCAAATCGACATCCAATTACATCACTTCCGAAAACCCAAAAAGTTGCTACTTATCAATTAAGGTATTAAATCCGTCGGACAATAAACGGGTTCCTTCTCTCAAAGTTTACAGTTGCCAATTCCCATCGATCTGTAACTCGAAGGAAACTGAATTTCCAAGTTTTGGGACTTCAATCCAAGATGATTGATAGCAGAAATGTTCTTGCTTCAAAACGTGGGTTTTCTCACAGTAATTTTAAAGGGAGAAAGTAATTTTAAAGTTGGGAATTAATGGGAATAATTTTGGGTTTGCGAGTAACTAGTTATATAGTTACTTCTTGGGACGTATTGATAAATGGAATTGATAGTTTAGGAGTAATAGGAAAGGTACCTTTGTCTTTATTGACGTGCATTTAAACATAACATAACATCACGCCTTGTTTCCCCGAAGGGTTAGGCAGAGGTGTCCCTGTAGCAGGTACACCCACATTTCGCCAGTTATGTTTAAGTCTCATGTGCATTTTATTTCTAAAATTTTATTTATTCGATTAATTAAGAGTTTAAGGATCAGTTTGATACCTGTACCCTAATTGCGTAACTTATTTTCGTAAACATTTATGCCTAATTTGTTTCATTTTAAAAGTTTAACAACAATTATTGCGTTATTTATGTTGATGAGCAGATTTTTTTTCCAACTTATGAAGCAATGGATTAGCAATCTGTTTCAATTAGGGTACTGGTCAGCTATGTTGATTCCTTAAGAGCGTGTATTCTGAATGTGGGCAACTTTGCAAATAGATATCAAATATTTCGCTGTTTTGATTAATTTGGCAATATTTCTGTATGGAAATACGAAATATGGCTAACTAGTGAACTAAAATATTGAATTTGAAATGCAATAATTAATATCGTAACACCGAATATTTAGTTTTAGATGTAAAAAAAAGTGTTTGGAAACTTTCGAAATGCCTTTTTTATATCTAAAACGGTTACAACATTAAATTTAGTGTTATAATTGCAATTCATAATTAATATTCTAGTTCACTAGTTAGCGATATTTCCATACAGTAATATTGCCAAATTAATCAAAACAGGTAATATTTGACAGCTATTTGCGACGTTGCCAACTTTTAGAATAAACGCTTTTAACTATACAAGAAAATCAGACAGAAAAAACCAAAACATGAACTTAGTTCACCATAGCTACTACATTATAAAACTTACTAACAGGATGTTGACAACAACTCTGAAACATTAAACTGTAAAATATTTCAACTTTACACTTCTAACACGTGTAACAACAGTACAATACCATCCCTAATTCCCACCACAGTTTCACTAATTCACAACAACAAAGAGCTCCAAACGCTCAAAACTAGAGCTGCACCAGCTTAAACAGCTCCACACAACATTTTGTGCGCAAAACTGCAAACAATGCACTAACAAAGTCAACGCCACATTCTTACCAACTAATCCGACGCGGTATGCTAACAAGCAGTTTGAACATCCACAGATTATTAAGTAAAACCAAAACAGTGTAGGTGCTGTCATGCATAGAACGGTAAGAAGAATCGATTGAAAAGTTGCTGGAGCTTGCGATCTTTGTTCACTTTTTATGCAGGGTTGAAGTTTAAGCAGATAATGTGTAGAATTTACAAAGACAGTTTTTTGATATTTTCAGTTTTTTGTTCCGTATCTCAAAAGGAAAAACAGAACCTTTTGGATAACTTCGTTGTCTGTTCGTCTGTCTGTCTGTCTGTCAAGACCCTTTTTCTCAGAAACGCCTAGAGGTAGGTATCAAGTTGAATTAAAAACCAATTCCAAAAATCATCAATTGGTTGTTTTACTACTTTTTTATTGCGATTTCAAAATTATATTTGCAGCAGGAGAATTGACCATGACTTATATCGATGTATGGGAGAACATGTTTTTCAACTACAATGTTAAGTTTGTTTTTGGGATAAATTCCCAACTATGGAACTCTTCATTGTGCGTGGTTTTTACTTGTTAGGGAGAGGTAACTAAGAAATTACGGTATCCCGAATAGGAAAAAAATACCTTACAAGGTGTCCTATTAAAATTACGAAATTCGTAAAGGATGAAGAAGGACGGAACCCTTGAAGAGTTTCGCGCTTGATTAAGAGAGTTGAAAATCCAATAACAGATTGGACACAAGTCTTTCATTTTCAAGATGTTACTGAATCAGTCATATAGGCTAGGCTAGGTTACAAACTACATAATTATATACTCGTAAAAATTTAAAGAATTCAACAGATGGTGGATTACGGCCCACTCTCTCTCACATTGAGGAAGCCTGTGTCCCAACAGTAGGAACATTATAGGCTGATGATGATGATGAAAAAAAAGGCAAGAAAATAAAGAAGGAAAGAATAATGTTTATTTGGACATAGTTCGTGAAACAGGTTACAAAATAATAAAGTGAAAATAATGTTTTTACAACAGTTGTGCCTCACGGATGTGCCAAAAAATAGCATATCAGGTATCTTTTTGTAACATCAAAAGCAAAAAAACGTGTGGCACTCGGGGACTGCCGCGGTAAAGCTATTGCATAGCATTTGTAACCTCCATACTTCCTATATGTCAACGCTACACTTGGGATGATGACGTGATGACATAAAACAAAAATTACGTTCCCATGACAACATCACGTTGTCATGAGAACCGTCATTACATGGTAGGCGGAGTGGGGGGTGTTAGGTTTTTTCGTTACGGAATTTCTTGATTCGGATGATATGATAAGTTTCTGTTACTGGTAGCAGGTAGTGGTATTCGAATGTGTGTGGGGTAGGTACCACAACTAAAAAGTGAAAAATAAAAACTTTTTACAAAAAAAAAAACAACCGACCTCCAAAAAAAACACTATAAAGTGAAAAATAACTTTAATTTCGGAAGTCGGTGGTAAAAAACGAAAATACAAAACACAAGACACCGACTTCCGAAATTAAAGTTATTTTTCACTTTGTAGTGTTTTTTTTGGAAGTCGGTTGTTTTTTTTGTAATAAGTTTTTTTTTATCACTTTTCGGTTGTGGTATTTACCCCACACAAATTCGAATATCACTACTTGCTTTGTAAATAACAGTGAGAGGAACTTAACATATCATCCACATACTAAGTGGGAAAAAATACGTATTATTGAAGCTAATTTAAACCCAAGCAAAGTTATTAAAATTTATATGGGACTATCTCTGAAGTATTTACCTACCAAACAAAAAAAAAAACAGATACATACAGAGAGAAAACAGACATAAAACAAAAATTACGTTCCCATGACAACATCACGTTGTCATGGGAACCGTCATTACATGGTAGGCGGAGTGGGGGGTGTTAGGTTTTATTTTCGTTACATTACGGAATTTCTTGATTCGGTCGCTGCGCTTAAAGCCCGCGATAAAAACTATGCAATAGCTTAAAAAAAGAATCATTAAAATCAATTCATAATTGGCCAAGTTATCGCGTAACAAACATACAATTTAAAAAAAAACATACAGTTGAATTGAGAACCTCCTCCTTTTGGAAGTCAGTTTAAAGCTAAGAAACTCACCATATCACAAGAAGAAATCTCATTTTTTCTCAAACATTACTTAAAATGTCTCGGTACCTCGGTATTTATCATCTGAATGGCGTTCTCTACACATGGGGACAACTAAACTGTTCCCTTAATGGCGCCACTAGCCTCTGTAATGGCACGCAAGTGTATCACTGCTTAGAATTGGCTTTCATGAAAATATGGCTGGAATGTTGTGATGTAGTGTGTTTGGGGGTTTTTGGTCTTACAAAACTTATGACCGAAATATTTTTGGATTTTTGTGTGATAAGAAAATAAAAACGTGTGCGGTTGAGGGACCCCCGTTAGGAACGAAGTTCTTTCTCGCATATGATATAAAACAAAAACAAAATTTTTGCCGCCGCAATCTTGGATTTACATTTTGACCTCATATCGGCTTTAGCACCCTCGAAAACTATGAAAACGACACCCACGACGAAGAATTTTAATATTTTCGCGTCTTGGATTTACATTTTGACCTCACGATCGGTTATTGCTCCCTTGAAAATCACGAAAACGATACCTTGATTAAAAATTTTAAAATTTTCAGTGCCGCCATCTTGGATTTTCATTGTGACCAAATTCATACTTTCTCTCTCTCTCTCTCCGGCATGCAGTGTACTCGAGCCGATGTGTATAATTTTATCCTACGATACTGTAATCATAATCATTTTACTCTTTTCTATTATATTTTTCTGTCAGCATTCTATCTCTCTCTCTTTTATTCTCTATGAAATAAAAGAAGACAGTCGCAAGTATTAACACTTCTTAGCGTGACTATTTCTGTAATTTTACAAGCCACGTTCCAAAAAGCTTATGATCACTACTCTGGTGAAGGTTAAGTGCACTTTCTTACAATGCTTCAAAACTTCCTAGATTTAATAGCATGTAGTTATACTTCTATGTATGCTACTTTAGTTGTTACTGTAAAATTTATTTACAATAAAAATAAATAAATATACCCACACTGAAACGCATGTACTGACTATGTTTAGATTCTATTTAGTAGATAAATAGTTCCCCTGTACCAGTACCCCTATATCTCTAGGTATATGAGTCATAAAATATCCTTACACCAGCACTGATCAACGTGAATATCCGTCCATAATATCCAATAAGTCTAAAAGGTAATAATCCGTACCCTAAAATATTTCTCAGCTTCAATATTTTCCCGATACATAAAACAGCGCACCATGGCGGTAGGTACCTAATACCGCCAGGTGCGGTATGAATTCGCGATGAGTGCCAAAACTGTGAACTAGGCCGCTAACAAGGCCATTTAATTAATTTTTAATTGATTTGTAAAGTTCGTGTCGAAGCGGAGTGCTGTGCGGCTATTGAGGCCGACGACGGGGAAATATTTTCCGAGATTTTTCTCGAGTGGAGGATTAGTTAGAAGCTTTTTTTTTCATTTTTATTTGATGTTGACGAGTTAGGAATTGTGATTAGTTTGGGCTAAAGAAAAATAAAAAACGTGTCGCACTCGGGGACTGCTGCGGTAAAGCTATTGCATAGCATTTGTAACCTCCATGACAACATCACGTTGTCATAGGAACCGTCATTACATGGTAGGCGGAGTGGGGGGTGTTAGGTTTTATTTTCGTTACGTTACGGAATTTCTTGAATCGGTCGCCGCGCTCAAAGCCCGCGATAAAAGCTATGCAATAGCTTAATAACTAGCTTTTGCCCGCGGTTTCACTCGCGTGGAGATCGGAAATTATCCATAAAAAATCCTATGTCCTAATTTAGGTCATGGCTTAACTGTGTGCAAAATTTACCGGTATCCGTTCAGCTGTTACAGCGTGAAAAGGTAACAGACAGACAGTTACTTTCGCATTTTAAAGTTAATAGGAATATTAGTTGTTAATCTCTCACGAAACCACTTTCTTGCAGTAGGCATAAATATCGGAGTGTCACTGGACGCAATCCATAAACTCAGCTATTTATCAAATGATAGCTCTTCATCCGCGACTCCGTCCGTACTTTCCCCTGGAACTTCAACGCTTCCTCCACCCCCCCTTTTAAGGGAAAATTTGGATAATTAATGATCACTGTCTTTATTATTTCTCTAGATCAGTATTTGTGCCAAGCTTCAAGTTTCTAAACCCAAGGAATAAGATTTTTCATACAAACGAAATTCCCCTTTTAACTCCCTTGGGGACAGAATTTCCAAACATCTTTTTTTATGTTTGATGTCATATAGGAAACCAACGGCCATCAACGGCTTGTCCTGGGCAATGTTGTATGAGTCCGGACACTTGCCATCTATTTAAATAGATAGATAGATTTTTGCTTCGGTCGACTGAATGCAGCCGGAAATCAACTAAGCGAGCAATCTAGTTATAACATTCATTGACATCATTAACAAGCACAAATAATATTAGTGTCATTAAACCAAGACATTTCATTTAACTGTAGGTTCTATGTATTCCATTATCGACTAATAAACCACATGCAATAAAACTATATCGCAATTCCATACAATCAGGATGTATTAAAGCTTTACTACCAAGATATTAAAGTATTGTATAGTCAACGAAAGATATAAGTATGCAGGATGCGAACTACATCTACTTTATAATTGACTAGCTGCGCCCCGCGTATTAACTCTCAATCCCGTGGGTATCCTTTGTCCCATGGTCTACCCATGTGACAAACATCCAAATCCATTCAATTGTTTTAGCGTGAAAACGTAACAAACAAATAAACAAACTCACTCACTTTTGCATTTATAATATTAGTAAGAAAGAAAGAAGAAAGAAAATACATTTATTTAGCACAGACAAAAAGGCACACAACACAACATAATTATAACACAAGTAAAAGATAGAAATAAAAAAGGAAACAAAAAACAGTGTGTAAAATAATAAATTAACATGAAAGTTAGTGTGCCTCGCGGCTGCGCCAAATAGGCCCAGTTCAGCAAAAATGCCAGACAACTAGTGCCTGACGCTGGTTTTCAACTGGACCTGAAATGTGAGGTGACGGATGTAAATCAGTTTGTACTACAATGTGTGTGTGTATACATATATATAATAAATTAGTGTAATAATAATAACGAATATTCCAATACATTGTGTGAATAAAATAAAATTGTAAAACAACAAAACAAAAAGAAACTGACAAATAAATGAGACGGACGCATGTTATATCTTTTGAAACAAACAAAAACCTGTTTTGAACGTTACCAGGCTTCCACGTTCCAACAAATGTAATCTATTAAGCACTTGGGTACATATACATACAAATATCATATTATTGACACATTTAGTGTGACCATATCCAACTTCCGCTGCGCATCTATGAGGTACTGCCGTAAACGTCGTCTAAAAGCGCCTATTGTATTTATAACTCTAATCGGTGGTGGCAGGTTGTTCCATATTTTTGAGGCCGCATAACGAAAGCTGCCTCTAAAAGCGGCTGTACCCTGAGACTGAGTCGAGAGTTGTTGTGAGCATTGCCTTCTCCCGCATTCCCGTCTACTCGTAACCCAGCTTAGCTTGTTATACAAGTAGTCCGGTTTCTGATATTTAACCACACCGAACAGAAGGCAAGCCAAGTGCAGTTTGCGTCTGGACTTCATTTTCAGAGTAAAATGTTTGTTTAGGAAGGGTGTTATATGACTTCTGCGAGGAATACTGTAACAAAACCGAGCACAAGCGTTTTGTACCCTTTGGATGAGGCGGTCTGTACGAGCTAATAGGCGCGGACCGTACACTGTGTCAGCGTAGTTCAACCTAGATAGAACCAGGGTTTCCACAAGCTGTTCCCGTAGTGTTTCGGACAAGTAAGGCCTAATCTTGTACAGAACTTTCAGGCGGTAAAAGCAGTTTCTTACTGAGTCGGCTACATGTTTTTCGAAACGAAGGTCTTTATCCAAAATAAGACCAAGATTCCGCGCCTCAAATACTCTGTCAATTGGTTCGCCCATTAGCTCCAGGTGTAACGTTGCGGGTAGTTTAGCTAATTGCTGTCTCGTGCCAAATACCATGTATTTGGTTTTGGTTGGGTTTAGCGATAAGCAATTCTCTTCAGACCAGTCGGCGATTCTACGTAGGTCATCGTTTAGATCTTTAATGGCACTATCGTACTCATCTGGTCTAAAGGATATATAAATTTGTACGTCGTCAGCGTATATGTGGTACTTGCACCTCTGGAGGCATTTAATTAGATCTGCACAATATAGAATAAAGATGATTGGGCCCAATATAGACCCCTGGGGAACCCCTCTCTCAATGGAAGCAAGAGTCGATGTAAGAGCAGTACCGTCACCCAAACGTAGATCCACGAGTTGTTTCCTATTGGTAAGGTAGCTGCGGAACCATTGCGTAGCGCTGGGGTCAAATCCGTAATAATGTAGCTTTGACAACAATAACGGGATAGTAAGGATGTTGGCATGTGCCGAGTATTTAAATAATTGAAATCACTAGTCTGAGAGTACATATCTTACTTTAAAGGTTCACAGAAAGAGATATCGACGATGTGCGTCTATGTTATCACAAGAGATCTTCTATAGGTATCTTATTTAAAGTATAATGCAATAAAATTCTAGAAAAGCAAATTTCTTGAGTGTGTAGAATACCTACAGATGACAATAAATACTTTTTCTTTCTTTCTTTCTTTACACTTGTAAAGAAAGAAAAAGTATTTATTGTGACTTGCACAAAAATATCACAAACTACACTAAACAAACAATGATAAAGGGTGCAAATGGATGTAAAAGTCTGTGCGCTGTTAAAGGGACAGGCATTGACAGCCAAAAGCTTTATGATAATAATGAGTTTTATTACGTGCCTACATACGAAACTCTTTTGCTGTATGTACAAGACGTAAAATTGCACAAATACGATAGTTACACTAAGATTATGGTGTCCGGGAAACGTATATTGTTTGAAATTAACCGGACGAGGCCGTTTTAATATCGTTCTCATGATTACAGCTACTGAGACCGTCTTTGGCTGTTTTCCAACTAGGATACCGTGCATTATTGTAACGACTTGTTCTTTGTGAAATATCGGCACTGTGCCGGTAGTGCGAATATTTTAAAGGATGCTGGGAGTCTTAATTTCCCCAATGATTTGGAGGAAGACAAAAATTTCCGCTACCGGTGTTTGTGATGCATTGCGAGTTGCAGCCGGAATCAGGTCACGGATTTGTTTGATTCTCGTAGGTATAAGCATCTCTAGGTAAGTAGATAAATACCATCTCTTTGAAATGTAAATACAATGTAGACATTTTACATATTATTGTATAGGGTGATACAATAAACGGACTTATCGCTAAAAGCAATCTTTAAAAGACAACCTTTGGATGAATTATAATTTTCCATTATTTTTATGCTTAGTGAAAAAAGTAGGTTAAATAGCTACTTATTTTTCAGGACAGAAACTCAGTATGTAGGTCGAGTCGTCCTCAATAATTAAAGGTCAAAGCGTTTATTTAAATTGGATCGTTTAGAAGACTTTTTGAGCAGTCAAGTAAGAAAGAAGAAAGAAAGAAAGAAAAGTATATTTTGAGACTCGCACAGGAGATCACAAATTAAACTAAACTCACTAGAAATATAAATAAAAAATAAAGTACAAAAACTTTTTACAAAAAAAAAAAACAACCGACTTCAAAAAAAAAAAACACTACAAAGTGAAAAATAACTTTAATTTCAGAAGTCGGTGTCTTGGGTTTTATATTTTCGTTTTTTGCCACCGACTTCCGAAATTTGTTCCGCTAATTTGAGAGCATACCCTTTCAAATAAAAAAAGAATTTTCAAAATCGGTCCACAAATGACGGAGAAATCGGTGGACATACATAAAAAAAAAAACAAATATACACTACGAACATATAACACGAAAGTCGAAGTAGTCGAGTAGTTTTGAAAGTCGGTTAAAAATGAAAATAAAAGCAGAAGGTACTGCACGAGGGCAAAAGGCTGATATCTCAGCATGATGCTGCGACATTAAAAAATAAGTTTCGCAGCGCTGGTATTCTGATAGGGCCCACAGCGAAGTCACGGATAGATACAGAAATATTATCAAAAAAAAAAAAACAATTACCCCCACCGCATACTTCTAGATAACCAGTTCACTTACCCATAATTCAATATCTTTGGTGCCATATCCTGCAATAGTCCTGCACCAACCGGAGGTTGTCTTTGGCTGCACTAGCATAGTGCGAACAGAGGTAATCGTCGGTTGGTGTCTCATTTCATTAAGAACGCCTAACGGGCTTCTGCGAGTTGGCTTTGGCCCCTCGTACGCCTTCCAAAGGTCCGGAACCCTAGGGTCCCGAGAAATGTCAAAGACGTAATTAATAATATATTTAAAAAAATATTATCCTCGTGTCAGCACCCGACGTAACATCATTTACTAATTGTCTATGCTTTTAGTGTCTGTGGTACTCAGTGGTGCCAGATTAGGCAACTTGTCGCCATTTAGTGTACTTGGACGGGTGTTAGGGCGACGGCTTGGGCAGGGCATCGCCGTGTCCTCGTAGAAGCGATCGGCGGCGGTGACCTCTCGCGTCCGGCCCTGATTCGGGCCATGCTACGGAGCGAGAGGAAATGGGAGGCCATCACCTCCTTCTGCGAAGCAGTAATGCTCGCGAAGGAGGAGACGGAGCGCGTGAGGGAGAGGCAAATTTCGCGCCCTCGCGCTTCTAACCGCCGCAGGAGGAGACGCCCTGGGCGTCTGGAATCACAAGAAGATTTCCGGCCACCGTAGGCGCGGGCTTGCGGACTATGAGCAATGGGCAGCTTGCCGTCCGATAAGGACCAAGCCCGGGTCGACGGCGCGTTGTGTTCCACGCGCGCCTCAAAGAGATGTCAGCAGAATTGACGGGGTCCGCTAGGGCCAATGCCTGCCGGGGGTTCGAAGAAAACCGATAGGGAAATCGTGGCCCCCTGGCAACACGGCAACTGAAGGAACACGGGTGGGTTTTAGTCAATAAGAGTCTGACACGCCCTCCCGCTCCGCCCAGAGCGGGAGAAGTTATTTGAGGATTTCCAACCCAAAAAAATAAAAAATAAAGGGCGACCAATTTTTACGAACGGCAAGTGTAATAAGTACTAGTTTATCAGTTGGGTTTTTTCAGTAAATTAATTAAAACTTTTTCCTTACAAACCAACTAACTTATCGTGGACATCATTGTTCACTATCGAGCTAAGACCTCACCTATGTGAAACTCTACTGATCAAACTTATCCCCTACGAACTGTGTCTTAATTAAAAAGTTCTCAGCGATCCGAATAAAATCTCACAGATTTCGTCTGACAGAAGTTTCTCAGTGAAAGTACTTTAATTAACGTGCGAACTCATTATTTCTTATTATTTAACTTTCAACACTCTTTGAAGACCTTTTTGTGCTAACGTTTTGAAATAAATTTATTTGTATTTTGTTTTAAGCTATTGCATAGCTTTTATCGCGGGTTTTGAGCGCGGCGACCGAATCAAGAAATTCCGTAACGTAACAAAAATAAAACCTAACACCCCCCACTCCGCCTACCATGTAATGACGGTTCCCATGACAACGTGATGTTGTCATGGAGGTTACAAATGCTATGCAATAGCTTTACCGCGGCAGTCTCCGAGTGCCACACGTTTTTTTTTTCTAGGACCTTATTTAGAGTGGAGGATTACTAGGTATTTTTGTCTGGGTTTTATTGAAATATTATTTAATTGGAATCCAGGGGTTGACCATCCCTTTTTTTAGTCTATATTGTTTCCCACTGCTGGGCAAAGGCCTCCCCTTTTTTCTTCTAAATCTCTCTGCTTAGTGTAATTTCTGACCATGTTGATCCCGCAAACATGATTAGATCGTCACACCACTTTCGCTGCGGCCTACCTCGACGGCGATGTCCTCCCTCAAGCATCCAGTGAGTGACGATGTTTGCCCATCTCTGCGTGTGACGTGACTGGCCTACTCCCATCCGAAATTAAATTTTAAAAAAATCTGCCTAGCCTTTTCCCAATTATGTTGGGGTCGGCTTCCAGTCTAACCGGATGCAGCTGAATACCAGTATTTTACATAGAGCGACTGCCTATCTGACCTCCACAACCCAGTAACTGGGTAATACGATACCCCTTGGTAGGACTGGTTGTCAGATTTTCGGGCTTCTGACGATCCGTAACGACTGTCAAAGATCCACGAATGATAGCCGGGACCAACGACTTAACGTGCTTTTCGAGGAACGGAGAAGTCTCGGTATGTAAAGATGGTCACCTATTCATGGACCAACCGCGGTAAGCGCAGCTTAACCTGATGGATTATTACATGCGGCTGTTATTACATAGTCCCTCAAAAAAAAACCGAAATCCGAAATTAAATAATATAAAAGATTTTTATGTAAATTTTGTTTTCTAGATTGCAACTAAAACCAACAGACTGAGTTAAAACTTCATTTTGACTTTTATCCGAATAATCAAAATAATATACTTATTCAAAACATGTACAACTATTTATTTTCAACTAGTAAATGGTTGAACAATTTTTCTCAAACATCAGACAGTTTCTCTCGTCTCGGTAGTAAATATTATCGCCGGCACCATTCAATGGTAGCGGTCAAATTATATGTCCGGACTTTACTCTGGACGAGATGCATTCCTTGCATTTTCTGACGCTGGTCCATGTTGTGGGCAGAGCGGTGAAGTTTGCGATGATTACTAACTTTAGTTTTTGTTTATAATGGGATAATAAACAACTACAACATTCTAACTTAATATTATAAATGTGAAAGTGATTTTGTTTTTTTAATTTGTTAGTTTGTTTCTTACACTTTCATGCTAAAACGGCTAAACGGATATGGACGAAATTTGGCACATGGGTAAACCATGACCTACAGATGGACATAGGCTACTTTTCATCCTCGATAGCAGATGAAGTCGCGGGAAATAGTGCATAAAACGTTGTTTACCCTAAACAAAATATGAAAACGAATGCAAAGACATTGGTAACTATCGATTTAGATCAAAACTGGTTTTTGAAAATTTCGTAACTTGGTATAAGATTTGGCTGCCTGAACATGAACAGATCATTAATGAATACAATTATTTCTTTGTATTTCATAGAATTCTGTGTTTCTGTGTATGAAATGCTATACCTGATTGATTGTATTCATAAACTGTATTTTCTTTCTTATATCTAATACTACACTACACTAGTTTTTTTATGTTTCTTATAATTTATTGTATAGTTGTCTTATATTCTAAGCACTATTTATTTTGTTTTGTTACATGTTTAATAGAAAAATCACTGAACCAGACTTGATTTCCGTACATCTTTTTTTTTCGGGTGACCACTGAAAATCAGCGCTGTGCTGTGGGTCCCCCATAGCACTGCATCATTCTGAGTGGAAGCCTTCTTGTCACAGTCATGTCGTGCAGCTGCCGCCTAAGTAATTTCTGTTCTATGCTATATTTGTTATGTACTTTGTGTTGTTCTCTGATTACTCTTGTCTTTTATGTGTGCACGTGTTTCTGTGACAAATAAACCTATGTTTCTTTCTTTCTTTCTTTCTTTCTATACCATTTATAGCATGGGTCAACGAAACCCTCATCCCCTGACCCCAATAAGCGGTTTTCAAGAGTTCGCTGTAAAAAGGCTGGTAATTAATATTACAGTCGGTTCACTTATAACTTGGCACATAAATTAAAGTGGAACTTTTCCAATAAATGTAACGTGAACGAGGGACGAATGTCTCTGCGGTCACGGCTTGCATTGTTACGCGCCCGACGTCATTGATTTAGACCCCGTTCTGACCGGTTCTAGCCAGTTTTAAGCGGTTTCAACTGCTTTTAACCGGTTTAATCTTTTAACCCGCTGTCCGCTTTGTTATTCGGATTGGAGGGTCAGGTGTGTGGGGTTCTTCAGAAGTTTTCTTTTGTTATTGATTGGAAAAGTAACTGGTTCCCTGTTTGTGGTTGAAGGGTTAAGGTTCTGTTTGGTTGTTATTATGGGGTATTAATTTAGGGCTGTCTTGTGGAGGGTTGATGGGATGAGTTGTTTTAATCATTATTATTGATGTTTGGGTTGTAAGTTTAAATGGTGGTTTAGGTGATTCTTTTGTGCTCTTCATCATTGATAGGAGCTGAAAATGTTTTTAAATCAAATAAGCGTGTAACTGTAGAAATTGTATAACTAAGCGGCAACGCTTTGTATTTCAGTAATCCAGCGTTAACACAAAAAGCTGCTATTGAAATTGTTGCACTGAATTCACTGTTTTTATTTCCAGAAAATAAGAAAGGATTTTTATTGCCCTTTCTACTTTTATTCGAAAATTTTAAGCTGCAGCTCAAACTTAATCAATGTCAAGCCGTGAAATAACTTTTTTGCACAACCGTATTGACAGAAACTGTTCCATTTGTTATTTTTTATGGACAAAAAATAAATAAGACGTAACTATAATTCGGTGGAACCCATCAAACACCTGATACCGTGTCCAAATTGCTCAAAGAAAAAGTTTATTGCGCAAGTGAAGAGACTATAGCGGATATAATATTTAAGAATAGCCAAGGTGTTTTTGAAGCAATAATGATTTTTATAATTTATCGATGGAACAAAATAAAAGCCATGAAAGAACAATTAAAAAATACATCGAAAGTAAGGCGGCGTATTGGTTGATTAGCCCGAATTTTTAGTAAAGTTTGTGTACTTGCAAAAAATTCAAAATGTGCCAAATGCCTAATACATATTTCTGGAGTTGTCGATTCGCCTACAAATAAATTAACTTTGTGTGAAACATATTTCGAAAAAACAATATAATTTTAAAGACGATTCACCCGTTTCAGGCGAGTGAATTCGTACGAATCAACCATTAAGCCAGCAAGGCAATAGCAGAAAAAAATTGTTATTCAATTAAACAATAATAATGCGTACTAGTAGGCTCGACTAAATAATATGGGATGCAAAGTTGACACCTTTCTCTCAGCAATTGATAATGCTGTGACTATAGCGTCAATGATTATTTAAATAATAAATGTATTTTTTTTAAATAATTAATAATAATAAAATTATATTATAATTAATAAATGTCATAAATACCCCAATAATAATATTTGCCATGGATAAATGTATGATTAATGTAAGATTTGTTATTTTTTATTGTAATAGATATTTGCACACCTAAATTAAGGTAGGATATGGTTTAAAGATCTTCTGTTGTATGTATCACCTCATGTACCTACCCATATTCAAGCAAATAAATCATTTGATTTGATTTGTGTTGATAAAAATGTGCGTTTGAGACTCATTTTTCTTTCTCAAAACTCATTCTTATTAATCCGCCAATCGCCTCTCACTTACACCCAAACCCACAAAACAGTACACAACAAGTATACATTACAGATTATATTTTTTCTAATACCGGTCACGCGACACCGCCGGTCAGTGTCGAATATAATTTTCCTCGTTAACTGGTCGCAATTCGATACCTATAATCGAGACCGAGTATCGATAACGGAAACCTTAGAAAGTCTACAAGAAATGCGCAGAGCAGAAGGTTCACGTTTACTTGCGATAAACACGCACAAGTCTTAAAGTTATAAATTTTATTCTGTCACTGTCATTACTGTCTCTTTGAAAGAAATATTTTTAGCAAAGACAAAGACTGCTTTTGCAATAATGGTTAAATTAGGAATGACTAGTATGTTACAACTAGCAATGGAAGCATACGACTTATTTCCCGACTGATTATGTTAGCCTCTATGTCAATTTCACTCGTGATCAACTTACAATAAAAAAAAATGGTGGCACTCAGGGAGTGCCGACAGAAGTGAAAACTTGAACAAGATCGCCATGGTGGAAGAAAAATACTTGTATAGAAAATTGGTTCGTAACCTTATGTAAATAAAGAGCACAATCGCGTTTACATTTTTTTTACTAAATACTTGCATAGAACATTGATCTGTAACCCAATATAAATAAAGAGCATAATCGCGTTTGCAAAACCTTTAAAGTAAAAATACTTGCATAGAACATTGATCCGTAATGTAATATAAATAAAGAGCACAATCGCGTTTACAAAAATGAGGTGCCGTTATGGTGTCGCGAAATCAATGGTTTAGTCCCATCTCAAAATGCCCAACGCGCCTAAAGAAGTTTTCACTTCAAAAATCGAAGACATGTGTGACATCCACCAATCCGCACTGGGCCCGCGTGGTGTATTACACAGCCCACTCCTTCTCGTATAGAGAAGGCCTATCCTAGCACTGTAGGAACATTATAGATTGATTATCTCCGCACCATGGCACTGTATGAAGTAGAACTTTTGTTTCTTTTGCCTCATTTAAAAAGAAGACATTAAAATTTTACGCGCGACGCCTGTCAGCTGTTTTATTTGCCGTTTATTACTACAGATTAGGGCTGGCATGTTTATTTTTTCTTAATAAAGCTTTTTGAATATTTATTGGCGATAAAATATGCGATTATCTAAATTATTCGAGAATCGAATCGTGCTGTAAATCTGTAAATTAAGTGGTTTGTGTATTCTGGAATTAAAGTTCGGTCATAATATTTTCTCATTTTCATGTAATTTATTTCTCATTTGTTTGCAGTTTATGATTATCTGGAGATGCAAGAAATACCGGCCATAAAATTTTCCACAGGTGTTTAAAATTCCATACAAACCATAAATGGCGGCTGCGAAAGTATTAGTATCATCAGTATGCCATTAAAGTTTATGTTGTTTTTGCAACTGCAAAGTTAAGTTGGTCAATTATTACTCGTTAACTTGTAGAGCGTACTTAGCTGTGATAGTTTTCCTTTTAATTTCGTTATATAAACTACTGCTGTGATTTTTTTCACACATCCAAAACCAACCATTTAGCTGGCAGGGGGGCAAAATTAGCACTTTAAAGCTTAATATTTCGCAAACGGATCCCTGAATCCAAAAAAATAGTTTTCACAAGCTCACAATGTTTTTGAAGGACCTTTCCAATGATATCCCACACCACGGGTTAAAAAAAAAACGAAAACATCACCACTTTACGTGTAGGAGAGGTACCCTTAAAAAATGTTTTTCATAATTTTGTTTTACCACTTTGTCGACGTAATTAATATGTATACCTGTGTCAAATTACAGCTGTCTAGTACTAAGGGTCTCGGAGCTAGACCGCGGACTGACAGACAGACAGACATGACGAAACTATAAGGGTTCCTTGTTTACCTACTACGGAACCCTAATTAAAATGAGAAATGTTATAAGATACTGTAGTCAGCAACCCAGTGATACGGATTTGTTGTTATCTTTTCTATTACAAAAAGCATCGTGTGAACCAAATTAGATTACGAGTGAAGTATGAAGTGTCTCTTTCCAAAGAGCTTTCAAATTACTTAGGGCTTATCTTAATGTTTAGTTTCTTTTAAGGGCAGTGCTATTAACTGTCTTAAGTATATCGGTATGTAAAAGTGCCCTAAAGTTGTCTTGATCTATTTTGGATGTCTGAAATAATGAGAGTAGAACATTATTGAACCAAGATTGAGCGAATGTAAAGGTGGATTATCCAGTGATGGACTGCAATGGACTGAGTTGTTGGAATATTAAATTAATTTAATATTCTGGTTAAGAACTCATTGAGAGGAGCTCGTGGCTAATAACAGCCGCACGGTTCGATTCATTAGGTTAAGCTACGCTTGCCGGGGTTGGTCTGTGGATGGGTGACCATCTTAAAATACCGAGAATCCTCCGTGCCTCGAAAAGCACGTTAAGCCGTTGGTCCCGGCTGTCATTCGAAGATCTTTGACAGTCTGTATGGGCCGTCAGAAGCCCGAAAGTCTGACAACCAGTGTTATCAAGGGGTATCGTATTACCCAGTTACTGGGTTATGGAGGTCAGATAGGCAGTCGCTTCATGTAAAATACGGTATTCAGTTCCATCCGGTTAGACTGGAAGCCGACCCCAAAATAGTTGGGAAAAGGCTAGGTAGATTGATTGGTTAAGAAGTCATTAAATGATTGTAAAACTGTTATAATGAAGTATATTTTCTACCATTTGTTGTGGCCTAATAAGTTGGCAGCACGCCAGCCAACCGTGAGAGCCAATTTTAAATTTTAGGCTCAGATATTAATCTGAAAGAAGAGGTACATAATATCATGATATCTAGCAAATAGTATATCTTGTAGTCAGTTTACGATCAAGCTACTGCCACAGCACTCATCGCCATCATCTCTTCACAGACTTTTACAACTTTCTACGTCATTAATCGAAGTGTTTATGAAGACCTTCGTGCCCTCAGTAATATTGTGTTGACATTATGTTATTCGTATTGACCATAATATGTGCCGTTACTCTTGGTTTCTATGGCGCGAATGTTGTAAGAGGTCGGTGAGGTTAAACAGGTAGCTTGGTAGCAGTATCTACCGGTATACTTCAGACGAATATGTTTTGCATAAGTATGTTGAGTTTCCACGCAAATTAGACGGGCCTGGATATTGTTGTTTGATATAAAGTGACTGACAAGACTTGATTTTTAGGGTTCCGTTGCCAAATGGCAAAAAACGGAACCCTTATAGATTCGTCATGTCTGTCTGTCTGTCTGTCTGTCTGTCTGTCTGTCTGTCTATCTGTCTGTCTGTCTGTCTGTCCGTCCGTATGTCACAGCCACTTTTTTCCGAAACTATAAGAGCTACGCTGTTGAAACTTGGTAAGTAGATGTATTTTGTGAACCGCATTAAGATTTTCACATAAAAATAGAAAAAAAAACAAATAATTTTGGAGTTCCCCATACTTAGAACTGAAACTCAAAAAATTTTTTTTCATCAATCCCATACGTGTGGGGTATCTATGGATAGGTCTTCAAAAATAATATTGAGGTTTCTAATATCATTTTTTTCTAAACTGAATAGTTTGCGCGAGAGACACTTCCAAAGTGGTAAAATGTGTGTCCCCCCCCCTGTAACTTCT